>OX369274.1:1200000-1800000 GCA_947284805.1 Coleophora flavipennella | reverse complement strand
TCTTCTAAGGGTTCCTTTTTGTCAAAGGATGTACGGATCCTTCAAAACTGATTTTGCAAGTTCTAATTAGCACATTTTTTGTGAAATCAAGTCTTGTTTATCTTGCAAAGCCTTGAAACAGCCAAGTCCAATTAAATCCCGCGAATCTCCTCCTTTTTTCGCAAAACCTCTTTTCTCAACTGTGCAAATTCCACTTGATCCCCGTATCGGGGTCAACAGCCTGGCCTCACGTCAGGCTGTCTTTAAAAAAAGTTTTTACCCATCAGTCAGTGTTTATTTTTCAATTTAAGCCGTCAGCACAACGCGGGCGCCTTGAGTTAGGGCCGCCACACACGGTGACGACAAATTACTGGAGAGCGAACGGGAATATGCACGCCCCTTAAGAGAGGTGAAGGGGTTGACAGGAAGATTGTCAAAACCCACTCATTTCGGTAGATATTTTAATTGTTGGAAAAAGTTCAAGTTTAAAATAGGATTTCGAACTTTTTTTGCTACTTACTTTCAGATTTATTTATGTATCTAGCATTTTTTTAGGTAGGTAAAGATACCAAAAAAAACACACAAAGGAAAAAACGCCAAGTCAAAAAGAATAAATGAAAAAGCATACTTATAGAAATAACATAAGCAAAATGACATGAATCTAACCATTGATATATCTAAGCATTCGTTTACATACTTGCGTTCTTTAAGAGGGATTTAAGCATGAAAATCAAGGCATTTTGAAGTTTTTCTGCACTCTGGCAACCCTGCCAGCATGCCGCCAACGCAGCAAGTCGTAGTTAAATCGTATTTAAATTGTAGGTTTCCGTTCGATATCATTTTAATACGCGGCTGTGTTTTGTTGGATAATTTATTGGGTTTACATAACTTTTTGTGAGTGTTTATCATTATTGAATAACTTATAGTCTTATGCGATTGTTGTGAATAAGAGGTGGGAATGTGATGAAGAATGCAGATCGATATGAAAGAGAATAATTTTCAAAACTTGCATTTTAAAATTATTTACTGGCTTTTATCATCATCTCGATAACATTATCATCATCATATCAGCCGAAAATCGTCCACTGCTGGACAAAGGCCTCCCCCAAGGATTTCCACGACGACCGGTCCTGCGCTGCCCGCATCCATCGGCTTCGCCGCGATCTTCACATGAAGGTCGTCGGTCCACCGCGTGGGAGGCCTGCTTACGACGTTTTCCAGTGCGCGATATGTTATACAGAAAAGTAACGTCTTAAATTCAGTGTAAAAGTGTATGTTTTTGTAACTATTATTTTTTAAGCATTTTTTTTGACATCTTAATATTTTAAATCGTTATGGTAACATAATTTAAATAAATAAACAAAATAATTTATTACAGTATCTAAATTTAATGCGTGTTGCTCTTACACATTTTTAGTTGTATGAACCGTCAAAAAACGCTAAACACGTTAAAAACAGACTTCCATTACAACAATTTCTAACAATTTTGTATTATTATTTCGGTTTTTGTTAATTTTCTAATAAAGTACTACACCGATTTTGATAAAATTGATATGGGACCACAGGGGAAGCACTAGCTTTCGAGCAAAAAAAGATTGATCAAAATCGGTTCACCCAGTCAAAAGTTCTGAGGTAACACACATAAAAAAAAACATACAGTCGAATTGAGAACCTATTCCTTTTTGGAAGTCGCTTGAAAAATGAAACGCACCAAGCTCCCAGACCCTCAAAGGTGCCAGCCCTACAAACGAGTGGCGTCCGTCGAGGCGTCGAGAACCTACAATTAGGCGCCCCACTGCACGACCACCAGGGAACACGGTAATACGCACTTCGCCGGCTAGTTATGCGCTTGCGCACGTTTTTTGCTGTCACGGCCAATGAAAATCAACTTTATGCGGACACAATAGTGATTGGTGAAAAGCAAACAATAAGTTTGGGGGATTAAACTGTACTGACAGTTTTGGCAAATTTGTATTTGCGGTTGTCAGGACTTTTTCTGAAGTGCTAGTGTAGAGAAGGACCTATGTTTAAACAGTAAGTGGAACCTTGTTTGCAAGTATGGGAAAGTTGTTCTTTATTGTTTATTGGCACAGCCCGATCTCAATGAGTTATTATATTACGAGGCGAGATTTACTGAAAAAAATGCGAGTGAAAATTGATTTTTGTCAGGTAAATTGTGTGTTATTATTGTGCATCGGACGCAGTGTAAAAATCAATTGGTTTTGAGAAAATGTACCCGGTGCCCGTATCAACACTGGTTTTTAAATGAATAAAGTCAAGTCAAGTCAAATTTGCGCATTACCACGGAACCAACTTTCTGCGAGCAAATAAAAATTACACGAAAATACTTTATTGTTGGGCCGGGATTCGAATCCGGGGTTTCTAAATGAATCAGAGACACAGCTGCCAAGAAAACTATGTTAGCGCGATACAGGATCACTTGCGCGCTGTTTATACCATAGCCACAGACACCAAATTATTGTGTGAAGTTTTAGGTGGCGACCTGTTACGGTTAAAGAGATACAGACCTGCCGGTGACAGACAGGCGGGCAGATGGGGGGGACGGACGGCTTAGTATACCTTGTTCCGATTTAGGAAATATAGAATGTCATCATAGGCCTCCTCCAAGGATTTCGACGACGACCGGTTCTGCGCTGCCTGCATCCAGCCCAGCGGCTTCCCGCGACCTTCACCAGGTCATCGATCCACCGAGTGGGAGGCCTGCCTACGCTACGTTTTCCGGTGCGCTGTCGCCACGCCCACTGCCACATAAGTTTAGCAATTCTGAGAGCTATGTCGGTTACTTTGGTTCTCCTATGGATCTCCTCGTTTCTGATTCGATCACGCAGAGAAACTCCGAGCATAGCACGCTCCATTGCCCTTTGGGTGACCTTGAGCCTTCTTATGAAGCCCATAGAAGCGACCATGTCTCAGTTCCGTATATCATCACTGGCAACACAAACAAAAACCATTTATGTTTATATTCAATTCAGTTCAATTCATATCAATTCAATATTATTTCTTGTAATACAACACAAAAAAACACATAGAAGAAATATTATACAATGTAGGCGGCCTTATCGCCTTATATTTTCATTGTTTTAAAATGAAATGTGATTTGATAAATGTATTAATTGGTATCCATAGGTGATCATTTAGTTTTAGTACGAGAACCAGTAAAAACCTTGAAAACAAGACGTCAAGCTGTGAAATAAGCTGAAATAGAGTTCCGTTTCGTAACCTTTGGCTGCGGAACCCTAAAAAAGGATGATTACAGTGAAAGGATTCCATATAAGGGATCCCATTACTTCCATCCTGCTTCACCATCAGGCTGTAAAATTACCTTTTTTATTTATTCACAATTGGTAAGCCCTTGGCATCATCTTACCTGATGGTAAGTGACGATGATGCCGAATATGGAAGCGGGCTTACCAAGATTCCCCAATGCAATAAAAAAACTCATGTCCACGCTCTTGAGCCGCATGCGGCTCGCGCACCACTCACCCTCAAAGAGCAGTCATAGTAACAATGTCTACGCAGGCGAAGCCGCGGGAAAAAACTAGTAATAAATAAGTAGGAAAATGGTGTAGTACCTAACATAAACAGCGAAGTTTATATGACTCGGTAGGACATTGTCGGGCACGCCTGCAAAGCCACAGCCATATCATCTATTTCTTGCCGCTGAACATCAATGTTGCTAGAAGCCAGTTCCCCACTGCACTGGAAAATCTTGGTAGGGCTTACCAAGATTTTCCAGTGCAGGGGGAAACTGGCTTCTGGCAACATTGATTTTTAGCGGCTAAAAGAAGACTAATTAGAAGTGGGCTACTTCTAATTTCGGCATCATCATCTCTTACCATAAGGTGTGATGATGCCGATTTAGGGCTTACCAATGTGAATAATTGAAATAAAAAAAAAACATAAAAATCTTGACCACTGTCCCGCACACCCATCACTCTCGTAACCTACTCGTAATTTAATCACAGTGCACTTTCCACGACAGACATGTGACGAAAATTACTGTGTGTAAAAAGGGTAGGTGTATCGTTTGTAGGTAATTATATAGAATGACTGTTATTTAGTTCTTGAAAACAAAAGATGTGCATGTACTCGTGATTACAAACAACTTTCCTAAAGAAACAACATGTCAAATCAGAAAAAAAAAATTTGGTCCTCGATACACAACAGTTATCAAATCGGCAAAAATGTATAAAGAACCAAATATTTTTTTTTCATATTTGACATACTCGTATATGTTATTTGGGAAAGTTTTTTGTAATCACGAGTACATTCATATCCTTTGCTATCAAGAACTAATTAAAAGTCACCCTATATATTGACAGTCTTAAAACTTTGTAACGCCTATTGGGCAGTTAGACTGACATGCTTTATTGCATCCGGGATATTTTCATAACCGCAATATTACAATCTCACTACACTAAATTCAGGAAATTGATTGAATATGACGGTAAATTGTCAATCGGCTTACAATTTCACGGCCTATTCTTATATCTCCGAATAAAACCGATTGACTGTTTAATCAATCAAACCTGACCGAACCTAACATTGCTCGCTTCGCTCGATCATTTATTTGGTGTTATTCACTTCTATTAGTGTTGCCGATTGCTTTAACGGTGAAGGAAAACATCGTGAGGAAACCTGCACACGCCTGCGAAGAAACTCGAAGGTTGTGTGTGAAGTCGACCAACCCGCACTGGGCCCGCGTGGTCGACTAAGGCCTAATCGCCCTGATTCAGGGTAGGCTCGAGCCCCTCGGTGGGGACGTATATGAGCTGTAATGATGATGATTAGTGTTCTTTGACTGTTTATACAATTAAACCTGACCGAACCTTACATCGCTCGCTTCGCTCGCTCATTTATTTAGTGTTATTCACTTCTCTTAGTGTTCTTTGACGGTTTAATCAATTAAACCTGACCGAACCTTACTACGCTCGCTTCGCTCGCTCATTTATTTAGTGTTATTCACTTCGTTTAGTGTTATTGTTATTTCACTAGTGAGATTACAATGACACTAGTGAAATTGCAAGCAGTATGTTACGGTTCACAATCTTTCGACAGTTCACAACCTCGCGAGATAGATCCCGTTAAATCATAATCTAACAGTTTTTACAATTTTACAGTGACATAAACACCGAATTAAATAAAAATGTGAACAGTGTTAATCAAAATAACCATTAGTTTAATACAGCGATTTTTTTAATTTTTTAGGGTTTCGTACCTCAAAAGGTAAAAACGGAACCATTATAGGATCACTCGTGTGTCTGTTTGTCCGTCCGTCTGTCACAACTAATTCGCTCTGAAACTACTGGACCGATTGAGTTGAAATTTGGTACACATATGTAAGCTGGTGACCCAAAGACGGACTGTAACGTAAATAAATGAATTTACCAAACATGAAGGCCACTTTTGGGGGGTAAATTAGAATTTAAAAAAATCATAATAATAAAAATTGAGTGACACATCAAATGAAAGGGCTTGACGTGAGAATTTCAAACACATTTTCTTTAAAATTTTAAGATAATTTTAAAGTTATTTAAGAAAATAGGCGAAAATCGACCATTTCCCCTAATCTCCGAAACTACTATGTACTGAGAGGTCTTGTTCTGTTGGTAATTAAAGTTTTGGTGCGGAATCCTTTTTGTGTGACCCCCGAGTAGTACTTGGCCGTTTTTTTTAAGTGATTTATGTTATATCTGTGTATTACTTACCTTACATATTTATCCATTTCAGTGTCCTTTAATGTTAATTCTATAACTTACCTGAAACAATACAATATAAAAACATAAATATCAAGTTGATAAGGCTAAATATATTATTAGTCTAAGCAATGGTTTTATTGTAAATTACAGGTTCTATCTATGTAACCGTTCAATTATAATTATAGTTTAAGACTATAATGTCAGTTAGTTTTACATAATTTCTTGCATCCAATACCTATTAATTAAAGTAACTAACTAGCTAAGTGTCTGACCAATTAAAAACACATTAACCTCTTAACAAATACACGTCAATCTTAATCCAGGTACTAGGATAGAATGAGAAGAGTAGAGCTCCAAGTTTGATAACTAAACGCTGCTGGTATAAGATCTCCTTGGATAGCATTTTATAAAGACAACTTGTGTAGAATATACAAATTGTTTTGGACACTGGCCGATGCGTTATTGTTTTTTAATGGCTGCTCCGCCCCCCTCCACCCAGAACACATCTCATACATCATGCGCGGACGCATATTTTGTTATTTTTCTTTTTTTCGACCCGAGGCTTGTTCAAATAAAAATTGTGTATCCACCGAATGCCCCGCGGCTAGTCGCAGTTGTGAACGGGTCCTTAGAATACATTCAAATTAAATATGAATTAATAACTCTACGCACATTTAGAACGGCTGACCTGAGGCGTCCCATTTTCAATTTCAAATGTGCAGGTTACAGACAGGTGGTTCGTAAAGGGATTACTTGTAAATACGAAATAAATATCTTCTACAGTAAATTAAGTGCAATGTGTAGAAATTGTAGGTAGTACTAAATAAATAAGACCTTAGATGAAAAATAAGTTAATGTGGACTAATCAAACATAAAAGTAAAAGTTTTAACCGCCTCCGTAGAGTTATGGTTAGCCAGTTGACACCAAGCCTGGTGGAACTCCATGGAAATTATACGATACGATGGTTTAAATATTATAGAAAAAACATTAAGCGAAATATTAGTAGTATCATTAGGAGATAAAAAATAAAGCTTTTAAAAAGCCTAAGGTAAAAAGCGATTGAAAAAAGCCGCGACTGAGTCTTGAACAATCTCAAGTTCATCTACCTACTAGTTACCGACCATTTTTTAAAGTGCCCACCGTTATTTGTTCTCCTACGTTAAAGAAAGCCCCTTCTTACTTAGTTGTGAATCGAACCATCGCGCTAAATCAACATACATATATTTTAACCACCTCCGTGGCGTAATGGTTAAGGCCATTAGCTTCACATCTGGAGGTCGCGGGTCCGATTCCCGGCGGGGTCAACTTTGTAAGACTCGGTTTGGTTGGTGGTAGGGCATTTTCATAACCCGCCTGGCTAGCTAACACCATCTTATCGAAGTCTTGCCGCCAAACATTAGTGTTAACAGCATTTATGTGTTCCGGCTTGAAGATAAGATAGCCAGATCCCCATTGCGTTGGGGAATCTTGGTAAGCCCGCTTTCATCTTCGGTATCGTCATTTCCCATCAGGTGAGATGATGCCAAGGGCGTATCAGTTGTAGATTTTTAATCATTCCGTACGGATCAACATTCACCATGATTTTCTTTAGGTCCCAAGCCACATGCATGCAGGGTACCTGGCGTGTTTCACTAGACCATCGGCACAAGTCCACTAATCGGGGGCCATCCAAAACTAAGTCTTAAAGTTTAGGACGGTCACCACTCGAGAACTAATTCTTTACTAGCTTATTCTAGGAGCTATGGTTGAAGCCACTATCCTATGACAAACTGCTGCATGTAGTTGTTCGTGTTGAAGATGAGTCGCCTTTTTCGAAAACAGAAACAATTGAAAACGCTACACACGTTAAAAAACCGACTTCCATAGCAACAACTTAGTACAATTTTGCATTATTATATTTTGTTTTTGTTAATTTTTACACCGATTTTGATGAAATTTATATGGGACCAACTTGGGAGAATAGCCTATCGAATAAAAAATAATCATGAAAACCGGTTCACAATCTGCGAAAATATCGCGTAACGACACAAAAAAAAAACATGCAGTCGAATTGAGAATCTCCTCATTTTTGGAAGTCGGTTGAATAGCACACTCAAATGTCTTATTTGGTAACTTTTAGCACACCCTGGACATTTCATACAAAGGGCCAGAAATGACATATCAAAAATGAATGAAGGAACAAACATTAAGGCGGCGAAATCCTATACGTTCGAGAACCAAACTGTAACCAATCTGTATCAATATGGGTGACGAGGGGGTGAGGTCGCAATCTAGAGAGCGGCAGGGAGTGTCCATACTGTATTCTAGTACTAATGTATATACTTTGCTTTAAGTCCCACTAAATACCTACCTATATATATATATATAAACTTAGCATTCCTAAATTTACAAAAGCGATGACATTTACTATTCCGACTCCGAGCCTCATTTGAATATGTAACGCAATGCAAATAAAAGCCCCTAAACTGTAGGAAGTCATTGTTTTTGTGCCCTTATCTGGGTCCGATCTGGTCCTCACCCGTTAGCATATCCAATGATCCCCAACTGTTGTCATACTGATCGTTTGTTGGGGATCTCAGGTAAGAAATAAAAAACTCTTGATTGCATGTTTTTTTTTATCAGCAACTAGCTTTTTCCCGTGGCTTCACCCGCATGGACAACGTTTCTATGACTTTTCGAGGGGGCACAGTGCGCGAGCCGTAAGCGGTATGTGTTAATCCAGGTCCTAATATGTCTACCCACCAAATTTCAGCTAGATCTGTTCAGTAGTTTTTGCGTGAAGAAGTAACAAACATACACACTACACACTCACAAACTTTCGCCTTTATATTATTAGTGTGATTCATAAGTTCTTGGCATCATCTCACCTGATGGTGAGTGACGATGCCAAGATGGAAAAGGGCTAATCAATATTCCCAGATCATATCAATGCTGTTAACACTGATGTTTGGCGGCAAGACTTAGATAAAATGGATGTAGCTATATAGCCGGGCGAGCTTAGAAAATGTCCTACCACCAACCAAACCGAGTCGTACAAAAAACACAGCCAAGAATCGAATCCGCGACCTCCAGGTGTGAAGCGAATGGGCTAACCATTACGCCACGGAGGCATTTAAAAAGGTAATCTCACTTTTGGTTTGATGCCGTAACATCGATATCCCTTCACATCGCGTTGCAACGGATATAGCTACGCAGATTCTCATGACGAAAGGTGCAGTCTTCCAAATGGACTTAAAACATCGGCCAAGTTCGAGATGGACTCGCGCACTGAATGTTCCGTATCGATATTTTTTTTATTTGTTGTTATATCGGCAATAGAAATACACATCACATCAGCTCATATATACGTCCCCACCGAGGGGCTCGAGCTTATATACCCTGAATTAGGGAGATCGGCCCTTAGTCGACCACGCGGGCCCAGTGCGGGTTGGTCAACTTCACACTCAACCTTCGAGTTTCTTCGCAGATGTATGCAGGTTTCCTCACGATGTTTCCCTTCAACGTTAGAGCGTCGGATAAACGTACATATGAGATCAAATTTCGAGAACACATTGGTAACAGGACTCGAAACATGACCTCCCGGATAGGAGGTAGCGGCCCGTATCAATGTGCCATCGACCCGATAGAAATACAAAATATGTGAAAATTTCAACTATCTAATCTACCTATATTACAGTTCATGAAATACAGCCCGCAGACTTTTGGACAGCGAAGGCTTACTAATAGGGTCCCGTTGATCACCCTTTTCGTGTAATCATCATATCAGCCGAAGGACGTCCGCTGCTGGACAAAGGATTTGCACGACGACCGTTTCTGCGCTGCCAGATTCCAGCGGCTTCCTGCGACCTTCACCAGGTCATCGGTCCACCGAGTGGGAGGTCTTCCTACGCTACGTTTTCAGGTGGGCGGTCGACACTCGAGAACTTTACTACCCTAATGGCCATCTGTTCTATGAGCTACGTGCCCCGCCCACTGCCACTTAAGTTTAGAAATTCTGAGAGCTATGTCGGATACTTTAGTTCTGCTATGGATCTCCTCGTTTCTGATTCGATCACGCAGAGAAACTCCGAGCATAGCTCGCTCAATTGCTCTTTGGGTGACCTTGAGCCTTCTTATGAGGCCCATAGTAAGCGACCATGTCTCAGTTCCGTACGTCATAACTGGCAACACACACTGGTCGAAGACCTTGGTCTCAAGCCATTCCGGTAGTTGGGCGGTTTCTAGGACGTAAAGATATTGCGAAGCTTCCCGAACGCTGCCCAACCGAGTTGGATTCGACGATTGATCTCTTTCGCGAAGTTGGACCTACCTAACTGGACTGTTTGTCCCAGGTACACATATTCAGCAACAACTCCGAGTGTAGAGCCTCACACCTTCAGAGAAGTAGGTGCGACACGGACGTTTTGACATAAATTTCGTCTTGTGAGACAGCTGTGCCTTTTGTGGTACGGAACCCTAAAAACAAAAGCCGGACTACCTGACCCGACTATGTTTCCTATGACATTGAGGAGATCAAGGTGAATCCAACAACACCTTGCACTTCAAAATCCATCTAGTGGTTTAGACTGAAGGTTACCCAAAGAAACAACATTACCATTAACCATATTCCCGAGCAGTCAAGTAGAACATGCTAAGAAAACATACTTGACCGCACGCGGAATGGGTTAAAAAAACACTTTAATTGCGACAGCTTAGTAATTTTTTTTTCGTTTATTTTCTTTAAAAAATACTTAACCGATTTTGAAAAACAACATATAGGACCAACTAGGAGATCAAATAAAAAAAAGAATAATCAAAATCGGCTAACAACCGGCGAAGAAATCGCGTAACAAACGCACTCACAAAATAATAAGATTCCGACGAGTTTAGAACCTCCTGCTTTTTTGAAGTCGGTTGAAAAACATGGAAAAATGGAATCCTGCAAATATTGGCAAACATTCAGTTACTTACTTGGTTTTTAAAGCCACTACTACACAAAACATTGTGAATTGCGAAATTTACAAAATGAAATGAAATATAAATTAAAAGTTCTGTAAGGCAACCTGCTCAGTTCAAGATTATGAAAAAAAAACTTTCATGAAAAAAGAAGGATTTTGATAATTTTACTTGATAACGTACATGCCATACCTATAACTTTTATAAAGAACAAGTAATATTAAAATATCTCCCCATTAAGGATAGCGGTTTTGTTAATTTTAAGTTCTAAACCAAATAATGAAGGCAAAACCACATTGAAGAAACTTATTTATTACATACCTTAACAGCTACGGAACCTAGGACTGCATCTCACACTCGCACTTACCACCGGTCCTTATTCTCTAATTTACGACTTTCGTTTATGGAAATGCCGTGTCGTCTAATGAGACATGCATTCGTTGGGCACCTATTAAGGCATCGGTCGAAACGATCTGTTTTAACAGTGATGGACAAAATCGATTGTTTATCGATACCTAATCGATAACGTTAAATAAATACATAAATTGAAAAAACACCTATCGTTTAAACTATTTAGGTATACGAGTAGGTTTTTTTCATAATCTTAATCATACTCTAGTAAAGCAGTTTTTTTTCTTAATTTGGGTTAATCTAGCTGTTGCCCACGGCTTTGCCCCGTGGTGATAATATTTTTTTAGATAAGAACAAAAAAAAATAGTTAATTACTATCCATTAGTTTTTGCGTGATAAGCGCACAACAGCAGACTCTAACATTTTAAAAGCATTCATTTGACTGGCTATGTTTGTATGTATGTTAGATTGTTCAGGTCAAATCTTGCAAACGATTTTAGAGCGACTTCTAGAAATGCGATTGAGCTGAAATTTGAAGCCGTATTCCCGGTGAAAATAGATCATTTTAGTATTTTGAAGTTGATCTAATGATTAACAACTAATGATCTAATGATGTGCAACTAACTAAGCGCACATAATCTTTTTTATATTAAGATTTGCGTTTTTGTGTGGCATCATAAGTTTTGTTTTTAATAAAAAAAAATACTTTGGAGGTGGAATCAAGTTCCCAGGATCGTCTTTTATATTTAATGTAATCGTAGGAAATAATAACGCTTGTACCTAAAAGATTTTAGGTTTTTCGAAAATTATTATTTGTAGATTAGTTTACAGAAACTGAAATTTGAAGTACCTAATAAAATGTTTCTATATGCGAAAAGTAATTAGTTAATTTTTTAAACATCGATAGGAATCAGGTAGTTTTTAAAGAGTATAAGTAAGTTTACCTAGTCAAATTCTTAACATGTTTTCGGATGAAAACTATCGATGCTGATAGTCGGTATATCGCCAATACTAAACAGTTCTTACGATCGAAGATAGATAAAACATGAAGTCTTATTTCTTTTTCTTAATATGTAGTAATTCTTAGGATGCTTTGGGATGAAAACTATCGATGTCGATAGTCAATATATCGCCAACACTTCACAATAAAGTTCAATCGATCCAAACTCGGAGCATGCAAGGTGTGGATGTATCTTTATTGAATTAATTTTGTATGTTTGTCTGTCTCTTGATAATAACCATTAAGTAAAAATGTAGGAATGCACAAATGTAGGGAATAGTTTTCTATGCATTGTACTTGCAAGTGAACTTGACATACAGGGTTTGCGATTATAATCAATCAACTTTTAAAATAAATGTTAATGGTTTTTAGCCATACTTAACAGGCATTTTTATTACCTGAGGAGGAATGTGTCGTTAATTTAATTAGGATTGGCACTCTTTGACAGTGCCATGGCAGACATATTGAACAATAAGGGTAGGATTAGGGATCAAGTATGAGGTATCTTTTCTATAAGTATAATGATTAATTTATTATAATTCTATGCAAAATACCTATGTGTATTTTTTTTAGGGTTCCGTACCCAAAGGGTAAAAACGGGACCCTATTACTAAGACTTCGTTGTCCGTCCGTCCGTCTGTCTGTCTGTCCGTCTGTCACCAGGCTGTATTTCATGATCCGTGATAGCTAGACAGTTGAAATTTTCACAGATGATGTATTTCTATTGCCGTTATAACAACAAATACTAAAAATTAGAAAAAGTGAAAAAATAAAATTTTATTTTTTTTATTTATAATAAATAAAATTTATTATAAATACATAAAAACTTGTTTTTTTGAAACATGAAGAAACTAGCGCCACCTAGGAAAATGGTACTGAACCCTTTGTGTGCGGTTCTGACTCGCAATTGGCCAGTTTTTTCATTAATGTGATGACTAGGAATCTTAAAAGTTCACAGAAATAACGATTTCCAAAACCCCCTTATTTCCTAACACACTACAATACAACACAAACTCCACCAAATCCAAATAATATACATACTTAATTAATCGTAATTTTTTTAATTGAATACCAGTAATCTTAAAGTTTACAGAACTATCTTTTTATAAAACCACCTTATTTCGTAACACCCCAACATAATACAAACTCTACCCAATCTAAATAATTATTTAACTTTATCCTCTTTTCAAATATACCTAAGTCACTAAATTTTCTGATTGAATACCAGGAATCTAGCAGCTCACAGAACTATCGATTTCCAAAACCAGCTTATATTGTAAGACCCCAACACACAACACAAACTTCAATAAATCCGAATAATATACTTATATTTTTTTTTTTTTTTTTTTAAGTTTTTATAATTTTTTTATATTTTTATTAACTAGTGTGTACAATAAAGAGTATCTATCTTTATCTTATCTTAATAAACTTTAGTTTATTTAATTTGAACTATCGATTTCCAAACCAACACAAAGTCCAAGAAGTCCAAATAATATACACATTTGTATTTTTATCCTTTCTTCAAATGTCTAAGTCATTTAATTTTCTAATTGAATACCAGGAATCTAGAAGCTCACAGAGCTATCAATTTCCAAAACCACCTAATTTTGTAACACCCCAACACAACACGAATTCAAACAATCTAAAACCAATCAATCTAATAGCAATCAACTGTTTGTAGGTTTGCTTGTGGACGACATGTGTTCTCTATCGGTAGTGTTGTAGATAAAAGGATTCATTGATAGGCTTTATCTAATCACAGAGTTATCAACTAAAGTGTATAACATATTTATTTAATTTCTTAGGTCAGAAAATCTAGAATACAGGTGAAGTGTATATAGAAAGAGACAAAAAAATAACATAATTCTTTTTTAATACAATTCCAAAATTTTCGAAGTTCCTTCGCAGGCGTTTGCAGGTTTCCTCACGATCTTTTCCTTCACCGTAAGAGCGTCGGATAAACGTACATATGAAATCGAACTTCGAAAACACATTGGGTACGTGGCAGGATTCGAACTACGACCTCCCGGACAGGAGGTAGCGGCCCTTACGCCACCGACAATTTATATATTCGACCAACAAGGATCACAATAGTGTTCGTAACTTATTCTAGGACTTAGACTAGTATTAGGTAGTAATATACGCAGTTACATAATATAATTTTATCAAAATAGATTCAGTACTTTTAAATAGAAATTTTGCAAAATTGTACTCAGTTATTGCGATGTGAGTCCGTTCTGTTAACGCCACAATGGCGCCTGGACAACACCTGCGCGCTGCGCAAGAGAGTTTTGGGATCTTTTCGTGGATTTATGTGTCATACGAATATTGTTCACAAGATTCAGGAAGATTATGTTTCCACTCTTCATAAAAACGATTCTTTACGATCAATAAACTTAACAATAAGAACACAGGTTCTTTTTTCCAAGAATATTTAATAAACAACCTACTGTACAGATAGCAAAATAATGTAGAATGTAATATGCCTCTAGCCTTCGAATTATTTTCAATCTCAAGTTTAAATCATAAATCTTAATATGTTAGAAACAAATACTCGAGTCAAGTAGTAAACCGTTAAGAACGATTGGTACAACACTAACGAGGTGCCCAAGGTTTTATTGCAGTTAGTAGCGACAGCATGAAAAGCTTCACTTAGTCTAGTCTTAGTTAGTCTCTTTTAGTCAATAAAGTTATACAATTTTTAAATTTGATTACATTTTTAAAAACTTTAAAAACGAATTAACTAATATTCAATGTTGCTCCGGTGGACCGAATAAAAAAAATCTTACTACAAATTTAATACTTAATTTAATGAATTAGCATTTATTTATGTTGAATTAGATTTTATTTCCGTGCGCCCGCACTTGTTGCTGCGCCAGAACATATTTTTTTTATAAAATCTGTTTTAGGACCAAATTTCAGGCATTTTCAAGAGAATCGCAATAAATTACAATATGAAAATGCCAATTGCATGAAAAAGTTCAAAGAAAAACTAATAAAAAATTTGATTTTCAAACTAAATTAATTCTTAAATCAGCATTGGACATTAGATATTAAATGGTGGTAAATATATGCGTATTGTTAAGATATGTTAAGGCCATGGTGGCTTTAAACTCAGCGATAAACCACCATTGTTTTGGGAAAAAATACATATTTTTATTTTTAAAGCTTTATAGTTATCGCAGCAGTTTCCTGGTTACAAATATCATATTTTCAAATATGATTTCGTCTCTTTTATTAAACTAAACTTCAAGAATAGACAAAAATAAATAGTCATAAAATTCCCACATTTGAAAAAATTGCCCAATTCATAAAATGCTTTTGTTCCATTCAATAGTACGTAGATTCTGGGACTGGCACATTAAAGACATAACACTGGTCACTAATAAAATACTATACGTAGGTACTCGTAGTGTTATAATATGGTCAATCATTAAAACAAGAACTTTTTTTTAAATAAAAATCGGCATTGAACTTTAAATACCGAATAGGCAATTCGTAGGTAAAGACATATTTTACCCGACTACGAAAAAAGGAGGGTTATATTTTTGACAGTCTGTGTATGTATGTATGGATGGATGTTCATCTGTTCCCTCGTATTTCCTAATCTTGACAAATTAATGTGGTGTCTTTGGATTTGTGCCATCACTCCGCGTGTCATAGGTTAAATAGTATGAAAAAAACAACATGGCGGATTTTATAGGCGAATAATTGTTTTAAAAAAAATCTGGTTTCAGAAGAAGTATCTTAAGAGCACATTCTAAATATATATCCTTACTAATATGTTTATGTTTGTCTGTTTGTTAACTTTTCACACTTCAACACCTTGACCAATTTTGATGAAATTTGGCTGCGTCACTAGGAAGGACATAGGCTACTTTTTATTTCGTGAAAATAGCATATTCCGATGCAGTTCCTGAAGGAACTAAAAATACTCTTCTTTTGGCTAACTTCTTTAACATCGCAGTGGCACAGATATGGTTGAAGAAGTGAGAAATGACATAATTTATATATCCTGAACAAAGTTCCCCAGGGATCTGGGAAAACTCATTTCCACGCTTGCCCACGTCGGCTTCGTAACGGAACAACTGATTGAAGTGATAGGATATGATTTTTGTACAGAATCAGTTGAGGGGGTGGGAAGTGACATAAACTGCTAATCAGAATAACCCGATATAGTTCCTGAGGGATCTGGATAAAACTCATGTCCACGCTCGCGACCCGCTGGCGGCTCGCGCACCACTCACCCTCAAAGACAGTCATAAAACAGATGTCCACGCGGGCAAAGCCGCGGGTAAAAGCTAGTATATATATACATATATAAAGAAGCCCTATCGTAATATTTTTTTATCATTAGTACCTTTTATTATGGCTTGCGACCACGGCTATTACCCCAGATGAAGGGAAAACTAAAAGCTATGATTTTGAGGCGGGTAACTCTTGTTTCATACTTTTCCGTAGTATTTTTTTAAATATTTTATTTATATTTTAATGCTGTTAATTTTTTAAGAGCTTTATTTGTAAGGTAGATAATTTATCTTTTGAATATAAATGTTTTTTTAATTATAATTTATTTAACTTTTTTTACGAACGCTCCTTCAGGGCCACAATAAAAATGGCGCCGGTTCCGCTAAGGCCACTAAATAGGCCCTGTGTGTTGGGAAGGCAGTGAAGCCAATTATCTAATTAACAATTATATAGGTACTTGTTTCTGCCCTGGATATGTGGGCCATAAGATTGGGTTATAAATCTATCGACAATTGGAAAACTCTCATTTTTATTTTGTTTTACGGTGGAATATTTTTGAATCCTGTTAAGGAGATTTTCATCATCATCATTATAGTAGCCTAAAGGCGTCCACTACTGGAAAAAGGGTTTTCACAACGACCGGTCCTGCTGCCCCAACGGCCATCTATATACATAAGATCAAAGTAAAGTATTTTTGTTGTGTCAATAACATATTTAAAAATCATTATGATCAGATAACATTCAGAGGTGGAAAAAAGTTTTCTCTTTTTATCACGCTTTTATTAGCTTCTACCTGTATGTATGTATGTATGTATGTTTGTAACCGACTCCTTTGCATTCGATCTTGACCCACTTTAAACGGACAGATTTAATTCAAACTTTGTACATTTATCAAGAATCAGTGACAATACAATAATTTCATAAGTTTATCTCATTATTCTGAACTATAAATGAAGTTTTAAAAAACTAAAAAACACGCTTTTAAAGCACATCAAACTAAAAATTGATAAATAATTCTTATATACCTAAACAATAATGAACGAAAAATACAAGTATTATTGTGAAAAATGCGTGGGGCGCTTTGTGCCACATTTTTCGTATATCGAGCAACCCACGCTTTTTTCACAATAATACTTGTATTTTTCGTTCATTATTTTTTATATGAACTATGTTTACTTTGTAGTTTGATGTGCTTTAAAAGCATGTTTTTTAGTTGTTTTTTTTTTAGCCATATTTTTGTATGGAGATTGCCTACTATTCCTCACTCTTAATATCCTGTGTTAACTTTTTAGATATCTTGTAGCATATCTTTTGCTACTAAAAATGTAAAGACGAATTCAAAAACGTTTGAGGAGCCGTGATTGACACGACGCCGCCACCGCGCGCGCGTACGCATCACTTTACATATAAATTACCAATAACGAACCGAAAATGTAGAGATGCAGCTCTAGAAGAAGCGGCAGGGAATCATATCTTTGAAAAATAAAAACGAAGACTTTGACACTTAAAAATATTCTGTTACTTTTAAAACTATAGAAGAAAAATTTAATAACTGTAATTGTTAGAACTCCATGTATCGACGACCTGGTGAAAGTCGCGGGAAGCCGCTGGATGCGGGCAGTGCAGGACCGGTCGTCGTTGAAATCCTTGGGGGAGGCCTTTGTCCAGCAGTGGACGTCTTTCGGCTGATATTATGATGATGAATTCTTACAACTAAAAAGTAAAAATCCTCCTACTAATATTATAAATATGAAAATGTGTTTCTTTGTTTGTTTGTTACCTTTTCACGCTTCAACACCTTGACCAATCTTGATGAAATGTGGCATGCAGGTAGCCTATATCACGGGGAAGGCTACTTTTTATCCCGTCAAAATTTATTCCGATGCAATTTCTGAGGGAGTTGAAAAAAATTACTCTTTTTTAGTTAATTTCTTTAACATCGCAACGGAACAACGGATTGTTGTGATGGTTGAGGGGATGAGAAATAACATAATTTATAATTAGCATATCCTGACATAGTTCCTTTGGGATCTGGAGAAAACTCATTTTCACGCTCGCGCACGTCGACGTCGCAACTGAGCAACGGATTGAAGAAATTTTTGTATAGAATTAGTTGAGGGGTGGAAAGTGACATGGACTGCTATTTAGATTAGCCCTATCTGGGATCTGGAGAAAACTCAATTCCACGCTCGCGAGCCGCTTGCGGCTCGCGCACCACTCACTCTCAAACACGCTCATAAAAACGATGTCCACGCGGGCGAAGCCGCGGGCAAAAGCTGGTAGGTTCTAAAGACAGGCTTCATTTATAGTAATTTGTTAAAACCTTACTATAGGCAAATGTAAAATAAAGAAAAATGTTAAAAACTATGTATTAATAGCCTTCCGTTTTGCGAATACCAACTGGTGTAAACGACTTCGTTATTGCAATCTAGAATGATATATCGCGTGACAATAGTCGTAACATAAACACGTTAAATCGTGAAAAAAAGCATACAACTGCTATTTAACACGATTAACTACTCATAAATTAAGGACAACTATTAAAAACATACGACAAATGATTAAAAACTTTGCCTGTTAAGTATTTCAAATAAGTTACGTGTACTAGGAACGAACGCTCGGAAACATGTCTATAGCTTTTCTCAAGCCCCAGCACCGTAACGGTAGCTAATTTTAATAATGAGTAATGAGTAAAAAGAATGCAGGATAACTAGATGGTGCAATAGACGAGTGAAATATTATGTAGATAAGTACTGAGCCACCTCTGCTCTCCTAGTATTTTGGTGAACATCGACCAGGCCCTCATTAAAATGCATGATTGATTTTGGTGGCATAATCAATACGGTAGTGGCTACCGCAGTTTTTATTGATACTTAGTCATTATCTATTACTGCTGGCACATGAAAGGCAAAGATTAATCTCGAATAGACATGTTGCCTTATTACTTGAAAATAAGTTTCTAATAAGTCAAAGCACTTCTTAGACTAAACCTATGTTTACGTCAACCAGTTCGAAATCATGGGAAGATTTTCTACTTTTCAACTACTTAGTTATGATGTAGAAAATTATGAAACAAACATGAACGAGCCACTTTAAATAATAGCCGAAATGCCAGGAGCAAATACTAAAACCGGTGCTACAGCAGAGGTAGATTGGCAAACATGTTTGCCGCAAATGTATACCGGAAAAAAAAGAGTGTGTGGTTTTATGAAACCATGGTAAAAGTGAAACTTTTTTTCACATTTGTAGACATTTACAGAGCACGAAACGATCATGGCTGCTCTCGTCTTGGAGCTACGGTACAGAGGACGCAACGATCATGTAATAAAAGTTTCACTCCTCTTGAAGCTACGGTACAGAGAACGAAACGATCGTGGCTGATCTCGTCTTAGAGCTACGGTACAGAGGACGAAACGATCATGGCTGCTCTGACGAAAAAGTTTGAGACGATTTAATAAAAGTTTCACTTTAATAAGATTAAGCGCGAAGCTAAAAACCGACTACGACAAATTCATCAAAAGATGTACAAGTAGGTATCAAAAGAAGAGTCTTTATAATAAAAAAAAAAACTTCTGACATTGGAACTAACTCGGCGATAGTTTCCTCAAGTACATTAGAACAAAAATTCACTCCCCTTAGAAACCATCAGCCTCCGCTCTTTTGTATGACTAACCAGATCTAGTGGTCTCCAATATCGATGAATGAACGGTTTTATTGCTTCATACAAAAGACATCATGAATGCATTTTTTAAATCATCGTCATCATCATATTAGCTCATATACGTCCCCCACCAAGGGGCTCGAGCCTCCCCTGAATTAGCGCGTTGGTCGACTTCACACACAACCTTCGACTTTCTCCGCAGGCGTGTGCAGGTTTCCTTACGATGTTTTCCTTTACCGCAAGAGTGTCGGATAAACGTCTATATGAAATCGAAATTCGTTTTAGATTGGAATATTGGTACGTAGCAGGATTCAAAACAAGACCTCTCAGACAGGAGGTAGCGGCCCTTGTCATTACGCCACCAACGCTTTTTTAAAATAAATTAATCAATAAAATGAAATACAGCTTTATCCCGTCTTCACTTAACAGCCAAGGGACGTCCACTGCTGGACCAAGGCCTCCCCCCAAGTATTTCCACGACGAACGGTTTTACCTGTTGTGTAGTTTAGCAATAGTGCTAAACTGTCATAGGCCAAATTTCAGCGAAATTAATTCAGTAGTTTTAGCGTGAAAACGTAGAAGACTTTACTATGGAGTCAGGATTTAAGTAGTTTAGGCATTAACATACCTACATACTACTCGTAGGTAGGCGAGATATTTAAAACTCTTTTTGGCTGCTAGTCTGGCTTGTGCACACTTGCAAACTTCCCTTTCAACTAATCAGGCACCTACCAGGTCGTCATAGCGTGACAGGAGTATGTTTAGCAAGACAGGCTGTCCGGCCACCCGCAGTGCGGCCGCGGGCTAGCACGCGCGTCAGGTTCTCAACCCGGCCACAGACCTTAAGGGTCCGTAATATAAGGTAACGATGTATTAATATAAAACAGAAAAAAATAAGAGCAGTTTCAAACTTTCAGTAAAAAACTCATTTAAGCCTTCGTTTAGTTATATTTCAATTTACTGCGAAAAAACATCTATATGTGACTACTCAATATATTTGCAAACTTTGGATTCAATCCAGCATGTAGTTTTTATATTAAAGCGGAATTACGTTTGTATGGAAACTCGAGCCTTCTGGGGACCCTTAATGCACAATTTTAGTCTAGATACAGACAAACATGCCCTTTTGTACATCTACCAGATGCGATACAGTTCTCTGGTTTACAATATCGCATACCAACTCAACCAACCTTGCAATGATACCTATGTATAGAGCGGATCGCTATTCCTGCCGAGGTAGACATTAAAACATCTCAATGTCTTTTGTTGCCATAGTTTTAGTAACAGTTACGCTACTCAATATTGGGCTTACATATTCATTTCAGTGTTTATGTCCATAAGACTTTAGTTTCTTCTGGGGCTACCTTCATCGCAGATAAAGAGTCCTGATGTATTTCATGTTGGATCCACGGTTTGGTCTGATTCAGGACCGAATTCCATAGAAAAAAAAAGTTGCACTCCGGGAGTGCCGGCAGAAGTGAAAACTTGAATATTATAACGGTGTGCATTTTTGATATTTTGGAATGGTTAGGGAATAATTTTGCACGAATTGCTTTGATTATCAGTATAAAAGTACTATCATTTATGTGGTAGAATACAATATTTATTTATTGCGCTATCGTACACAAACATGACAATTTATATTAGGTACATTAAAAAGTTTATATTTCAGAAAAATCAACAAAAAATCAACTCGATCCGTCTTACGAATTTTCGATCAGGGCACGTGTCCTGACGCGAGTTTAACATTTTTTACCCATTACAAAAAAAGTGCACAACGCCGCTAAAGAAGTTTTCACTTCAATAACAAAGTCCTCTGTATCTATGTAACCTCCTTTTATTCCAGTCCATTTATTCAATAAAATTTTAGTTACTTACGAGGACGTTCTGAAATAATGTTTTGTTTTGTTAGACTATGTATTTGTTTTACAGTTTTGCTACGAGTGCATCAACAATTTGAAATTTATGTCATGTTTATGCATCTCTTCTCTCTTATCGTGTGGCACAAATAACCGTTCTATCCAAAGGATATGCATCAAACTTCCTTTACAATCAGTAGTAAACTTCCAGTAAACACAAAGTAAGTGAACTAGAAACATACGGTCTTGCATTCCTGGTAATTCATCAATCATCATTTTAAATAAAGGTATCATAAAAAACAAAAAATAAAAAGATTATTCACTAAACAGCTTTCCAATAAGAACAGCAAAAAAATTGATTTGATTATCTCCTCTATTTCCAATTTCACATTTTTAAAATAAAAAAAATGTTCTTTGTCAGTAACACAAAACATTTTTATACAGATTCGTATTTTTAGCAATTGATAAAAAATAACTCAGATAACTAGAAGTGACAGAGGCTATTACAAAAAAAATGCTCAAGAAATAATGTTATTTATGAGCTTTTTTGCTATACAGTCTTTCACTTCTAGTTTCGTAATGAACACGCCAAACCAACACTTATTGTGCATTATCAGGTCAAAATACCTATAACTTAACCGTGAGAAACCTATTCAAATAAGAACAGCTTAGTTCCCACAGCTTTAGATTTCCTGGATGATTTTGCAACTGTACCATCTCTTGCTCTAGTGTTCCCCTTATAAACGTAACTGTTGACTACGTCCCCGAGCTCAGTAGGTAAATAGGCATGGCATGGTAACTTGTGAGCTAAAACTTAAATAATCATCAATTAGTTTAAAAAACTAAAAAACACGCTTTTAGTAAACACGTTAAGTAGTTATATTGGATGTCCGCCCATGTTAGATTTAAGTCACGTGACTATTTTTTCGTATTCCTGACAGCAAACCCTTTCATTTGATACCCATATCATGGGGGTGCATTTCAAATAGCCTGTCCGCCATCTTGGACGTCCGCCATATTGGATTTAAGCCACGTGACTATTTTTTTCGTATTCCTGACAGCAAACCCTTTCATTTGATACCCATATCATGGGGGTGGATTTCAAACAGCCAGTCCGCCATCTTGGGGAGGCCGCCATATTGGATTTGTAATGACGTTTCTTAGCTAGTCATGTATTGTCATCAGAACTCAGAGCGTGTGCAAAATTTCATCCTAATCGAAGACCGGGAAGTGGGTCAAATTAAGATTTCAAGATTTTCTTACATAGTTACAAGTGAAGCTAATAAAAGCGCGTTAAAAAGAAAAGGCTCTGCCTAGGTCTTTCCAGTACAGAAAAATTAACAACATTAATATTGATAACTTCAACACTGATCTTTTATCCTTTGACTGGGATTCTCTTAAATCCTCACTGTCCGTAGATGAAATGATTTTATATTTCAATTTATACTTGTTATCTCTGTTCGACACCCACGCCTCTGAACGCGTGTTGGTCCTGAAAAATAAATCGATACCATGGATAACAGAAAACGTGCGGCATATGATGAAGATTCGGAATGAAGCTCATCATCACAAGTATCGTATCTCTGGGTCAGACAGTGACAAATTACTTTATAAAAATATGAAATATCTTGTTAATTCTTGTCTATTCTATGGGAAAAAAGCTTATTTCGAAAATAAAATTAACAACACTTTGAGCAACTCTAAAAAGCTTTGGAAATCTCTAAAAAGTAAATTTTTATGAAATATCCATGTTAAACCTGACATTCCTGAATATTTGACGGATCCAGAACAAATAAATAAACAGTTTTTAGTTATTCCTGGCGATAACATAATATATACACCTTAACATTTTTTGAATTTCACTCTTTTCTTAATCAAAATTTCACAGGATCACATATAAAATTATTCTGGGGATTAAATATAATGCAAAGGGTAATGATGACATTAACATAGACATGGTTCTTCTTACACTTCTCTTTACTTTAAAAGTTATAACCAATATAATTAATTATTGTTTCATCTACCTTCCCCCTGGCCTGGAAAACTGCAGTAGTGAGACCGTTCCCAAAAAATAATCAACCATCGGAGTTCGAGGATCTGAGACCTTATATTTCTAAAATTACGGAGAAGGTGATCTACAATCAGGTGGTGAAGTATCTTGAGGTAAACCACTGTCTTCCAGAATTGCAATCTGGTTTCAAAAAGGGCTTACGTACATCACTGCGCTTCATGACGTGATTGATAAGATCCTTATAGGTCAAGATGCAAGATTAGGACTTTCTCGTTCTGCTTGATTACTCTCATGTATTCGACTCTGTTAGTATACGCTCTTACTCTCCAAATTAAATTATTACGGCTTCAGTAGATCTACCACTCAGTGGTTTAATAGTTATCTTTCTAATAAGCTTTCTAATAAGATTACAGATTGTTGCAGTCTCAAAACACAGTGGTAGAACAAACAAGTCTAGCTAGCTTTCTGTTGATAAAGCCATTCTGCAGGGATCAATACTAGGCCCTCTTCTTTTCCATTCCGCGGGGCAGTAGTCCAGCTACTCTATCCAACTAACTGTACGAGTCTTTACTAGGGGTCTTGGTCCAACCTATTTAAACAGTTGGACTTACCAACCTCCCTTCAGTCTCGTCGTCCAATTTAATTGCAGTACAATTTCCGAAAGAAATTTTTATAAACCCTAACTTTCTTTGGTCAAGAACGTTAAAAATTATATTTTTTTATCTCAAATTATATTCAACCGCATTACTAAGGGTTGCGTGGTAGAAATAAAAAGCGTTAAAGTACGATTTTTCAAGTAATTCCAGTGAATAAAGTACAATCCATATTTACAGAATTAAAATCTCACCACTCACTCAATATGTAAATGCTATCATCAAACAAATAAACAATACAATTATTTTCAATATTATTAAACTGAAGCGTCGATGTTCATATCACGTATTAAAATGACTTCATTTTAATATTGCGCCCGACTACTACCCATTGTATTTTTGATCACATCGCTACGTGCCTCCTCGGTGGCGCCTATAACTTATAAATATTTCACGGAATGCAGTTCGCTGATTGTAATTCAGGAGAGGTGTGCTGTTTATTAAGATGTGTTTTGAATGACGGGAGTTATTGAATGTTTCCAATAACTGCAATAACCTGACAAAGCGACCCTCCACACCCGGTCGCTTCTTTTAAATCAGGACTATCTGTAATGTGGTGCGTAAGAGCGTGATATAAATACATTTTTTTTCACCTCACACGCTTGATAATGTTTTGTTTTTCATTCTATTTTAGCGGGCACAATTGAGTTTTATCCGCTAGCGTGCGAAGAGTTTTATAAATTAGAACCTTTATATTCAAGGAAAAACACATACAATGAACATTATTCATTACGTATGTTTGTCAGTACTCGGTTCGTCACTACTGTCTTTATTTTCCTCGCTGTAGTAAGGTGAAAAATTGTGTGTTTCGCTCTACAGCAGAGTTATCTTATGTTGATTCTATAGTTTAATCCTAGAATCTTTCGTTTGCTTTAACAACAACTTTGCAGCCTTGCATAACACATAACTATTATAAACCTCTCTCTTTCTCTCTGGTTGGCCCCTCATTACTGAGGATGGCGTACTTTTATTTGAACCGTGTCTCCATCGGTTTCGGTCCATGGTCGCCCTCACCACCTGAAAAGTTTTAGAGGTGGTGTCTATGACCATTGATCTTGTTTTTCTTTCTATGTTGCCAGCAATGATCAGTTTTTCTAGATTTTTACCTATTTTTTTCTTCTTATTATGTGGCCGAAACAGGTCAGTATGCGTTGTAAGCATACTAATAGTAAACAAAGACACTCGAAGGATGGGAAAAAAGTTTTTTTGTAGAAGGAAAAACCATTTCCAATTTACGCTATGCTGATGACACTGTTCTCCTCACTGCCTCCATTAATTTGCATCAAGACAAGGAGGGCATTTTGAATTGACAGAGATTGAAAATGGCATTCTAGATCTTGCAGTCAACCGACATAAAACAAAATTGATGATGATAGATCGAGCTGGAATACTTTCAGGTATCCATAATATCCAAGGTATCAAAAGTGTAGAGTATTTAACCTATTGAAACAACATTATAAAACTCAAACAAAACTTGATACAGAAACATATGATATCGTGTAAAATGAACATAAAATTAAAGTTGTTCCAAAACGTCTGTTGTTCTTAGAAATTGGCAAACTGGCAAAGTTGTTCGCGTGTAAACTGTTGTGGTTAAAACAAATGCGTTGTGTTCGTTCCTATTACTTGGATCGATGGGGGAAATTTACAGTGTGTCCTTTATAGTAGGAAGGTCAAGGTCATAAGTAAATGGTACGTTACACATCAATAAATTTAAATACTACTTGGATGGCGTTGGACCACACACACACACTGCATCTAGAGAATTCCATCATAATAATCTCTCGTGGGAAAAATGAAAAGAGGTCGGCCAAAGTCTACTAGGCAGAGGATCGTGCCACTACAAGCCACAACCCTTGGGAAAACCTGGCTGGAGACTGTCACCTTCTCCACTAATTTTAAATTTTCATGAAAGTGATGATATCTTATCCGGGGTATTCCCAAATATGACATGACAACTAAAAAACTGCTGCGATAACTCCAGAGCTTTTAAATTAAAAATGTGTATTTTTTGCCTCAATAATAGGCGAGTTTTTCCGGTAAAAAACCCCGACCAAAATATCTAAACAATAGGTAGGCACACATTTACCACCATTTCATATATTAATGCTATTTTAAAAATAAATTTTGTTTTAATAACTATTTTTCTTAATATAAATTTTCATCATTAAACTTTTTTATCCGATCGGCAATTTCATACTTAAACCCCTATTGCATAAATAATAAAAAGGGTTTGAGAAAACCTACACAGTATTGCTTGATATTTTCTCCAAAAAACAGTCTTGGCATCTTTATCATGGTAAAAGGTCCGTGTGGGCTGTGACCAAATTTTCCAAATCGACACATAAATCAAACCCAAGGAAGTATTTCCTGTATTGACACAAAAAAATTAAATACAGCACACAAATAACAAAAATTGGTCTCGAGAGGCCAAGCGGGAAGCTCTTACCATCACGTAACCAAGAACACATGGACCGCGAGATACATTTTTACGTCAGTTTTTCAATCACTTCTTTCTTACTGTGTCAATTAGGAAACGTTGTTAGTTCCGCCCCCGAATTTAAGACGGAACAGGGATGCCATAGCCATTTGGTGATTTAAATTCTTATTATTGATGTCACGAAGGAGTTTTAAGAGGCATTTGGCAGAGATCTGGGCAAAACATGCAAGCAAGACTAGTCCGTATCGTCCACGTTTACGTGCTTATGCGACCCTAGCAAATCTGATTGGCATTGCTGCGAGATCGAGAGTTCCAACCGTAATGACTGACGCACACACCAAATTTTCCACTAAAATGTAAAATTTACGTTCTGACTCAGTGTTAGCTTAAGTTTCTTAATATGATATTGTCGCACGCACCAAATTTTACACTAAAATGTAAAATTTACATTCTGGCTCAGTGTTAGCTTAAGTTTCTTAATATGATATTGTAGCACGCACCAAATTATACACTAAAATGTAAAATTTACGTTCTGGCTCAGTGTTAGTTTAAGTTTTTTAATATGATACTGTCGCGAGCACCAAATTTTACACTAAAAGTAAAATTTACGTTCTGGCTCAGTGTTAGCTTAAGTTTCTTAATTTGAGATCCAAGTTTCCTATGAGTTCCTGGTCATAGATAGACACGGGTGCTACGTTGTATGGAGTATTGCGACCCTAGTATCTTTGCTACGATTACGAAAACTACGAAATTAAAGTTAAAAGCAATTTAAACATACGCACTTGATCAATATTCTCTCATTCTAGGGAGTCATCTTTCTAAGAGACAGAAAGAATATGGCAATTGGCATTGATCAAAAAAATTACGGTATTAAAAAAAGTTAATGAAAAATAGACTATTGTAGGAAACTAATTTGAATATTTTTTCTTTTATTCACTGATGATTTTTCAAAACGTTTAAATGTTTCAAATGGTTCAAACGTACTAATTTCAATTGACGATTATGAATAAAATCCAGTTATTTATTAAGTATGTGTTTACTTATCCTTAAAATCTGAACAATGCGAACTGACTAATTCCGGCAGTGACGTCATCGTAGGCCAATCAAGGGCAAATCACATTTTTTATTAAATATACCAAATCACTTGAAATTTCTGAAATCTGATAAGTGTACAATTATCACAGGAGCTATCCCTCGAAATGGTGGGTTCATAAAAACTGAAGAATGCCAATCATCTTGTAGTTGTGTTCAAATAGAAAGATACGGTTACATCCAAATCACAAACAGCAGTTATTTCAGCAACCCTACTTTCTTCAATTACTGTAATAATACTTCCCCGGATGCCTCGCGCGCCTGAACTCGCGCGCAGGCATGCGACCCTGGTAATTATTTCGTTCCACCTCATTGCGTTTGGTGACTAATACCAACCAACGGGACCACCTGATTTATTTGGTCGTAAGCATTTTCATGTTTTATGGGTTGGTAATTATTATTATTCATCATTCAGTAATTAAGGGCTTCATGTTTAAATTGTTTTAAAATTCAAATATAAGAGTATTGTCACATGTCAATAAGATTTAGACGAGCAAAATTACTGAAGTGTTGAGACAATTTGATGAAAACCCAAAACAATTTGACCTATAAAAATAAAAAGTTTATTTACTACATACGTGGTCGTGTCTACATAGGGCTAGTGGCGAACCCCACTGTCAGAAATTTTTCAAACCACCTATAGGGCATCTGACACGGCTCAACGACTGCTATCTAGTGATAACTACCCACAGCTACGGCTTAACGTGCCTCGCGATGCACGGAAACGGTCGATAAAAATGACACTAACAGCGATACCCATCCTGTCATCCTGCCCATCCTGGGCTTGTGAAAATCTCAAATATGTTTTTTTTATAATTTTAAGAATAATAGTTTATAATTTTAAGAATATAATTTTAAGAATAATAGTTTATAAAACTTATTTAAGAAAATAGATGAAACTTCACTTGCCCCCCCCCCCCCCTTATCTCCGAAACTACTTGGGCCTAAAATTTTGCATAGTATACAAGGTTAAACGTATGTAAGATTACAGGCAACCAAGTGCTGGAATAATCTATCTCCACCGCTCAGGAATCCTATGTCTAAAATTACCTTTAAAAAACACTTTAAGAGTTTTTTATTAGAAAACCAAAAGCTGCTGCAATAATGCCTCCCAATTCAATGGATACAACCATAATGATTAACAAAATGTTTAGATTAGATAACCTATGTATAAGTAGTTAATAAATTAGATTTTAAGTAACAAGTTTTGTAGTAACAATTATACTAATTAATATTTATTAAACCTTATATGTAAACTGTCGCGTCCGCGCCTAACTGACAACCGCGGGTACCGACAGAATACCAGCGCTTCGCTTCCGAGCCTAGCATATGCTGAGTTGGGGCCCTGTGGTTGCAGTGCCACCTCATGAATATATTTAATTATTATTATTATTTTATATTTACCTCAACTTTTGTTACGTATTATATATTTTGGTGTGGTGTTACTGAAACCAATAAACGTATTTCTTTCTTTCTTTCAAAATCTTAAGTGCTTCGGTTCTTGCAGGAAAAATTAAATTTAAGCCCGATTGTTTAGAAACTAGCGATACCAAAACTATCTACTAGTAGTATCTTTTATACTTAGTAAATTTACGTAGAAATACGACAACAGCAGTTAATTTCCTTTTTTCCTATATCTATAGATGGCGCTGTAGATGAAAATTATTTTTTGGTACGGAAACCTTAGTGCGCGAGTTTGACTCGCACTTGGCCGGTTTTTTTTTATTACACCCAATGTATCCCCAAAGACGTTAATCCAATTCACGTCAAAAAATTCAGAAGTTCCACAGACAATACTTCCTCGATGCATTCGTTCGACAAGTGCTAATTTATATCAATCGCGATTAGACAGCAGCATATGCACATACGGATGCGTCGTTATCGATAGACCTCGATCTAACTGCGCGCGCAGCAGGCGTCTATCGTCATCTGGCGCCAAAATACCTGCGCAGTGACAAGAGGGGTCTGTTCACACGCTGAATTTATGGGATTGGATCAGTGGCGGATTCAGGAGGATAGACGTCAATGAGGTTATGACTAAGTTTTTTTTACGAATGAGAATTTGGTAAAACTGAATTGGCTAGAAAAATACTTTTAAATTCTTTTGGCTGAGATCAACGTTATTGTAAAAAAAATGTTGTACATTTAGGAATTGAGAGTGTACAATGATTATTGTGTAGGAAGGATTTTTCCTCTTTTGGAGACAAAAGAAATCAATGTGGACAATTTACGTGCACTGCAACTCGCCCACATCTTGGAGCTAGAAAGGCACCTACTAAACCTACCTACTTACCTACTCAATGTAGGCATACCAACCTGTCAAATGTGAAGAATAATGTCTATAAAATAGAGCTATCGTTTTAGGGTTCCGTACCCAAAGGGTATAAACTGTTACTAAGACTCCGCTGCCTTCTGTCTGTCTGTCCGTCTGTAACCAGACTGTATTTCATGAACCGTGATTGCTAGACAGTTGAAATTTTCACAGATGATGTATTTCTGTTGCCAATATAACACTTTAAACTTTCACGATTATACATACTGACAAATTATATAAAATCACGTAAAATCAAGTCCCGTTTTCAATTTGTCAATATAACAATAAATATTAAAAATGGGAAAAAGTGAGTCTCCATCGAATAATTGAAAACGCTGAACACGTTAAAAAACCGACTTCCATTGCAACAACTTAGTACATTTTAGCATTATTATTTTTAATTTTTGTTAATTTTCTAATAAAGTACTACACCTATTTTGATAAAATTTATATTTACACGGGAAGCACTAGCTTTCAAATAAAAAAAGATTCATACAAATCGGTTCACCCAGTCCAAAGTTATGAGGTAACACAAAAAAAGACGAATTGAGAACCTCCTCCTTTTTGGAAGTCGCTTGAAAAAACGTATTTTTTATAAACTAGCGCCATCTAGTATGATGGTACGGAATCCTTTGTGCGCGGTTCTAACTCGCAATTAGCCGTTTTTTTAATGGTTCCTTTTCAGTTAATTCGACAATTACTTAAGATAAAACATTACTTTTAGTTTTTAGCCAACGTTTCCGAACATCGTCAGGCCACAACAGGTCTCCCTAACTGATGTTTGAAACCGGTCGCTAAAAACTAAAAGTGACGTTTTATTTTAACTAAGAGTCGTAAAAGTGAAAAACAGAATAGAAAAACATTGCGAAGAAACTCGAAGGTCGTGTGTGAAGTTGACCAACCTTCACTGGGCCCGCGTGGTCGACTAAAGCTCGATCACCCTTATTCAGGTAGGCTCGAGCCCCTCGGTGGGGACGTATATGAGCTGATATGATTAATATAATGTTCCGCCAAGTACGAGTACCTACGCACCTACAAACAAAGATATCAACTGTTATTAAATCAGTTTCTAATCTCTACCGGATATCAATCCCAATTTTTTTGTAAAAAAACAATAACGAAATAACTAGGTGGGTAACTGATACAAAAAGAAAACCATCATAATCAAAACAATACGAGTACTTATCATTTTAGAAAATCAAACAAAAAATGTTTACGATATGGATCCGACGCCTAACAAAAAAAAAATACTGCACATTGCCTGTTACTTGTTATTGTAAAGTCATCTTTGAATCGCAACATTTAGGTGTACAATGGTTTCCAGGAGCATTTAAATAAATTTTCTGTCTTTTAGACTGACAGCTCACGTCAAATTGAAATATTCCAGGAGTTGTCGGCAGTGACGTCATATTTTTTTGACACGGCCGGCAGTTCGACCACTCCGCCGGCCCTTGTTAAGTTGTCATTAAAAATATTTTCTACAATCCATGGTAGCCTGGTACTATTTACAAGCAATAACTTTCTATTCAATAGCTATTAGAGAACTAAATTAATTGTTATTGTTATAAGAGCGATAAAATACCTGAGATGTTTGCAAAAGCTCAGAAAAAAAGAAAGCTAAGCTAAGCAAAAGTTCCAACTTGACTGCAAGCAAGGAAGTTTAATCGGTATTAAATTTTATATGACCTGGCCTAGAGTATATTCTGAATCAAGACAAACCTACGATACGCCTTTTTAAAATCGATTGAGTAGTTTACGCCGTATAAACACTAGGTAAAATTCACAACTCCTCATTTTGAGTTTTCCAATATTTATTACATGTTTATAGGTTAAAAACGAAGAGAGCAAACTATTCTGTAGTAAAGCAAAAGACATAAAAAAAAACACAGCCATCAAAAAAGGCAATAAAAACCTATTAATTTTAACCGTTTAATTATGAATTATTGATCAATAAATCGATGTCGTTTGTGGCATAGCCGGAATTCCAAGACAGCATCTTCTATCTCTGTCGCACCTGCGGGGTGGTTAATTAACAAATAAATAAATTATGAATTCAAAACGGTACATTAGCATAAACAAATAAAATGCCCCATTACGAATTCAATTTACAATCTTTAAAATCGGTTGAATTAGTCGCCGTAAATAATATCTCAGATACGGACTTGGTAATAACGCTGTGGCACAATAATAAAGCGCAAGCGGAGCGAGAGAGAAAATTTAAATACAATGTTACACGTGACTTCAATTCATAAGTAGTATTCTAAGGATTCGATTCAATTCAAAAGCGTCGGTGGCTCAACCGGTAACGGCTCGGTCCCCCTAACCGGAGGTGCCGGGTTCAAATCCGGACGGACAAGTATCAATGAGTTTTTCAAAACTTACGAGTACGTACATATACTCATCGATTGCTTTAACGGTGAAGGAAAACATCGTGAGGAAACCTGCACACACTTGCGAAGAAACTCGAAGGGTGTGTGTGAAGTCGACCAACCCGCACTGGGTCCGCGTGGTCGACTAAGGCCCGATCGCCCTGATTCAGGGTAGGTTCGAGCCCCTCGGTGGGGACGTATATGAGCTGATATGAGTATTAGTATTCTAACGAGTACCAAGTGAATATTGTGCCCACTTTTTGCATACAAACTGTCTTTGCTTGTGAATTCCACTATCATGTCAAGGATAAGTAAGTACAGAGCAGTTTTCTAAATTTATTTCTACGAATAAAGTGGTTTTTTTTTCTTTCTGGTCGATTAGCCTGGGGGAGAGGTTCGAACCCCAAACAACCCTCCTTTTCTCCGACTACGGCCTTGGGCATTATCTCAACCTGTGCCAACTGCCAGGGTCTGTTTTCAGACTTAATCTCCTCTATTGTTTCAGATCTTCTACTGTATATCCTTATTTATGATCGAGTTTATTTTCTCCAATGATCACCCTCATTACCCGGGCCTGCCGCGGGATCTAAGGCCTTCAAACTATCATATCAAAGAATCTTTTACCAAATATACCATTAATGAAAACTTTCATTCATACATTTTAAATATTTTACATATTAATCACATGCAAAATCCATTTTTATAAAAGCAACATTAGCTCGGTGATTGTATAACAAAAGAAATTATCTGTAGTAAGCATTTTAAATCACACCATGACACGACATCACAATCCAAGTCAGATTTGAAAACTAAAAAATTTTAACAGTCATTTTTATAATCAAAATGACTTTGCATTATTTGCAGTATCTCTCAGTCTCTCTCTATGCTAAAATAAATTAAGGAGATTTGTCTTTTATTTCAAATAACATTTCAATTGTTTAGGTATTTTTTATGTTTAAGCTATTTAGAACAAGGTATTTTGATCCTTTAATTGCCATTGCCACTATCAAAAATTAGGACCCAGAGCATGGCATTCTATTTGGCGGTTTCATGAAATATACAAAACAATATATAAACAAAATTTAGAATAAATCTTTTGTTACGTCCTATATTTCTGACAATGACAGTCAAAAGATTCATGAATGTAGTGTTCAAAAAGATTATTAACATTAACAACATCCGTCTGACAAAAATAACATCTAATATTATAAAACAAAATAAAGAATTTAACAAATAAGTAATTTACTGAGTAAATGCTCATTTTAATTAAAACCTTGAAAAATCGACACTTAACTACTAAAGTAACGTAGGTGTTATACTTTATTCTATTCTAGCGAGTGTTCTTTACGAAACGAGATCTCAAAAACATTAAAGCGTCTAGTGTTTGATCACTACGACGAGATCTTAGCTTGTTACAAAATTTTCCAGCAGTAGAAAACGCTCTCTCGGATTCGACGCAGACTCATAGGTTGACGTTAGTGATCACCACCAGCTTTCACACTAGCAAGCTGTCGATCAAGCAAGTTGTTCTTTGAAACTGAGTGAAGGCGGTTTTAACATCAGATTCACAAAGAGTTTCTGGACTAGAGACCAAGATTGTTGTTGACGTAGTTGTGCAATCATACAAATCCCTAGCGAGTTGTGATGTGTGTTTCGAGTAATTTCAGTCATCAAATTGAATTTAATCAATCATAATTTAAGTTTATCATAAATGTAACTAAAATCCGTAAAAACCGGAAATCGATATCGAAATCCGGATTTAGATTGCTTGAAAATCCGGATTTGTCAGATGTTTTCGAATTTCGAAGTATCCGGATTGCAATCCCTAATACCAACTGACCATTGTACCCACAGGCAAGCCCCCGTCTATCGGTCGAGCAGGCGAGATAAGTAGCGAACTCGTCAGCGCTAGCACCCCGTACAGTCGCCGTCGCAATTCGCGCGCCGCCCGTTTGCGCAGTTATAACCGCTAAGTCAAGAGCCTTAATACCCATGTTTCCATGTATTGTCTGACAGTGGGAAGGAGTAGGTGAATAAATGCGTAGGTATTTTCGTTTTATAAGGAAGTGCAATATCTGTTACGAAGTAACTAGTATCTCATCTGGGCCACAGGTCATATTGAAATCGTTGGGCAAAATTTAACTAAGCATGTACTCATGACACTTAACAACTTTCCCAAGGGAACCTATACAATCGGAGTAAAAATAATAACTGGAATGTCCATACAAAGTGGGCTAGTTTATCTATTATTAAAGTATGGGAGGTCCAACAATTTTGTTGCGCCGTTTCTATAGGTTGTCCAGTAAATCCTCAGTTTAAAATTTAAAACAATACGAATATGATGCCTGACATTAATGTGATTATAAAGAAGATAATTCAAGTTACCGAATCCTTAAAAAACCTTAAAATATGTATTACACCTACCAACTTACTCTACGTAATAAAAATCAAAATAAACAATAAAAATTCAGTATGTGTTTAGTTTTAAATGACCCTATAATAACCCTAATAAGTTTTTGGCTCTAGAAAATCCACTCTGGCACCCCTGCTGTAGTTAAGGACGATTTTTCTGAAGTTTATTCGCTACGCTAAGTGTGGACGAATGGGTTGCAAGATAAATTGGTCCGTCCTGTTCTTTCGCTGTTTCTTACAAATGTTGTTTTTATGGTTCCGTACCCGTCCGTCCGTCCGTCTCTCTGTCTGTCACCAGGCTGTATTTCATGAACCATGCAGTTAGACAGTTGAAATTTTCACAGATGATATTTCTGTTGCCGCTATATCAACTAACACTTAAACAGAATAAAATAAATATTTAAGGGGGGACTCCCATACAAAAAAACTTGATTTTTTAAACGTGAAGAAACTAGCGACATCTAGTACAATGGTACGGAACCCTTTGTGCGTGATTCTGACTTGCACTTTGCCGTTTTTTTAAGTCCTCTTAAATGATTTTATTGTTACATGAATTTCGTACAAACTCTGAAAAAGTATAATTTTAAAGCCATTATAAGTACTCACGATCAATACCTTTATTGCTCAAGTTTATAACTTGCACTACAACATTAAAGACGAGCTGATATTCACGTAATGGCGAGCAATTTCTCATTTACATTGGGAGAGAAGGCATACGCATAAGGTCTTTTACAATAAGGGAAATCAAAATTGTAATAAGTTTTCGACAAAAACCGCCCATTTAATTAAAGTGGTCTAATCATTTCACAGACTGATAAAATAAATAAAAATAAAAAGCCTTTAATTTATCTATAACAATACTGACAATTACACTACAATAAAACGTAGTTAGTTGGATTAGTCATGGAAAAAATATGCATTGTTAATAGTTTTTTGTTAGTGGTATGAGTTTACATAATATATATTAGTAAGTAACATTCTTATCTCTACACTAATGATTTTTTGAAATTAATTATTTAATGCTTATTATTATTAGTGAAGAACAAATAAAATATTATTATTCTATTCTAATATTGTCAATGTCTTTATTCTTATTGGCTTTCTTCTATATTGTCAATGTCTTTTTTTTTGTGTTGTGATGCAATAAAGAATATTGTATTGTATTGTATTGTATTGTAATATTGTTTCCAGTAATATTATATATGTTTATTTTGGTTTTTTTTTATTGTTAATTTTTAGGGACCCCTCTTCGGGTGAAGGCCTGATACAGACGCCTTAATATTGCAAGAAATTTTGTCTTGGAAAAACGCAAAACACAATTTAACAAATCCCAATATTTACCTTGACCATAAGAATCAAACTCAACCAATTCCCTCATAAACTCTCCAATTAATAAACCAAACACCGGGTCACGGTATAATGGTCAGTGACCACAATGGCGGGCGACACGCGCAGCGCAAGCGCAGCGGGTCGCCTTTGTGCTGCTGTCAGACCAGGGATGCCCCCCCACACGCTTGTAGAGTGTGAACTTATCGATTCTATGTTTCCTATATCAATATCGATACATTTTAGAAAGGAGATTTCAAGTTAGAGGGATGCATACATTATTCATCTATCAAACAAGGGATGTCCCACGCTACAATAATAAATAATGTTGCCTTTTTAAATAGAATCAATTCAAATAAATTAAGTACCGTCATCTTGACTTCTTAGAAAGTAGTTGTAATAAGTGATCACACTAAACAAAAACCGACTTCAATCGCAACATTCAAGTACATTTTTTTTTGTTATTTTTTAAAAACGAATGCTCCAACGATTTTGATAAAATTTATATTGGACCACACTGGAGTCATTACCTTTAAATTAAAAACAAAAAATCAAAATCAGTTCACAGTCGCAAATATATCACGTAAGTTGAATTGAGAACCTCCTCCTTTTTGAAGTCAGTTGAAAACTTAGAACTAAGACATGTTTGGGATACGTTGGAGAAGTCATTACATTTGAAAAGTCTGAAAAACAAGGAAGGGAGTATGACACCAATCTGACCTATCTATTTGATTTTGATTTCAATTCTGTCAAAGAGTAGGGATGATTACAAGTAAAGAGAGATAACTTTGTGATAACAAACATGCGAATTCAACTTACAATGCCGCTGATGTTCATAAAATCTTGCACGGCACGGATGCGACTTTCGTTATATTAGCCTACTGTGAGTAAGGGCGCTCGAAACGAATCACAATGCCCGCGCTCCGAGAGTGTATTACTTCCCCCGTCATGCACCTTTATAAAAGACGATCCGGTTGAGAGTTGTGTCAAAACAAATTAAATTTATTAAACTTCGATATTAATTGGTAGTAGAACACACTAAGGTGTAGTGTAATGTATTATATTACTGATAATAATGTGGAGTTAGGTTATAGGTACTGCCTATTTATACTTTATTACGTTATTTTTAAATAAAATTGACAATGGTAAACTTTGATATTAATTGGTAGTAGAACACACTAAGGTGTAGTGTAATGTATTATATTACTGATAATAATGTGGAGTTAGGTTATAGGTACTGCCTATTTATACTTTATTACGTTATTTTTTAATAAAATTGACAATGGTTTTAGATCGCCAAGGTTAAATAACGATAAAAATAGTACGTGCCCGAGATTGTAGGTTGCAAAACTTGTAACATAAGAATTTATAATAGTCTAAGAAGGAGCTGAGGCACGTTTTCGACAAACAATAATTACTTTATTGGCACCATACTAAAGTTGGCACGGAGTGTGACAGGCCTCATTCTGTGGAAAATCCTGACATACTGGATGCCGCATTATTTTAAAATGTGTCACGAATCATTAACCACTCTTGTGACCCAAATTTTAGTGTTTGGGCAATCTGGGCGGATTGCCTACTAGAACCCTTTTGAATGAAAAACTGATAATGAAGATATTATCCTAACGTGGATGATGATGATGCTAATGGTTTAGTAAAGCAAAAGGTTTAGAAACGGGTAGTGCAGGGTCTCCTGCAGTTTCTGTCAAGTTAAGCACTACCGATGCTTCCACTCTATTGAAATCCAGACTTGAAATGTAACAGCAAAACATGGCTTAACTTATAAACCGAACTGGGGAATTGAGATGTAGAACTTAGAAAGAAACTCATAATTTTAATGTTAAATAAATAATGTAATATTAAATTCCTTATTTATGGCATCAAATGTAGATGAAAAAATTCATTAGATATACAAAATAAAGCAAATATCTACATGTATAAAATTCTCGTGTCACAGTGTTAATTTCCATAATCTCCGAAACGGCTGGACGGATTTACATGAAATTTTCTGTGTACATTCAGTAGGTCTGAGAATAGGTATAGAAAATTTTTCTCCGGGATCTGAGCGGGCGAAGCCGCGGGAAACAGCTAATAGTACATATAAAATGTTAAAACCCCTACCATTAAATATCATATAACGATGCTCTATAGAATGCCAATAGTGCCAAAGTTCCTGCTTCAATAGGTGTTTATATAATAAGAATACCTTACGCAGCGGTAGAGTGTTGATTTATCGAAAATTGGTAATGACAATAGATTTGAGAGATTATTGTAATTTGGAATCAAGTGTAAGAATGGTGCGCACATTTTATACAGGTAACGTACTCTTTTTACCCGACTGCGCCAGAAGGAGGGTTATGTTTTTCGAGAGTATGTATATATGTATGTATAATGTATAATTGTTTGGCACGCTCTGCAGCCTGAACGGCTGGATGGATTTTAGCTTGAGACGTGTCGTTAGATTCGTATTTACTGTGAGAGTGACACTGGGTATATATCAAAATAAAAAAAACAAAATGGCGGATTTTTGGCGCCAAATTCAAATGTTTGACACGCTCTGCAGCCTGATCGGCTCGATAGATTTTAGTTTGAGGGGTGTCGTTAGATACATATTTACTGTGTGAGTGACACTGGGTATATCAAAATTGTTCGATATGCAATATTTTCATTGTAATTTCACTGGCTGTATATTCTTACTATCTGTAAGAAAGATTTTGTATTGTCACTTCTTCTCTTTCCTCACATCAATAAATATAGTAAACACAAAACTAAATTATATTTTATTAACCATACGTACGACTAGTTTAGGGTTTTCTCAGTAATTTCAGGTAAAATAAAAAAAAACAAAATGGCGGATTTTTAGCGCCATTAAATGGAGGCTTAGTGAATTGAGAGCACATACCTATATTACATTGCATATTACTCCAATATACTGACTAGACGGCTGACTTTCTACAATGGGTCCCGACTGCTATAATTTTTCTTAAGTTAAGTGAAATCGGGTATTACGACTTTCTTGTTTTAGGGTTTTTCATTTCCAAATTTCACAGAAACGCAGGCGGGTTTTTTAGTTTTTTAAATTACCGTTTTTTTTCACACTATGAAGTCAAAAAAGACCTCATGCATGAGGCGGTATATTGACAGTTCATTATGTCGATTAAAATATGTTATCGAATTGTCATCGTTTAGTTTTTGTAAGACAAGTAAATTAAAAAGAAACATTTGACGATATAACGATTTTATAGTGTAAAAAGTAATTTAATAAAACTAAATAACTAAATTAATTTCATAATTGTCAATTGCCAAAAGTACCCACTGAAGCCGTTTTTTCCATACTATTTGGTCCTATTACATCATCACTTTTTATCATTTGAAAAATCATATACTTAACACAATATTAATCAAATCAGTTTTTTAGAAGTCTATAATTTCAACAAAAAAAATACCTTAATTTTTTTGAACAATGTGTAAATTTCATTAGAACAAGTCAACGGGAAGCATTTCTGTGTTCTGCTGACAGTTTAGAAATCTTAAGATTTCAAAATATTTGCATCGATAATCAAGTCAGTTTATTTTTATTTACTATTTAGTATCAATATTTATGATTCGTTCTTCAACCTTCTTTAATATTCCTTAACCTTATTTATTATTATTCGGTACCCTTGCGATTATCTCACTCGATGACAAGCTATGATGACGCCGAAGGTGGAATCAAGCTTTCCAAGATATCGATAGGTTGGTACAAAAAAAAAATTATGTACAAAAGTTTAAACACTAAAACCACTGATCATTTAGATTGAAATTTTAACATATTTGAAAATCGATGCACCCATCACTATCACATCACTAGTATGGCGCCACGTGGGCCCGCGCTGCGGGGATGCATTGTTCCCGGCTCTAAGTGCCTCATATTCGGTTACCGCCTATATTACATCGTCATACTCGATATCGATGTATCACTCTTATCGAGTTCAGAACATTTCTAGTGACAAGAAATTTAGGTTTCACAATGAACTTCTTATTATTGGCCTCAAGTTTAATTTTTCGTTGTAACAAAGCTTGGTGGTTAGGTTTTTTTGTTTTTGAGTGAGTAAAGATATAATTTTCATTTTACAACTTAGGTTGTATTCCGGATCAAACACAAATTTAAAATACATAGTACGTCACACCTTGTTCAACAGAAGTTTTGTCAAAACTTTTATCTTAGTTTTTAATATTATCTATTTAAGGTTCGTGGTTCGAATCCTGCCACGTACCAATGTGATTTCGAATTTAGATTTCATATGTACGTTTATCCGAAGCTCTTACGGTGAAGGAAAACATCATGAGGAAACCTGCACACGCCTGCGGAGAAACTCGCAGGTTGTGTGTGAAGTCGACCAAGACGCACTGGGACCGCGTGGTCGACTAAGGCCCGAACGCCCTAATTCAGCGTAGGCTTGAGCCCCTCGGTGGGGACGTATATGAGCTGATATGATGATGACGGAGCATCACTTGGGAACGGCTCGACCGATTTGAAAATATTTTTTTTGTTGTGTTTGCGGCTCCGCAACGGGGGCGAAGCCGCGAGCAACAGCTAGTTCATTATATTTATTAACAGTTTGAATGAATGTTTATTAAGGGCCATAAAATTTATTTTTTTGTGTTAAAGTTTGAATAAAATTAATGAAGTCAATGAACTTCGAATGTGTAATAAAACTATGAACTTGTGACATTTATCATCGACTAAACAACTTGATCAAGTTATCTTATACAAATGTAATAAAAATAAAAATACACATAATATTCATTTAAATCACAGCTCATTATAAAGACTGCGTCTCACAAACTTTGCAATAAAAGTTGTAAACGCTGAACACGTAACTTTAACATTGTTTTGTTTTTGTTAACTTGAGTTTAAAGTTAAATTAGGTTGGCGGAAGGGCATTTTCTAAGCCCGCTTGGCTAGCTATCACCATCTTATCTAAGTCTAGCCACCAGAAATCAATGTTAACAGCATAGATGTGTTCCAGCTTGAAGATAAGATAGCTAGTTCCCCATTGCGTTGGGGATTCTTGGTAAGCCAGCTTCCATCTTTGGCATCATCGCCACTTACCATCAGGTGAGATGATGCCAAGGGCTTACCAATTTTTTTTTTTTTTATTAAAAATTTGAGTTCGTTTGACTGCAACTCACCTGATGGTAAGTGATGATGCAGTCGAGGATGGTACACGCAAACTCAAATAATGCCTATTCACTCTTGCCCGAGGAAAAAGAGGAAAAAGTAAGATTACAAAGTAGGATCTGGCCACTCACCTCGGGGTCAATATTCTTGTACTCAGGGTCGTCCTCGTCCACCTCGAAGTACAGCTCGGTGGACGTGAGCGAGACGGTGCCGGGCGCGGCCAGCCCCGGCGCCACCAGTCGCGCGCGCGTGCTTATGTTCACCGGACCTGTGGGGAGAGTACTTGTTTAGATTTTTTTTTTATTCACAATTGGTAAACCCTTGACAACATCTCACCTGGTGGTAAGTGACGATGTTGCCGTAGATTGAAGCGGGCTTACCAAGATTCGCCAACGCAATGGGGCACTGGCTATCTTATCTTCATGCCGGAACACACCAATGATGTCAACATTGATAATTGGCGGCAAGACTTGGATAAGATGGTGGTAGCTAGCCAGGCGGGCTTAGAAAATGCCCTACCACTAACCAAACCGAGTCTTACAATTGACCCCGCCGGGAATCGAACCCGCGACCTCCTGTGTAAAGCCAGTGAACTTTGCCTCAGAGCTACGGAGGCGGTTAAATACATCAGAACAGGCGCCATAGACTTGTAATTGGAAATAAGGTAATCGGATAGGAGATGAGAGTAAGCAATATTTACTGGAGATCTCTTTCTCCAAAATTTCTCTGTTAGCGGAATTTTTCAACTTCTCCAGGCATTAACAGTGTTAAGTTAGTGTCCATTTTATTAAGGGTAGTAATAAAACCTCCGATAAATATACAAAATCTCCGAAAAATCAATTAAAAAGGAAATTACTGAATTATTCAACACTCATAATAATTACATATTGCTTTGATTACCAAGTTATTCACAACTTATGGTTCTAATTAGGTTCCTTCTAATAAATATACGGAAATTATCTACTAATTTGCGAAAACGACAAGAACCGAATACAAAACAGAAACTCCTAATACATACTACTAAAAGTTAAAATACTAAAAGTTTTACATCATATTCGCTGGGTGCGAAGTACTTGGTGGGGGTAATATAATCGATCGAAGCGCTCATAGTGGCCAAAAGTAAAAATAATCTCTGTAAATACGGTAATTTAAAAAACTAAAAAACCCGACTGCGTTTCTGTGTAATTTGTAAATGAAAAACCCTAAAACAAGAAAGTTGTCATACCCGATTGCACTTAACTCAAGAAAAATTGTAGCAGTCGGGACCCATTCTAGAAATGGAGGCATAGTGAATTGAGAGCACATACCTATATTACATTGCAGATTACTCCAATATACTGACTAGACGGCTGACTTTCTAGAATGGGTCCCGACTGCTACAATTTTTCTTGAGTTAAGTGCAATCGGGTATGACGACTTTCATGTTTTAGGGTTTTTCATTTACAAATTACACAGAAACGCAGTCGGGTTTTTTAGTTTTTTAAATTACCGTATTTTATTTTATTCATTTTTTAGTTTTATTATTGAATGAGTTTGTGTAGTTACCTATATACACATGACACACATTAAGATTACGCAGATTATTAACTTATCAGTTGATATAATAATATTGTTATATTCTACAGCCGTTCTGGCTGCAGAGCGTGTCAAACATTTGAATTTGGGGCCAAAAACCCGCCATTTTGTATTTTTTTTTATTTTGATATACCCAGTGTCACTCTCACAGTAAATACGAATCTAACGACACCTCTCAAGCCAAAATCCATCCAGCCGTTCAGGCTGCAGAGCGTGCCAAACAATTATACATACATACATACATACATACATACATACATACATACATACATACATACTCTCGAAAAACATAACCCTCCTTCTGGCGCAGTCGAGTAAAAATAGGCTCTGTCATCCGTCATATCTCATAGTGAACTGTTCAGACTTGGTTACCTAATTTTAATAAAACCCGGTCCTTAAAATGATATACATTTCGATCTGAAAACGATATTTAATTTCTCACTAGGGATACAGGAACAATTATATATGTTTATTATTATTGAATAAAACCATTAAAGTAGCTTTATCTTCTTGTTTTACAGTAAAACTGCTACTAAAAATGAAGTAAACAAACCCTGACATGTTCAAAATAAAACACACTTTTTGAATTAATTTTACTTACCTCATTTGATTTAAATGTCCAAAAATGATTTTACAACCCTTTTTGCACCCAAATCATGGTATCACAGTTATTTTGGAAATAAATTAAAAGATAATTTTGGATTTTAATAATATTTGTCACAATGTCGTGATTAAATGTCAAAACGTCAGAGCCAACAAAGTTGCGGACGCTAGGTGGCGCTGAACTCGTGCACAGAGCCAATACTTTATTGCACTTATATTTTTACATAACTATTTCATCATCATCATAATATCATCCACTCCACTGCTGGACATAGGCCTTCCCCCAAGGATTTCCATCACGATTTTCACATAACTATTAAAAAAAAACTTTACTACTGCGAGAGTGAGTTAGTGAGATATCTCTCTCCCGCCTCTTTTTTTTTTCTTTCTTTTGTTTCACTTTATATGTTTAGTTTTTTTTTAATAATTAGGTCTACTTCAGAAACATCAAATAGCTCCGTAATAATTGAGTAACATGTATTTACTACTTATTACCAAGTACCTAACATTTTCTACAAACACAAACAAAACACCTGGTTCAGATTCAGAACACAACTTTCTCAAAGGAACTATGATCAAATTACCAGAAACAAGTTTGTACTTCGCAACTAGGTCGGCCAATCAGCTGATAGATTTTTTTGAGTATTTAACCACCTCCGTGGCGTAATGGTTAAGTCCATTAGCAACACATCAGAAGGTCGCGGGTTCGATTCCCAGCGGTGTTTTGGTTGGTGGAAGGGCATTTTCTAAGCTTGCCTGTCTAGATACCACCATCTTATCTAAGTGTTGCCGCCAAACATCAATGCCAGCAACATTGATGTGTTCCGGCTTGAAGATAAGATGGCCAGTTCCCCATTTGCGTTGGTGAATCTTGGTAAGCCCGCTTCCATCTTCGGCATCGTTGTCACTTACCATCAGGTGAGATGATGCCAAGGTCTTACCAATTATGATTAAAAAGCGAGAAGTGCACAATTTTATACCGTATACTAGTAGCGCCGTCTGTTGGTCAGTAAGTGCATTAACTCACCAGTAAGGTCGGCATCAATCTCTCTGTCGTCGGCCAGTAGCTCTGCATCATCCAACAGTTCTGCAGAGGCCGGAGTGGGCAGCTGAGCGCCCCGGCCGGCCCCGCCTGCCGCTATGCGAGCGTGGAGCTCCTCTGTTGCCTGCACAGGAAAACATCACTCACATCAAATATGATAATTGGAAACACGAAAAACGTCAAAAACAGACTTTAATCGCAAAAAAGCAAGTAGGTACAATTTTTCTTCATTTTTTGTTTTTGTTAATTTTCAAAAAAATACGGAACCGATTTTGATAAAATTTATATGAGACCAATCTGGAGGCTTAACCTATGAATTAAATAAATTGTACAGACATAATGTGCATACATTTTCACGAAGCTTTCACCGTCTGCCGTAGTCGGGCATACACAAATCAACAATAAACATTACACTCACTTTACAACAAAAATTTACAAATAATGTGGGTTTGTATGGGAGTACCTTATTAGTAAGTCCTAGTTTTTCACAAAGTGTCATTAAAATCGTTAAACCCTTTTTTGAGAAAAAGTAACACACAAACTGGATTTGGTTAGCTTATTCCGATTTTTCTTGGAATAACGAACTACCGATGATGTAGAGCCTGTAGGCCATGTAGTTTTAGAAACGTAGCGAGTTTCATCAAAAGCGTTAGAGTCATTTTTAAGTAAAAAAAAAACAGTTACTATGGTGGCAACCCTAAATAATCAAGATAGAGGAAATTTGAAAATGGAGATCATCATCATGGACATAGGCCGCCCCTAAGGATTTCCACGACGACCGGTTCTGCGCTGCCCAAATCCAGCGGCTTCCCGCAACTCTCACCAGGTCATCGGTCCACCGAGTGGGATGCCTTCCTACGCTACGTTTTCCGGTGCGCGGTAGCCACTCGAGTACTTTACTGCCCCAACGGCCATCTGACTATGGCTGAGACAATTGACGACTTGGCACAATGGTTCGATGGCCTCAGCAGAATCTCAACAAGTAGGTCTTAAAACGAACACGGACAAGACGAAAATTATGTGAAACGTACGTGTCTGTGAAAGTTGAAGGCTTATACACTAGAAGTTGTTGCCGAATATCTGAAAAACCGATCCTGGGACAAACAATCCAGTCCGGTAGGTCCAACTTCGACAAAGAGATCAATCGTCGAATCCAACTCGGCCGGGCAGCGTTCGGGAAGCTTCGCAATATCTTTACGTCCCATATACCGCAGTGTCTTAAGATCAAGTTCTTCGACCAGTGTATGTTGACAGTGATATGACATACGGAACTGAGACATAGTCGCTTACTATGGGCCTCATAAGAAGGCTCAAGGTCACCCAAAGGGCAAGGGAGCGTGCTATGCTCGGAGTTTCTCTGCGTGATCGACATCGAATCATAAACGAGGCTGGAGATATAAAAAAATATTCTCTTTAAAAAAATCTTTTTCTTGGCTCTTAAAATGGCTTGCAACAGCCGCCTTCATTTCATTGCCATCGATAAATCTACGACTTTGTATCTTTTTTTCATTCAAATGAAATAGTCGCTGGGTACCAGGCCGGAACTGCTAGGTGGGTGGTTTATTTCCGAAAAGCCTGCTTAAAAATCCAGGCCATGAGCATAGGTACATTTTCTAGCAAAAACAGCACTCCGCGCACTAACTCTCAGCGTCTCTTCTGTACGACCGCCTCTCGTGCCTAAACCAATAACTTTGCGTAGTATTGACCATTTATAGTAGTCTCCTTCGGCAGGTTATCAAGCAGCAAACACCTTCGCTCTCCCAAAAACCAGTTGCCATAAGCTGTGATGCTGACTTTTAAACCTCGAATTTGTTGGCGGCCTTGTTCCTTTATCATCCATCCATGTGCCATAATATTATTCTTAGGAGGCCCTGGCCGAGGATCATCTTCACTACCGTCACAGCACGCCCTGGGCGAGGATCATCTTCACTACCGTCACAGCACACCTTGGGAGAGGATCATCTTCACTACCGGCACAGCACGCCTTGGGCGAGGATCATCTTCACTACCATCACAGCACGCTCTGGGCGAGGATCATCTTCACTACCGTCACAGCACGCCCTGGCCAAAGATCATCTTCACTACCGTCACAGCACGCCCTGGGCGAGGATCATCTTCACTACCGTCACAGCACGCCCTGGCCGAGGATCATCTTCACTACCGTCACAGTACGCCCTGGGCGAGGATCATCTTCACTACCGTCACAGCACGCCTTGGGCGAGGATCATCTTCACTACCGTCACAGCACGCCCTGGGCGAGGATCATCTTCACTACCGTCACAGCACGCCCTGGCCGAGGATCATCTTCACTGCCGTCACAGCATGCCCTGGGCGAGGATCATCTTCACTACCGTCACAGCACGCTCTGGGCGAGGATCATCTTCACTACCGTCACAGCACGCCCTGGCCGAGGATCATCTTCACTACCGTCACAGCACGCCCTGGGCGAGGATCATCTTTACTACCGTCACAGCACGCCTTGTGCGAGGATCATCTTCACTGCCGTCACAGCACGCCCTGGCCGAGGATCATCTTCACTACCGTCACAGCACGCCCTGGGCGAGCATCATCTTCACTACCGTCACAGCACGCCCTGGCCGAGGATCATCTTCACTACCGTCACAGTACGCCCTGGGCGAGGATCATCTTCACTACCGTCACAGCACGCCCTGGCCGAGGATCATCTTCACTACCGTCACAGCACGCCCTGGGCGAGGATCATCTTCACTACCGTCACAGCACGCCTTGGGCGAGGATCATCTTCACTACCGTCACAGCACCCCCTGGCCGAGGATCATCTTCACTACCGTCACAGCACGCCCTGGGCGAGGATCATCTTCACTACCGTCACAGCACGCCCTGGGCGAGCATCATCTTCACTACCGTCACAGCACGCCCTGGCCGAGGATCATCTTCACTACCGTCACAGCACGCCCTGGGCGAGGATCATCTTCACTACCGTCACAGCACGCCCTGGGCGAGGATCATCTTCACTACCATCACAGCACGCTCTAGGCGAGGATCATCTTCACTGACGTCACAGTACGCCCTGGGCGAGGATCATCTTCACTGACGTCACAGCACGCCCTGCGCGAGGATCATCTTCACTGCCGTCACAGCACGCCCTGGGCGAGGATCATCAGTTCTCTAGTCCTTGTTGAAATAAGTGAGCCTATTTTTTGACTATGGGATACGAAGAACTGAAGACATTCTGAAAAACTGATGACCTATATTCGAAAATTTCTTTCGGAATTTTTTCTTTCTTTACGAAATATGATCTGATATGACGATGAAGCTGACGGTATGATCTTCAGTTGCCGTATTGTAGAACTAAATCATGTAGAAGGGCCGTCAACTATAATGCAGTCAGGGTACATAACGCTCTGCCAATCGAAATTCGTTCTCTCGAGGATAAAAAGTTCTTTGGTGCCTTAAAACATTACTGATAAATTTAAATCCCTATAACCTCGATGAACTTTTTAAAGAAATTAAAAAATGACACACTAGTACTTGACATATTTTAAATAATTATTTATATTTTTTATTCTTGGTAATGAAATAATAATGTAGTCCTAACAAGAGCATTGATATTGTGATGTTTTTATTTTTATTTTAGGTTATGACTACACTACTCAACGTGGTATATTCCATTAAAGCTAATATATTTTAAGAACTTTTATACTTGCAATTATGGTCTAGTAAAAAATGGATATACTTCAGCGTTGTCCGCTATTAATGAAATCTGAAGAATCGGCTGACACGATGAACGTTTGTCGTTTGTACGATAATTTTGAAATGATAATAATTTTGAATATAGAAAGAAGGTTACGTTTAAACTACAAAGAAGTTACAATTATTGCTAAGTCTAGCTGTTTCCCGCGGCTTCACCCGCGTGGACAACGTTTCTATAACTTTACGAGGGTGCGCGTGAAAAAAAAGTAGCCTATGTGTCAATCCAGGTCATAATCTGTCTACCTACCAAATTTCAGCCAGATCCGTTCAGTAGTTTTTGCGTGAAGAAGTAACAAACATACATACTCACACACTTACAAACTTTCGCCTTTAAAATATTAGTGTGATAAGTGAGATAATGATTCATCGCTAAGTATCGAGCTGCGTACCCATATTAGTAATCGTTAGTATTATTAGGCTATGCAGTTATACACATGTATTTACCTGAGAAATGGCATCTTGTGGCGGCGCGGAGGAGTGCGAGAGCGCGGCCTCCACGTGGCGGTGCCCGCGCGGATCCGGCACCAGCCTCCTGCGCCTCCTGGCGTCGTCCTCCCAGGAGTCTAGCTTCCAGAACTGTGGGATGGATCTGAAACAGGATAAAATGCATCTCAAATTGAGGACATCCTTTATTTTGGAGTGATTTGCAAAACAGTGACCTGGCTCTAGCTATCATTTGCTACAAGTACGTAATACCTGCACTGCATTGCTGCTTTCCTAGTTACATATCCGCGAACAATAAAAAGTAAAAAACGCGTGGCACTCGGGGACTGCCGCGGTAAAGCTATTGCATAGCATTTTTTATTAACTTATGCAATTATTTATTTTATTTATTTTTTATTTATGCAGTATTTACCAGTACCATAAAGTCCTTGGGGCGCGGGATGTTTATGTAATAAACTAACACTAAGATTCTAAGTCCTTTTAGTACCGCAAATCGCTAATAGATGGCACTGTAAGTTTTTAGAACGCGGTAACGTTACGTTAAGCTTGGCCGAGCTACATGGTAGGCGGAGTGGGGGGGGTGTTAGGTTAAATTTTCGTTACGGAATTTCTTGATTCGGTCGCCGCGCTCAAAGCCCGCGATAAAAGCAATGCAATAGCTTTAAATACAATTACAACTTACATAGTTCCATAGGCAGAGGCATGTTTCAGTTTGTCCAAGAGCCTGGCTGCGGCGGCATGGTCGCGTCTCCTGGCCGCAGCTATCAGGCGCTCGCAAGTGCGCTCCTCTTCAGCGCGCTCGGCGCTTGTCGTCGCGCACAGGCACTGCAATTCAAACACGTGCAGGCTCAACCAACGGCAGCAGTTACTTATAACTATACTGTAGCACAGATAAGATACTAGTTACCTCGTAACTGTAGGTAGATATACTTTGTCTATAGGTAGACCGCCTACTGTACATTATCCTTACTAATATTATAAATGTGAAAATGTGTTTGTTTGTTTGTTACCTTTTCACGCTTCAACACCTTGACCAAACTTGATGAAATTTGGCATGCAGGTAGCCCGTATCACTGGGAAGGACGTAGGCTACTTTTTATCTCGTGAATGTAGTTCCTGAGGGAACTGAAAAAAATACTCTTATTTTGCTTGATTACTTAAAAAATGTTTTCCCGATGGATCCCGCATTTCGCTCTGGGCGTTCTCAATTATGATGTAAGAGGCAAACCAAGGTTGGCCAAGGCATCTTAGCCTTCACCATCCAAGTCAGGGTGCCTCGAACCGAGTATCCAGCTCGCTTCACTCACTCCCACGCTATTTTAGGAGTCAAGTAGAGTGAAATTTGATGAGCAATTAGAACCCAGAAGAAAATCCTCGTCAGAACTTATTATCTGAGCCCAAAAATGAGGTAGCTGCTGTACCCCGTTGAGGAGTTCCCCTCGGCTGCTTCTCATAATAATCTCACCTCAAAATCAGCATGTTTCAGCACATCATCAGCTCGCATCCTATTCAGTATGAACTCCGCCTCGTTCGCCACCCGCACGATGTGATCCCTCATGGCATGTGACAGGAGACGACCCTCGTTAATCAACTCAATGAAAGCCAGCCCAGCGTGCTTCTGGAGAGAGTTCTGCCACTCCTGGGAGCAGAGCAGCATCACTAGTTCTACCACTGATGTACTGGTTTTGAAGGTTTGGAGACCTGGAAAGTAGGAGAAATATATAGCATTAAAGATTGTTTTTTTAACAAGTAACGAGACATTCAAACGACCCAGTTGCCGTTGGAATGGCGAAGAGCGAAAGGACTTGAATGCCCTCCAAAGAGCTGGTTCGCATGAAGTGGTGCAGCTACGAGAAAAATGACGTAACTTGGTGTCAGGAGGTCACTTTGGATCCTTGAGTAAGCCAAGTAAATAACTAAGTCACAAGATAACCCGCGACCTCCTGATCTGAAGCTGCCATTAGCTTCAGATCAGGAGGTCGCGGGTTCGATTCCCGGCGGAGTCTAACTTTGTAAGACTCGGTTTGGTTGGTAAAATGTCATTTTCTAAGCGCGCCCAGTGTTCCGGCATGAAGATAAGATAGCCAGTTCCCCATTGCGTTGGTAAATCTTGGTAGGCCCGTTTCCATCTTCGGCATCGTTGTCACTTACCATCAGGTGGGATGATGCCAAGGGCTTACCAATTATGAATAAAAAAAGAGAAGTGCACAATCTTATCGATATCCAATTCTCCATTGCGTTGCGGAATCTTGGTAAGCGGGCTTCCATTATCGGCATTATCGTCACTTACCATCAGGTGAGATGATGCGAAGGGCTTACCAACTGTGAATAATATAAAATAAACCAATGAGGAAGAGAGGCTATTGAGTGGCTACCGAGAGCCGAAAGAAGTTGGACGGCCCCCCGCCAGGTGGACTGATGATCCAGTGAAGCTCGCAGGAAGCCACTTGACGCTTGTGGCTTAGAGTCGTGCTGAGTGGAAGTCCATGGTGGACGCTGTCTGTGGTCTTTCGACTAATTTAGATGATTGATGAAAGTAATAAATGTCTGTACAAATCTCTTCCAGACAAGAAGATTGGCAGCTAAGGTGGGTTAGGTAGGTAACAAAACATTATATTTTTTAACATGCTTTCCCACGCGCGGCCTCACCTGTGTTTTTATTGTCTATTTCGGGAATTTTGAAAAATCTCGCTTTATTTTTTGTCTACATCGTGAAGGAAACATCTGCAACATTTCAGCTTCCCCTTACTTCCCTTTGGACCTAAAAGGGTTTGGGCTGGGCGCTGATGAGTCAGTGAGTGAGTCAGGACTTTTCTTTATATATATATATATATATATATATATATATATATAGGAATGGCGTTTTTTTTTACTCTCGAGAGCAAAGGCAGATATCTCCGCCAGGCGATGTGATATACCTGGGGTCCGGCCGTGGACCAACCGTTGATGGTTGGTACTTGTATATATACTCAGTGCTGAAGAAATGTTAACAGCGCGTTGTAGATGTTTGTACTCTCGATGCTTGCGTTAAGGTTCAGTTTAGGTGTACACAGTCTTCCTACGATGACAGTGTCACATCTATCGAGGTGTGGATTTAAACTCCAAGTACGTTAGTACTAATATATACATATATATTAGAATATATATATATATATATATATATATATATATATATATATATATATATATATATATTAGTAGTGGAACCCGCCACTAACAACTACGCATCCCACAAGCTTGAAGCAAATATAATATATATACTTTGCTTCAAGCTTGTGGGATGCGTAGTTCTTAGTGGCGGGTTCCGTCACACATACTTTTATTTTTATTGATGAGCATAAATATAGTGATGAAAGTAAGTTAACAGTACATTGTGTATAGAAGCAAGCACATTATTATCTAAGGACATTTTCTTAAAAGCTATTTACACAATTTAATGGCATACCTACCTACGGTATGTTTATAACTTTTAACGTGTTATTACTTGAAGCGCAACTATCTAACAAATTCTTAAGTAATAAATAAATTATAAATTATTACCAGTAGCATACCTACCATGAATAACACTTTTAAATGCATAACAAGTACCTAAATTTTACAATCCAAGTAGTTTACGGTGTTATCCTTTCCTTAACACAACGATCAAACATGGAAAGTTTACTTCTCTTTCTACTTCTGCTGTATGCAGCAATGTACAGAATCGAGTACGATGGTGGTCAGCACGAAGACTTCAATCCCAACCAAATACACATTTCCTTCGGTAAGAAATCTAATGATATCGTAGTGACCTGGTCCACCAAAAAGGACCCTCGGGAGACATGCGTAAGATACGGAGCGGGAACTCTAGATCAGCATGATGCAGGAAGTAGGGACCTATTCGTCGACGGGGGGTCACTTAAGGCGAGTCAGTTCATACACAGGGTTGTGCTCGAAGATCTAAAATACGACACAAATTACGAGTACGTTGTTGGATCACATCTTGGATGGTCGGAACAGTTGACATTTAAAACTGCACCTGAAGGAGAAAACTGGGCCGTGAAAGCTCTTGTTTTTGGTGATTTAGGCGTAGACGGTGGTCAAACTATGCCTTATATGCTAGACGACGTTCAACATAACCAGTACGACACAGTTCTACATGTTGGAGATATGGCTTACGATATGCATGACAACAATGGAACGGCAGGAGATAGGTATTTGAATCAAATTCAATCTATGGCCAGCAAAGTCCCATACATGGTATCACCAGGAAACCACGAAGCAGCATATAATTTCAGTCATTCCAAAGCGCGGTTTTCAATGCCAGGTCGCGACAAATATGACAATATGTTTTACAGTTAATCTAGGCCCCATACACTTTATTTCCATCAATACTGAAGTTTATTACGATGATACAGCTTACCCGGGAGACGATTCTAAAGCAGATCCAAACCAAATACACACACAATACCACTGGCTGAAAAGCGATTTGGAGGAAGCTACAAAAGCAGAGAACAGAGCCAAAAGACCATGGATTATTCTATATGGACACAGGCCGATGCTTTGTAGCAATAACATGGAGGCAGACCGTTGTATGGTACAGGGTTACGAATACCCTCATCGCATAGGGAGTAATTCATACGGCGGCTATGGTTTGGAAGTGCTGCTAAAAGATTACGGAGTAGATTTGTCAATTTTGGCACACGAGCATTCATATGAGCGTCTCTGGCCGGTTTACAACAAGACTGTATACAACGGCTCATTGGAGTACCCTTACGTTAATCCTGGAGCACCAGTGCATGTAACAACAGGCGCGGCAGGGTCTAGGGAAAGTACGGATAGCTTTGTAAAAGAGAAGCCTGAGTGGTCTGCGTTCAGAAACAGTGACTACGGCTATGCGAGGATGTCTGTACTAAACAGTACACATCTTTTCTTCGAACAAGTAGTGATTAATAATCATGCGATGGTGCCAATAGACTCGTTTTGGTTGGTCCGCGACGCGCATAAACCTTATTAATAAAACAATAATTTTAGAAAAATTAACCTTCCCACAGCACATTGTCAGATTTCCGTTATTTCTCATCAGTACTTTTCCATCACTTACACTACGATCTTGAACAATAATGACGCCATTTTAGTCCAGTAGTATCTTTCCAATCTCCAAGAAGGAGATCAATATGTTCTTTTGTAACAAATAATCCCAATTAAACGTAATTAAAAAAAGAAAGCCAAGTTCGATACCAAAAAAATACAGAGATCTAAATGGGTAGGTACCAAGTTCGTGGTGGTACATCAAATTGAAATATTGATCTTAAAATCTTACGTTTATAAGTTACCTGGAAGTGGGCTAAATATTTTAATGAGTAGTGGTTTTCCGGAACCCTTGGTGCAAGAGTACGACTCACACTTGGCCGTTTTTAAATACGTTTTTAATAACCTACCTTGATGACAAATTTCCAAGTCACTTGGAAGTTCTGTATAATTTTGATGAGTCAGTCAATCAATCATAAAAATTGTGATTTTCGAACGTCAGTCAATATCTCAGAAAGGATAAAAGATATATATTTAGGAAAATTGGGATTCTAGGTAATCAATTGGGCCTTCGACACACAAACTTGCAAGTGTGTAGTTAAAATAGATTTTGAATTACGGGTAAGGTCGAAAGTGGCTCGAAATGGTATATAAAATGTAACCCACGGCCGGTGTCGCCCTTTTCTTTTAGAACTTGGCTGACACACTGCCGTGTGTTTAGATAGTCAATTCCTCTATTTCCGGTACTTATCACTTCCCTTACGGCGCAGCAACGAGATACAACATAACATGCCCAAACTACCATGCTTAGAGTTTGAATACCTTTACCCTCCATTAGCAGCTCTTGTCCATGGCTTCCAACCAAGGTTTTCGACAGGAACGGTGCGAAGTCCAGCATGATCTCCCTTAAAAGTGGGCAGACAGGGCCCAAAGCTGTCTCCAGTTTGTGCGTGAGGGAAGCTTCTCTGGAGACGCCCTCGGCAGACATGTTTGCGTTCATCGCGTTCAGGCCTGCTAGAGTTTCATTATCCTGTGGGAGTGAAAATTAATTATTGAGATTAATCATTGATTGACGGATGAAGTATAATTAGGTACTTTTGTCGAGGAAAGTAAAGTATGTAACAAACAATATAATATGTGACAAGAAACTATTTTCTTTCTTTTCTTCTTTTAATAAAAGGATAATAAATATGTGTGTAGTAATGAAAGAAAAACAACTTTTTAATTATATACAGCTATGATGATATTTCTTTATATAAATGAGTAAGTTATTAACCGACTTTAAAAAAAGGAGGAAAAGGATATTTTTTTATGTGTGTTCGCGGATAACTTCGTCGTATATGAACCGATTTTGATGATTCTTTTTTTGTTGGGAAGGAGATATTCCAAGGGTTGTACCATGATAAGGAAACCAGGATCTAATGATGGCATCCCAGAGAAATCGAGGGGAACCTTAGTTTCCTGTTTGAAGTAGGGGAACCTTAGTTTCCTGTTTGAAGTGGGTTTTTTGTTAAAAATTATTTTAGTTTCATTATGGAACAGATGGCCGATGGGGCAGTAAAGTTCTCGAGTGGCGACCGCGCACCGGAAAACGTAGCGTAGGCAGGCCTCCCACGCGGTGGACCGACGACCTGGTGAAGACCGCGGGAAGCCGATGGATGCGAGCAGCGCAGGACCGGTCGCCGTGGAAATCCTTGGGGGAGGCCTTTGTCCAGCAGTGGACGATTTCCGGCTGATATTATGATGATGATTTTAGTTTAGATGATAGGTATAGGTACACATAATGACTTGTAGCTACACTTCTTATACGACACTTACCGGGTGTAAATGCCTTTGCGCAGCTTGAAGACTCCTATTCTGATGCCTTTGTTGTAAGTGATGATGCGTCTCTGTATTTCGCAAGTGAATTTGTTTGTCTATATCTGAAATAAATACATATTTTACCTTGACTTTTTGATTTTCACTCAAGGCGTATTAAACACCACAAGTAGCGCCATCTATTGTACCTACTTCGAACTAAAATGGCACAAGCAAGGTCACCGCAGTCGGCACTACTCGGCACCATACTAACCACGCGAATGGGGAGCCGGTAACTACGCTTCATTTCTAGTTAGTACAAAATAAAATAGATGGCGGAGTAGGTATAGGTAGCCAATCTTGTTCTTTATGTTTTAAGAGCAGGTTCCCAGTTCGGCACTGGCGATCAACCTGCTATTTGACCTTACGATGTTAGCTTTACAGTTGAATTTCGTGTGTCTTTAACGTCCTTTACTTTGGGGGTAAATGCACATTTTCGTTTATTGCGAGCTTCGATATCATTCTAGGAAAATTTCGTCTAAGCCGTTTTATCAATACCTTTATTCTCTTACTGTCGGTATTTATTTCGTTGCGCCTAACTTATGTATTGTAGGAGAAAAATCGAAGAATCTCTCAAAACTACACACCCGGTGTTTTTTTTAACACCAAGCAAGCCGTTAAGGGTGGGCTCTACTCATGAAACTGGACAAAAAAATGACTTCATACAAAGTTGACTTATCAGAATGATCGATTTCTATGAAAAGTCCAAAAAAAAATGCGAATTTAGTATAGGTTTTTTAGGAAAAGTTGTTCTGTTTCATGAGTAGAGGCCACCCTTAACGGCTTGATCGGTGTTAAAAAACTTCCCGTAGTTTTAGAAAATAAAAAGTATCGGGCGAAAACCAATAAATCGCGTTTTTGTTTTAGCCATACCAAAGAAAAAGGTTCAAAGGATCAGATGTGTAGTTTTCACGTTCAGAAAGCTTGCGGCTGACTCAAAATATTCTAGCAAAAATGCTCAATTTTGGGAGTCAGCTCTTGACATCAAACAACAAACTTACCCTCATGTATGTTTCCCTCGTGGTCCCTCGTTCTACCAGTGATGGTAGCAGGACCTCTCTCTCCATCCTCGTTTAGATTTACATCGGTCCATGATTCATCGTTGCTCACCTACGACATAAAGACATTATTTGTGTAACGTAGAACACTTATTAAAAATCTGTTAGGGATTTAAATTGGATTGAATTCTAATAAGAATCATTCAGATTACATTTTTATTATTTTTAAAATTACAAGAAACGTTTGTTTCTGACATTCTGTCTGATATAATCCCAGTCAAATGTTCAAAGACCGTAAGCCAACGAATAAAACGTAATGTAGTGAAGACATTCAAACAAACGTCAGTTTCTACTGACTCTGACACAATTAGTTGTCGTTGTAAATTTATGCACGAGTCTACACTATAGATACTTACTGGATGTTTATTGTCGTCCAATGCTATTTCACTGGAGGTCTCTGGGTCATTATTGGTGGTTTCAGTCGAGTTCAAATGGAAGGAGCCCGCATCTTCAATGGAATCCACGCTCTGTTAAATCACATATAAAATCAGGGATCCGTGGGTAAACTTAGAAAGCTATGTATATTTGTTTACAAGGCTTCTGCATCTTCAGTTTCATAATAACTATTCATATTGAAAATTACGTGCCAATATCTGATATTTGGATCCAAATTGTAAAGTCGTTAATGTCCTATGGCTTCATAATTATTAAATATGCAGTCAATGTAATTTTTTAAAAAATCTCATCAGCCCCAAGATAAGTTTTGCTAGATCAACTTTTCCTATTTCACATATTTAGATAATAAGTTGGAGGAAACTCATGTGTCAACACTGCATAATAATGATATATTTTTTTGGGTAAGTGGGGGAATAGGACTAAAGCAGGGTCCTAAGGGATCACCGCGACATAAGAATATCTATCGTGATCAATGTCCTTGTCCCTGCCCCCTAGGACACGAACTAACGAGGCCGGTCTAGAAATAGATTAAAAGACTGCGCACTCAAGTCGGCCGAAGCAAAGAAAATCGGTTCCTGTGGGGATTCACGGACGGGTCTGACTTATTTTTTAAGTGGGTGATCCACAAAAAATGGCCCATCTGATTGCATGTCCAATGTGCCCTAACACCTGCACTCTGGAGAAGCTAATAGACGCCGCCGATAGCGCCGTCAAGGTGGCCACATAATGGGCAGGAGAGATATGACTTGTCGTCGACACGATGTAAGAAAAAGACTATCTTTTTTATGTAACTTCCTGAAGTCCAATAGTTCTGATAAAATGTACGATGCACTTGCGATCAAAATCCCTGATGACCTCTGTTGCTACCATTGGTCCACCCAAAGAGCGACTCAGAGTAGGTGAAGAGGTATTTTCTCTTCTTTAAGCAAAATCGGCACTCGTCTGAGACTGCCAGCTTCATTTAATTAAGATGTTTGGCTAGTCAGAGCTCTGACAAGAGCTCGAAGTCAAAGTTTTTGCAGTCGCAGTGCTCTGGGCGTGTGTGATTCTACTAATCTAATAGTCTTCGCATCATATGTATAAATCAACATCGCTTAGTAATAAAAGAGTACTAATCATCATAGCCTAATAATAAAAGAGTAACTTACCTTATTTTAAATCGTTCATACAAAATATTGTGTAAACTAGATCTAAAGCTACAGTCGAATGTAATTTTAAAGAGATTTCATCATGCACAAATGGAGAAGTGTAGGTGGAAAAAGCAAGCGAAGCAAAACATCATGCTATTGGATGTATACTTATAATTTTAAGTATATTATTTAACACCATTTTAAATAATAATTCGTGGTTCACATTATATTTGGCGGATATCTCAACAATATGTACATTCTTTATTAGCTTGTTATTGTGTAGTGTAGTTAGTGCAATTAATATAACTTCAACAACATCATTTTAATCATAAATACTTAAGCATAAGTATAGAATATAGAATAAATACCGTGAGTGCAGCGTTAGCCTAAATTTTGTGTAGGAATAACAAATCTTTGTATGTTACAATATAATCTGTGGTATAGAGCTTTGTGTATTGTGAATGTGTGCACACTACGATTCTGAGTAACTATCCTAGTAATTTTAGATATACTGTTGGCACTGAACTATAACTTTAAACGATGCCAAGCAAGATAAATCAAATTACACTTCATTTGATAAAAATCAGTTAAGTATTTAGTCTGTATGCAGAAATGAACTTACCAGTAAAATTTACTTTGCCATATCGGCTACAGAAAGTTTTTATAATGTTTTTTACTAATTTTGCAATAAAACTGCTAGAATCTCAGAACCATTGTGGATGTTCACACTAAAACTGTGACTGTGACAAATCGTAAAGTGTACAAACCAAATTGACCACCGACACCGTAATCTCGGACAATAGTTTGGACCTTGCAGTTGAAGGCTTACAAAAGGACAACAACATTCGTTTAATAAAAGGAATTTTACAACTTCCAAACCAGGGCATCAAAACTTCAAAAGAGGTTTTTCGAAGTGGGATCTCAGAGATAATCTAAACATTTTACCTCAAATTCTAAACATTAACACACAAGGAAGTGAAAGCAAAGTTGACATTTAATGTAAGTTCAAATCTAGAAGAGAGATCCCACAGATAAGGACAAGGGTCTTAAAACCACGACAGTTAGAGGGAGAATTCTAATAGTCATAGAAAAATTGATTATAAAGTCAAACCTAACACCGTTGAACTAACCTTTGGTTTCAGTTGAGTCTTCAATCGTAGACTTGATTTGTACAAAGGTTCCTCTTTTTCCATGGTGGGCGATGTTTCCTCTTTTTCGCTCGTCTTTGGTTTTTCCCCAGAATTTGGCTTCAATTCATCTGTAGTTGTCTCGATTTTGGCTATCGCTTCTCCCTCTTCTTTTTCACCTTCCTTTTCACTTTCCTTATTTAAGTGCAACGGCAAAACAAGAAACCAATGTAAAGCTTGACCACAAAACAACACAAAATGACCTTCTGTTTACTGATGATTTTTCTACATTAGAATCAGGTAGGCAGCAATTTATATTCCTCTTATTTTTTTCTAGTCAAGCTTTAATAATCAGTAGATGACAAAATTGTCCTTTTTACATGTAAACGCACACTAGCAACACCAATACCAGACTTTGTTATTTGCAAAATAATAAGTCAGCTAAACAGAAAATTAACGGGATTTGACAAAAATAATGATGAGTTCGTCAAATGTCGTGCATTCAGAACTACCGAATCTTAGATTAGGCCTAGACTAGATCTATTTAGATAAATGCGAGTATCGAAATTTAATAAGAAAACTGGTATTATTCTACTAGTATAATCTACGAAAATAAATATTAGTCTTTCCAATACTGTACCAATTCTATGAGTAAAAACATGCTAATAGAATTTAAAATAAGAAATTGAGAATCATGGGCATCTAAAGATTTAAACAAATCTAATCATGAGGATGAAAAGTAACACTTTTTGCTATGTTTGGCTAAAATGGCCATAAATATGTCTACTTCTAAATATCATATCATACTTAGGTATAAAATCTTAATTACCCAAAATTTTACTCATCACAAAGCCACATTAAAAATCGAAATATCAAAATCCATGTTTTGCTTCTAAAAAAACGCACAGTCTCGATAAAAGAAGCTGAAGACCTTACCTTTATTGACGGTGAATCCAGTTCGTTGATTGTTGAGTTATTTTCGTCCACTACTATCATTGCGTACTCAACGTCATCCCCGTTGTGATCTAAGTGGGAACAATACAAATCATCAGTTTTTGTAATAAAATTGTATGAAAACGCAACATTGATGTAAGCTTGCTTAGAAAAAGCGTTTAGGATCAAACGTTTCTTAAAAAGCTTTTGGAAACACTGAAGGGAATAAGTCTAAAACAGTTGTATGTACTTTTTTAGGATTCTGTACGTTAAAATACAACATTTTCAACAGAAACATTGGGATTGACTCAAAATTTTAACAACTTATACTATCGAAACGAAAATCTAGATCATTTTTAAAATCTTTAAAAACTAAATTACATGCATCTAAAATTCTGATGATATTTTTTCAACTAATGATGATGCAAACAATATGTAATAAAAGGAAATCAAAGAAGCTGTGCCATAGCAGTGCAGATTGATGTTATCTCATGTCTTTCTAACCAAAAAAGACACAAAACAGGTAGCGAATATCAACCATTGATTTTTAATGGCGTCCGCATCATATAATTCTAACATGTATAAATACGATTTATCATGTACTGATCTGATTTGATGGAAACAGACCAACAAACAGATATCACAGGAGAAAAAACGGACAGAGGTAAACGCAAAGCCAGAATTAAGCAAGCTGTGACTATGAGTTAAAAATTCTCTCCCATAGGTATAAGTATATTAGATGTGATTCGTTACGATATTAACCTACTGTGATTCGTTACGATATTAACCTACTAAAAAAATAAGTTTAATGTCTTGAACCTAATTTGAATTCTAGTACTCGAACTGGATTTTTATCACACATAAGGGTAAATAAAAATTGTAATCTCTTACATAAGAGTGACATCCAATACCACTCTTTAACATATGCTGTTAATTACCTCAATCAAAGTTTCAATATCCTAGGATTACAAAATGCCTGATGCGAACGCCCACATAGGTAGGTAAACCAAACGATCTTGGTATAATCGCGTACCTGCGTGCGAACGGTGGTAGTTAGCAAGGCGTGCGTTGCCATGAGCACAATCGAGTTTACAGTGCGGATGGATAGGCGCACGATGCATGTGCGCGTGCGAGTGGGGATGCGCACCGGGGAGGAACTGAGGATACACGTGGTGGGACCACTGAGGAAAGAGCGGTCTTGTGCCTAGTTGAAGAAGCAAAAGGCAAGGAAATGTACCAAAACAAACATCATGCAGAGGATGTTAGAGTGAAAGGACAGGTAAACAAGTAGATGTGGAAGTAAACATGAGAAGATAGACAAATTAATAAGATGTGAATAATCAATGAAAAAGTTGAAGACAAAAAAAAAACAAGATAGAAAATTAATGAAGGGGAATTACATGAGAATAAAGGCAGATAGAAAATAGGTGATGATAGATACGTCGAAAACAGATAAAGGAAAAAGACAGATTTCGTAAAGAAGAGTTAAATCAGAATCAGGGAAATGCAGTAGCGACGATATCAGATGTGGAAAACCATGTAGTAAACAACAAAGAAAGCAAATGAGGAAGTAAGAGAAATACGAGATAAAATTTGTACAGATATAGTAAGAAATATATAATATAAATAAAAAAGTTCCACAGAAACGACAAAATGATAAAATACACGCAATAAATATAGTTATCGCGACGAAAAAGTCCAAGGAAAGAAGGAAAATGGAAACATTACAAAACAATAAGCAGTAGCAAATGTAATGCAATCAATTTATTGAAACACGGTCGCGTTTGAAGTTCATCGACCGATTAGCCACGAGGGCACGACCAATTAAACATAGCGGTGTCACAGTGTAATTTTAAAGTTTTACCAGTGTCCATATCGTGACGTGGTTATCAAGCGGCGTGAAAAGAGGAGAAATGACACACTTGAGATTTACAGTCCTGTAATATCGATCAAATTGAATTTTGCAGTTGCTGCCGCGGCAAAATTTGATACCATATCAAACAATGCACAATCACTATTGGCCACTTTAAAGTACAAGGCAGAATACCTAAATGGAATCGTTCGTACGAAGAACTACAAAAGAACAAAGGTACGAATAAATCAATTGTCAGTCGCGTTTAAAGAAGTTAATTCGAATGATCTGGTTGGAAGACTTACAAACAATTTACAAAGATCTAAAAAAAAAACAATTAAAACAATGAACAAGGGAAAACAGTTTTTAAATAAAGTATGTATGTAATCAATTTGTACTGCGGCAGAACTGTGTAGATTATGTTTTTGAACAATACATACCGACCAATGGACGTATACTTTTTCTTAAATTATGTGCAATAAAGCCATAAAGCAAAATGAAAGAGCGTAGAAGATACTTAAAAAAATGTGAAAAAAAAATATGAAAAATATGAGATTTTAAAATTATATACATATCAATTTATGATATCGGCATTACATAGACATATAGACGTAGATGCTAAAATTAATTACCTACATAAAGATTTGCTTTTCTCTACTCTTGCTAAGTAATTAGAAAGTGATAATATTATACATTAGTAATAACTTAATAACGCTCAATGCGTAAAAATTAAAACAATGAAATGAATAATATATGGCTAGAATAAAATGAAGGTGTGAATATAAAATAGAAATGTTTTTGTTATTATTTTTGAAATTGACAAACATATTGCGTTTCATGTTTTCATGTCGTCTTATTCATTTGAACCTATATCACAAAAAAAGTGCTTAGAACGTTATCTTAAACGTTGAAATTTATTTAAGCAGTTTAACCCTGTGTTTACAAATTTTAACTAATAACGAAACAGTAAGAAACTATTACAAATCAGAAAAAGAAACCAAACAGCCACTTTACCGTGATGTTCATGATGATGATGCCTCCTTGGAGCGTCGGCAGGCGCATGCGGCGGCTCCAAAATATCCCTGTACTTGGACACCATGAGTACCGAGATGAAGTAGACGATTGCTAACGAGAGGAATTGAGCTTGTTTTGTTTCCTCCTGCAAGAAATTGATGAAGAATATATTTAAAGGCAACTAATGGTAGCTAGAACAAAAACGAGAAGATAAGTAGAAGCTAAGGTCACCGACATAGCTCATAGAAAAAGTAAATGGAAATGGGCAGGCCAGACCATACAGCTAATAGAACCGATAACCGGTGGGGAAGAAAGACGTAGCGTTGGACGGCCCCCCGCTAAGTGGACTATGATGTGGTAAGGCTCGCAGAATGCCTCTGGATGCATATAGCTCACAATCGTGCTGAGTGGAAATCTATGGGGGACATATGGTTAATAGTAAACGTTATCAGACTGAGATGCTAATGATAGTTACAGAATCCTATAATGCAAAGTCCGAATCGCTGGGTCTCACTGTTCACACTATACTTGCCGCCAAGCAGCGCGCTGCAGTCCAGCGGGTGGAGCTACATATCCAGCGCGATTACCGGCATCCGCGATACTTCATGAGCCCTCAGCTCAATATCTACTTCTCTGGTATTACAGACACAGGGTGGATAAAAATAACTGACAAACCCGCCAGTATCAATAAAGTTCCTTACATGCAATCGTTTTGTTAGTAAAATTAAAAATAAATACTTTTTTTTTACAAAAAAAATGAACTTTTTTAAGCGTCGACAATCTATCAGTGACGTAATGTGGGCGCAAGTGTTGACATTTCTGTATTAGTGACGTCTTGTGGGCGCCGCGTCGCTCGGCCCGGGCAGCGTACCTCAAGACAAAGCCCTCGCCTCGTCCGACTTCGTGAACCAACGTTCGAGTCAAATAACTAATTAACAATACGGTGTTTTCCAAATTTTTTATAACTTTTCAATTTGAAGATTGGAACGAAATATTTAAAATAAAAATTAATTAATTTATATCCATTTTCTCAATTTAATGCAAATCAAATTAGTTTTTAAATTTACAGCCGGAACGCTCCATACGATGATGTCTACCGCGTGACGTCATCTTTGTGTAGTTCACAGAGTACTATCAATAAATCGCAGATAGAGATATCAGTTTAAAAATGTATCTTGCCACATCGTAAATTCGCCACGCATCCTTTTTTCAGTGCGTCGAATTCCGCTGTGCACGTGATCTATAAAACGGACCACACTAGCCTTCTAATTAAATAAAAGAACGGTCAATTTTCTTTTTCCCCTGGTAGCGCCATCTAACGGTAATGGACTGTAAAAAAACTATGCTGATGAGGCTATTGAGCAGATGATGAGCAAGTCAAGTTGCGTTTAGTCCACAGACTTATATTTACCTAAGTCTGTGGTTTAGTCACTTTATTTTATATGATTACTTAACATTGTAATCACAGATAAGAAAATAAATTTGCCGCTCATTCTAACACAGGATATAAGTTTAAAAATGCATCATGTCACCAAATGCCAGTGCTCTAGAGGATACTATAAAACTGAAATTAAGAATTTAAAACCCCTGAAAAAACCATTTAACTTTAAGATAAGTATGTAAAAAGCGTCGGTGGCTCAGCCGGTAACGACTCGGTCCATCTAACCAGAGGTACCGGGTTCAAATCTGGACGGCCAATGTACCAATGAGTTTTTCAAAAAACTTAAGTACATACTTACCGATTGCTTTAACGGTGAAGGAAAACATCGTGAGGAAACCTGCACACGCCTGCGAAGAAACTCGAAGGTTGTGTGTGAAGTCGACCAACCCACACTGGGCCCGCGTGGTCGACTAAGGCCTAATCGCCCTGATTCAGGGTAGGCTCAAGCCCCTCGGTGGGGACGTATATGAGCTGTAATGATGAAGTATGTAGTTAAATTTTGATCTAAGAGTCAACGCGTAGAGGGACCGCTATATTGTGAAGTTATTACTAATTAGAACAGTTGTATTCTGTTTTATTTTATTTATTTAGCTGTTTATTTAATTAACTTGAAGGGTCAAAACTTATTTTATTATTTTATTTTCTACTTTTTAGAGGTATTTTGTCGGGGTTTCAAAATTTTTAAATTTAAGTTTTATTTCATGCTTTTTAAACTTAACGTATCCCAAAAACGATACATCTGTTGTAAGTTGGTAAGGGGTTGGGTATCCTGCAGATACCAGGCAGGAGATTCTGCAGAATCAGGTCAAAGTTACCATGTTCTAGATATATAAAACCTATTCATTGAGACTATTCCAATGAGCCCAAACATGACACCTCTGCTGTAAGTTGGCGAGGAGTTGGGTATCGTGCAGATTTTAGGAGATGCTGCAGCATCAGGTCAAGGTTACCATGTTCTGTCTGACACCTATTTATTGAGACTATTTTAATGAGCCCGATACGATGCTTCCGTGTAGGTTGGTGAGGAGTTGGGTATCCAGCAGATTCCAGGGGATGCTGCAGCATCAGGTCAAGGTTATCATGATTTTGCAATATTGTTATAGTTGCAGGGCATCATATTTCGAATTGATCAGACCGGTATAAGTTGCCCACATCCCTTCATCACCTAGATTAGAGCTGATGATCTTCAAACGGCAGAACAGATCTTCATAAATTATTCATATGTAATGACTTGACTTTATGATAAATGTCAATGAGTCACATTTTATTATAATTACTGTAATTGGGTTAGATACCCGTTGTATGTAATAACTATATATACAAAAAAATGAATCCCTATTTCCCTTGGTCACGGCATCACGCGTGAACGACTGGACCGTTTTCGCTAATTCTTTTTTTGTCGAGTTCGTTATTGTCAGGAGAAGGTTCTTATGTAGGGTAGGATAGTTTAGTGTAGTGTAGTGTAGTGTAGGGTAGGGTAGGGTAGGGTAGGGTAGGGTAGTGTAGTGTAGTGTAGGGTAGGGTAGGGTAGGGTAGGGTAGGGTAGTGTAGTGTAGGGTAGGGTAGGGTAGGGTAGTGTAGTGTAGTGTAAGGGTAGGGTAGGTTAGGGTAGGGTAGGGAGGGAAGGGTAGGGTAGTGTAGGGTACTGTAGTGTAGTGTAGGGTAGGGTAGGGTAGTGTAGGGAAGGGTAGGGTAGGGTAGGGTAGGGTAGTGCAGTGTAGGGTAGGGTAGGGTAGGGTAGTGTAGTGTAAGGTGGTACCAAGGTTGCCGGGAATACTAGTTAAATAAATAAATATCTAAGAACCAACTAAATCACGTTAGCCTTCAAACAAAAAAAACCGCATCAAAATCGGTCCATTCGTTTAAGAACTACGATGCCACAGACAGACACACAGATACACAGATATTTTTTTTGCGTCGGGTGTTAAATATAATAGATTATGTAAATGACGAGGATTTAAGGATAAGTATCAGTCCTCCAACAAATACCATCATAAACTGAGACTGTAATCAGAATTATGACATTAAGGTAAAAAAATATTTTTTTGATATACAGAAAAAACTCAATTCTTTGAGGTGCCATATAGGAAAACTAAATGTAGTCACTACACTAATGTCAACATTTTCTCATACAAAGCAAAATTGTAAGTGTAAGGACCCTCGCGTAGTTGTAAACTAGTGAATCGAGTTTGTAATTATGAGGTTTCTTCGTTTCTCAAATGAATACAAAGTGGTATTATTGGTGTACAGTTCCCTGTTTGCACAAATATTTCTATACCTGCGCCATTAAAAGTAATTATACTGGTGCCGTCTAAACCAGAAATACGGCAAAAATGGAAGAAATTGAAGTACAGATATGTTATGAGTAAAATCGATATATCACAATCCTCAAATATGTCGTAAGTAAATATCACTCCGAAATCGCTGATCGCGCACAGATTACATATGTCAAAATTGTTTACACAAAGATGACGTAACACGGTAGATATCGTACGGAGCGTTCTGGCGGTTAATACAAAACCATTAAAAAAAGAGCTTCCAACATTTTTGTATGGAACCTGGCATACTATCACCCAATATTTTGGGTGAAAAAATCACACTATAGAAAATTAAAATTACGACGGCCAGTAATTCAAAACACACGTCAGATGCAACGAAAATCGAACTACAAGTGTTGCACCTGACATGTAGTCTAATTGGTTTTTTTTAAGCTTCTTTCTGAAACTTTTTACATGTTTATTTAATAAAACAAAACATCTCACGTTGTGAATGCCAAAAACCTAACAAAATTAAACAAATTTAATGACCTAAGGAGTTTTTCCTTGAGTATTTTACTGGACGTGACGTCATTTCACCTGTTCATCTCGCGAATTTTGAGTAAATTTTTGAAGTTCATTAAAACGAAAAGTATTCATTTTAGAGTAAAATTTTCAACAGGATTATAAAGTAGATGTAAAGCCTAGTGCATATTCGTCAAAATCTCGTAGTCGGTTTTTCGGACGATCGCATAACCTTCTATTTGCTTTTTGGTCGCTCGAAGGTAAAATTCAAAATACTTAAATGTGGTGTGCCCATCATGGTCCGAGATAAGGCCCACTTTGGCTTTGTTGAGCTAAGTGCTTAGTAAGTAAGTATGGGTTTAGTTAACCCTTTCAATGGGGTCTCTCTGGTTATTACCGCATTTGTGTATTTGTACTTCGTAGAAGTGGAGAAACCTATAGTCTACGTTGTAAAGCCTACATTAGTATTGCTTTATAGATTTTTTTATCTCATTTTCAATTCGGCTAGTGAATTGCTCACTCAGCACTGTGAGTGTTTATTGTTTAGGTCAAGGTGTAGTAAGTTGTATTTACTTTAAAAAAATCTGGTTCCTGCACAGACTTGTCACTCTTTATAGGAAATTTTATATATAAAAATAAAATGTTGGAAAAACTTACAACATCTCTGTAGATAACAGCTCGTAATCTGTTGACATCCATGTCTTGTAAAAGCCTCTCTGGATCTTTGACCGGACTCGACGCATCAGCAAGGCTAGCTACAACGCTCTGTGATGAAAACATTAGGTTACTGTAAAATACTGATAAAACAAATTAAAATACATTTAATAATAACGAGAATTGTGTTTTGGAGATTTTTGAAAATGATAAATATATTTTTTACAAAAAAACACCTGATAGGTCTAACGAGATGTTTACTAAGGCGACTCTGGTGGTGTGGGTGACAGATTCAGCCACAGCAATTGTCGTGACTGACGCACCCCTCGCGCACCGCGCATCTACCGAAGGCGACATCTCGGTTGAACGATATAGGTCTACAATTATTAGTCATATATATTGCTGTAAGAATATTTTTGACAGTAAACAAGAAGAAAGAAACACGTGCGTACATACTTTGTATTATGTCCTTGATACAAAGTTATTTTAAGCATCTATGATACAAGTTTTAAAAGATCAGAAAGTCCTATTAGAAATTTAAAATCTAATAAGATGTTGAAACATGCAGTTTAAAAAAGTGCATTCGTACGCAGTGTGTGATGGGTTTTTGCATTTATTTTTAACCTAAAACACGATTTACTTATATGTGCATCAGTGCAAGGTGGATCATTAATTTAATTGCCAAAATTTATGTATCAGTTGCAACAAAAGGGCCAGGGCAGCATAAACTTGTTAGAATATGAAACTACCAAATTGTGAACACGTGTTTTTCTTCCCAATGATATTTCAAACTACACATATTTCACCCAGTGGGGTAGGTAAATTGAAAATGTCAAAATAAATCAAACTAATCTCCCATGGGATGACAGCTAATCAATTAGCGTGACTACGGTTACTAGGGAAACATGAGTGATTGAGAGAATCTAAGATAATTTCTTAAGAACAGGCAACCCCATGAAGATTCAGGGTGAGCCTTAGATTGAGAAATACCACAATGAAGTAAGAATCCAAACAAGCAACATTTAATCTTATAACATCACTATTAGCTTCATTTGTGTCTGTTGATGTTGAGTTTTACTCATGATTGTAAGCCCAAGTTTTTCACCATAGAAATTATATAGAAAACGTTCTCAAATGGAAATGCCGGGTTGATTATTATAACCCGCCCCGATCAACCCTATATAAATTAACCGATAACTAACCTTATAGGTTCAGTCTGTAAAGTCAATTTTACCTTAGGAGAGGCGTCGTCGGTCTGCCGGGAGACGCGTGAAGCAGCATATCTCTGGCGCTCCTTGCACTCGAGACAATTCCGGACCGCACACGTGCACACCTACACACACGCACGCACGGCTAGCTAGCGCCATCTAACACTACTCTAAGTTACTAGATGAATACCAAACTCGTCTGCTGTGCTCTCTTTGCGGTATGATCTCCTAGTACTTTTTAATTGGTAAGTTTAATCGGGGGCGTTATAAAATTATTTTGGATCAAAAAGAAATTTCCAGGTAACTAACGGGGTTAAGAGCCCGCTGGAGTTCATAAATCCCATACAAACGTAGTATTTGATTCATTTGTTAACCAAACAACCGATTTTTTAAATAATTTTATATCGATAATCGGATAACGTATACCTGTGTCGGTATCGCATTACTTTTTTGAAACACGAAACAGAAATCCAATATTAACCAATAAACTTGTTTTCCGTTTTTTACCTTAAAAACAAATTTATTGGAAAATAATGGATTCCTTTTTTGTTTTTCAAAAAAGTAATGCGATACCGACACAGATATACGTCATCCGATTATCCATATAAAATTGTTATTTTATTAACAAATGAATCAAATACTACTTTTGTATGGGATTTATGAACTTCAGCGGGCTCTTAAATGTCCTCTTCCAACGTACATATATGTATGTATGTCAGGATAGAGAGATTATAAAAAACCGGGTAGGTAGAAGTCGGAGCTCCTAACGTAAGCTTTTTCATAAATTCGATGTTTTTAAAGGTTATGGGTGCTCAACAAAAGATTGGGCGAGTCCAAAAATATGTTTTTTAATACAGTTGCTCGAAAAGTTTACTGTGCGCAAAATTAATTTTACCGCAAACGTGCTTTTTTGAAGTAAAACTTCTTTACGCACATTTGACTTGGGGAGTAAGCTGATGGATGCGTGACGAGAGGGTTACGGAAGTGAGATCGGGCGAGGCGAACGGAAGTTCAGAGGGATATATAAATTAATTAAGATAGAAAGAGATACTATTTATTTTTGTTTACAAACAATATCGGTTGCCAAGGCAACAATATCGGTTGTCAAAACAAACACATAAGATAAAAAAAAAGATTTGATCATTTTCAGAGGATAATAAAACTCTTTTCATAAACTGTCTATATGACAAAAAAGATTTGATTATTTTCTGAAGACTAAGTATTTACTTTCATACATATTACATATAGATAAAGCTAAAGAAGTTTTACTTCAGTGTGGTCTAAAGCACACTCGTATTTTTTTAAATTCCCAATTGGTAAGACCTTGGAATTATCTCACCTGATGGTAAGTGCCGAGATGCCAAAGATAGAAGCGGGCTTACCAAGATTCCCAACACAATGGGGATGCTTTGCCACTTTTTTTTAATTTGTACCTATGAGAAAAAATACTTTTCTAGCAAATAAAAAAATATAATAACCAAGGATACAGAATCTTCTTAAAGACTTGAAAGGAAAATTTTAAAAGAGATTGGTTGTTACTCCGTGAGGTTAGTACATAACGATAGCTAATTAGATTCTCTTTGGGTATATAACCCAAGATGTAAAGAATGGAGAATAACTATGAATGAAGCGCATAGGTTACAGGGAGGAATAGGTCATCTTTTCCAAGGAGGTTTAATGCTTACAATAATATTATTCCAAGCCTTATTGTACTCTATTTATAGTAATCTAAAAACAAACTTACGCAAGCGTACATCTGCCTAGCTAAAATATCTAATTTGCAAATTATTTAATGGCGCTATTTTTGTAAAACTGACGCAATGAACGAATTGTTTGTAGGAGCAGCAGCGGGTTGCGGTGCCCCCCGCGCCTGTGTGTCTCTTGCATGCCGCGCGCTTGTGGCTGCCCGCGCACCAGCGGATTGCTCGCTGTGGCTTCAGCGATTTAGCGCAGAAGAAGTGTACCACACAATCACATCACGAATTCCGCATAAGTCTTCAAAAGATGTGTACAACATCTCCATGGATTTGTTAAATGAAACGTCTGCATCTGTTGCGCCGATATTAGCGGAGCTGTTTAATGTGTGCCTTAGGCAGGGAATCTTCCCTGAAGCCTTTAAATTGAGCAAAATCGCTCCCATTTTTAAGAGTAAAGGCAAAAAAGAAAACATTGACGGCTATAGACCTGTCTCCATTATACCAGCAGTCGCTAAAGTTCTGGAGAACGGGTTGAGTTCACGATTAAATAAGTACCTTGCTGCAACAGGGGCGTTGTCTGAGCGCCAATACGCGTACCGAGTGGGCCGCTCCACGACTGGGCTTGCTCGTGAAGTGGTGCGCCAGGTACTGGCCGCACGAGAACAAGGATTTCAGGTAGCTGTCCTTTGTTGCGACCTCTCTAAGGCATTCGACGTGGCTGACCATGCCGTTCTCGCAGAGAAACTGCATTACTACGGTATCGATGGCAGCGCGCATTCATTGTTTACTGATATTTTGCGCGACAGGTCCCAGATAGTTATGGGCGACGGTGGTAATGTGAAGTCAGACCCGCTTACTACATCAATGGGCGTTGCTCAGGGATCGTCTGTTTCTAATATCCTTTTCTCCATTCTTTTGAATGATTTGCCACAGTCAATCACTGTCGGCGAAGTCTATATGTATGCAGACGATGTTGCTTGCATTGTCTGTGCGCATAACTCAGACGAGCTTGAGCAGCGCCTCAACCAGGCTGCGAGTCAACTACACCGTTGGTTCTCGTACAACGGTCTCGTTTTGAATTTGAATAAGACACACTTTATGCATTTCTACCTTGGAGGAAGACCACCGAACAAATTGACAGTACTCGTGGGAGGAACCAAAATAGTACAGGTCGAAGTGACCACCTTCTTGGGATTTGAGCTTGACCGAGGGCTGACGTGGGCATCTCACATAGATAAACTGTGTGGGAAGCTCGGAAGTGCATGCTTCGCGTTGCGTCGGCTCACCAGGGTTGTCCCTAGGAAGGTGGCTCGCTTATGCTACTTCGCCACTGTCCACTCGCTGCTCCAATACGGCGCAGAGCTGTGGGGGCGCGCCTCAGACTGGGAGCGCGCCTTTCGCATGCAAAAGAGAGCCGTGCGAGCAATCGTGCAAGTGCCGCAGGACACTCCCGCGAGGCCATATTTTATAGACCTTAGGATCCTTACCTTACCGTCGATGGTTATACTGCAGACAGCAGTGTACGTTTTCAGCCACCTTGATAAGTACAAACGACCCATTGATGTGCATTCGCGTAACCTCCGCAATTTGGGTAGACTACTGCCTGTGCCACGCCGGCTTGCTAAATCGGACAAGTTAGTACACGTCATGGGTCCAACTGTTTATAACAGGCTTCCCGAGCAGGTCACCACGGCTCCCTCCCTGAATTGCTTTAAAAGCAGGCTCAACACTTGGCTGATCGAGCACGCGTTCTACAGTTATGAAGAATTTTTAAATACTAAATCTATTTAAATAATGTGATTATAATTTTATTGTTTTTTATTTACTCATTATTATTTTATAATAATTTGATATTTGAATTTTAGTTAAGTATAATTTATTTGACATGTAATATATTGACATATTATGAATAAATAACTATGAACTATGAACTATTGAGTAGTTTTAGATGTGAATACGAATAAAATTCTGAATAGTTAATATACGTGTATATAAAAAATATACTTATGTGTATGTATAGGAAAAACAAAGTGAGGTTACTCCCCGGACATTTAAAATGAGTCACAAGTCGCGTAAAATGAACTGTAGTTGGCAAAACCTTGATAGGTATGTACCCATGTTTTTTTGTTTTTCTGTCACGGTCGTTTTTAATTTTACCTGTTTTCTCACAACTGTATTAAAAAACGTCGTATGATACATGGGTGTAAAAGGAAATCACAAACTCGTGACGTTGGTAAACCCTCGCCTGCGGCTCGAGCTCACAAATGTCACTCGTTTGTTATTTACCTTTTTACCACCTAATATAAAAAATTAAAATATCCTTACAGGCGTAGGCGGTATAATTATTATTTTTCTATTTGCTTTATTTCAGCCGTACAAAGCTCTCGTAAGTACTTGTTTTTCATGTCGCAATTTTTATGGAATGCCCACCGTTCTTCGAATTCATTTTAAAACGATGACGTTTTTGTAGCGAAAGAGTTTGGTATTCGGAAAACAGTGAAACGATAATTCTATAAGAACTTAAATGCAAGTTTTAACTAAATAACAGTAAGTTCTACTGTAGAGAACTGTTTCTTGTAACTATAGATCTACTTGTACTAAAAGAAATAGTCAAGTTAAAATAATCACAAGTAAAACATTATTTTGTCAAAAAAATACTATTCTATAAATTGAAAGTTAAGTACACAGGGAAGAATGTAAACTTAAAGTAATATTTATATTCATTTAGATACAAAAAGAAATAACTTAAGTTGTAAAAATATAAACAATATAAACATTCAGCTATGGTGTGTTTCATTTCGATGTCTAATATCAATAAAAACTTTTATGATTTTGATTTTCAAAAGGGTTCCGGAATTATATAGTCTGCTTAGTAACCACTATTCAGAACACAACACCGCTGCCTCGTCCCCCCAGAAATAACCTCCCCTTACTCACCAATCTGAGACACTGCCTCAATATCCCACCACTGGACATGTTTTTCTCAGCCTCCAACTCAGCAAAGTTCAGGGCACTGGCGAAGATCAGGACATCGGCCATGGAAACCAGGCGTTGGAGAAATGTCACAGCTACTTCCACTGGCATGCCTTGAGTCGGCTCAATCACGTCTAGCTCATTCTGTTTGGAGCATAAAATTTTTCGTATGAGTAACGTAAGCAACCCATAACTTTTTTTGTAAGTTCATGCCCATAACATCCCTACTGCTGGGGCTTATATAAAAGTATGGTATCGAGTATAACTATGGATATCCAAGACTTTTACTTTAATTGTTTTTCAGTTTCATCAAGCTTCATCAATATTGTTAAAATGGGTTAGATCACTTTTTATGGAGACTTGCACAGTGACTATACTTATTTTTTTTTTTTATTTTTTTTGCACACTAATAAACCTATACAGGTGTCCTTAGAAAAAGTGCAAAGGATGAAACTAGACCAAATTTAACGACAAAAAGATAGTATTAAAAAAAATATGATCCGTATAATTTTATTTAATTTTAATTTTTTTTACATGTCCGTATCAAATAACGGGACCCTATTATTAAGCCACGCTGTCATCCGTCCATTCATTCTTCTGTCCGACCAGATGCATAAATGTCCGACCTTTGCTTTAAAGTAAAAACGAAAAGCGTCAAACTAAGAGTGATTATAGTACAAATTTAGAACCACGATCTGAATGCCCGCTCCAAAAAACCGATACCTACTCCAATTGGAATGAAGTGGTGCGGGCTAGGAGAATGTAGCGTGATTTACCCAATACATATCCTCTTATGGTCGCTGAGCACGATTTTTTGTAGATGCAACCAATATAGACCTATAGAAAAAGCAGAACCGCACTCCTCCCGTTCGGAATCAATTAATCATCCCCCGTTGACAGCATCCTTTCACGCCCACGCAACGAACTCAAAGTACTAGGCTTGCATGAACATGGGCGAAGTCAACAAAACAACCCCAATTTACTCTCTAAGAGAGAGTAGTCAAGCTAAAATTGCAGCGAACGATTGGCCTAATCATAAAATACCCAGATCGCGGAGCTCCATAAAAAACTTAGATACTTAGGTCACTGCTCCGTCACTCGCTTATACTTACCGCAAAATATACATACACTAAGCGGCCCGCTCGAGCAGGCTCTCGCAAGAAGGCCGCCAGCGAATGCTCTAACAAGTCATGCGCAACGTTGCAAGTTTTATGAATCAGTATGCGCCGCCGCCGGGTACGGGTAAGACTCGTCGCATAAAATTGACAACGTTGCATTGCAGTAATGCGGTGTCAGTATTGGTTAGGTTAAGTTACTTACTTTAGTTTGCCTGGTACCATACACCGTAGAAAGGAGCCTTGCATAGCTAAACTATAACCAATTCCCCATATTTTTTTGGTCGTTCAGAATCACTTTCATCCACGCCAGTCGTCACCGCCAGTTACCATAATAACGAAGAAATACACACACACACTACCAGGCTATTATAACATTAAAAGAACATGAGTTAAGCGTCGTTGGCGTAACGGTTATGGCTGCTACCTCCTATCCGGGAGGTCGTGTTTCGAATCCTGCCACGTACCAATGTATTTTCGAATGTCGATTTCATATTTACATTTATCCAACGCTCTTACGGTGAAGGAAAACATCGTGAGGAAACCTGCGAAGAAACTCGAAGGTTGTGTATGGAGTCGACCAACCCGCACTGGGCCAGCGTGGTCAAATAAGGCCCTATCGCCTTAATTCAGGGTAGGCTCGAACCCTTCGGTGGGGACGTATATGAGCTGATATGATGATGATGAGCTTAGCGTCCCGTCATGCGTTGGTGTTTCCAGTATTGTATACGTATTCCTAAGAAAGGATCTTAATGGCTAAAGTAAATAAGTTTTTCAATACAGTTGCTCGAAAAGTGATACTTTATATGCCAGTTCACTGTGCGCAAAATTGATTTTACCGCATTCATGCTTTTTACTTAGCCACTTTTTTAATTTTTGCCAAATAAAAATATAATAACTAAACAAACACACATAACCTTCTCTCAAACTTTTGAAAGGAGAATTTTAAAAGAGATAGGATAAATAATTGATGACGCATGAAGCGCATGTAGCGCATAGATCACACCAAGGATTATGTCATCTTGCCAAGGAGGTTTCGTGCTTACAATATTATCCCAAGTCTTATTGTAATCTAATAAGTTGAAACATTTTTGTAAAACTTAATTGGGTTTTTTTGGTTGTGAATATTTATTTACTTAATGAACAGTTAATATATATAAAAATATACCTATTTGTATTTAACATATTTAGGTTTTTTCTTGCACTATTCCACAATTAATGTAAATAAAACAAAATTTGTTTATACGCAACCGGTTTCGTGATCATCTTCAGGCAGTAGGAAAAATAAAGTGAGATTACTTCGCTTGATATTCAAAATGAGCGACAAACTTAAGTTGCGAAAAACTTTATAGGTATGTACCCATCTATTTTGTTTTCCTGTTATAAACCTTTTTTATTTTACCCGTTTCCTCACAACTGTATTGAAAAACGTCGTATGATAGATAGCTGTAAAAGGTAAATGGAAAACTCGTGACGATGTCATTTACCTTTTTAACACCCTTGGGTCATAAACAACTATTATTTGGGATTACTTATATTACATGAGATTAGGGTCAAACGCTCCTTAACCTCGTTTGTTTAAGAAAGCACTTACATTGGGCGAAGTAGCCGAAGCGAGTAAAGGCAGCAGACCACCGCAGGCGATGATCAAGTTGTCAGCCAGCTGGCTGATCAGGTGGACGGTGTTCACGACAAAGATTGCGTTTTCACTGCTGTTAACGAAGTCGATGACAGATTTTGTGGAGTGACTTCGCCAGACCTGAAAACAATGGTTTAGTTTTTATTGAAACTTTTTTTTTTATCTACAATTGGTAAGACCTTGGCATCATCTCACCCGATGGTAAGTGACGATGAAATATGGAAAACGAGATTAAATAGATTAAATAGATAGCCCTTTCTGCCCTAGGGGGGGGTCGATCCGATGAGCTTTTAAGGTGGCTTAGCTGCTTAGGGGGAGCTTAGCTTAGGGGGAGTTTAGTGGGTAGTGTGGTCTTGGGCCTATTTATTTATACATACTTTATGTATATGATGGGTATGTATGCATATAGTAGAGTCCCACATAACCAGTACAGCCGGCTGTATTGGTATGCGTAAATGCATTCTCCTCCCTCCCTCCTCCGCAGTCCGAGAGAGAAAAAAAACGCTTTCTTCGCATTGCTAATGCGACGCTCAGACAGACAACACGGTTCTTTGCCTTGCTTGATCGCGGGTAGAATGTGAACTGTATGAAGAATTCCCCGCGCCGCGTCTCTCCTCTGCCGCCAAGGTAAACGCACTGGCGACATCTGAGAGGCGCGGCGCGCGCCTTGCAAGTGCGATTTGGGTCATATAAAGTAATACAAATAATATTTATTTGGCCGCGCCGCGCCTCGGTGGTGCGGTTCAACCTTAGGTGAAGTTGACTGATGTAGTAATGCAGTAACAGCATTGAACCGCCGCACACTACACTACCAAAGAATATATATTAGTAATAACATACAGTATGGACACTCCCTGCTGCTCTCTAGATTGCGACCTCACCCCCTCGTCACCCAGATTGATACAGATTGGTTACAGTTGGGTTGTCAAACGTATAGGATTTCGCCGACATTTTGTTTGTTCCGTCATTCCTTTTTTGAAATGTCATTTCTGGCCCGTTGTATGAAGTGCCCAGGGTGTGACACTACACTGACCTTTTGCGCACCCCCCTCGCTTTGCGCGCCTGTTGGAGACGTCTGAGATAGAGATAGTATTGTTTGGCTAAAGGATGGGCTAACTTATCGACGACTATCGGAACTCAACGCATAATTACATGATGGTGATGATGATAGGTCGCCGGAAGCCGCTGGATGTGGGCAGCGTAGGACCGGTCGTTGTGAATGTCTTTAATAATAATAATAATAATAGAGACATAGTCCATAATTTGTTAGTAACATTGATACTTATAATCTAGTGTTAGTAAAACGATGGGAATAAATCAAATAATTGAGATGGTCTCGATGGAGCCGTCCGCTACAGGGGCAACGCCGGTATCTACTTGATTGCGTGCAGCCGTATCCAGCGCCCTAGTATCGGAGAGTCCCATCGCTCCACTAGATTGCACAGGATGCTGTTGGTGCTGGCGCGCGTTCGACTCATCAAGAAGGCGGACCGCGTTCGCATAATAGGCTCGAAGCTGTCAGTCTTTGCCTCCGCAAACATGCCAGAAGCACTGCAGAAGCGCGCCAGGCCCATCAACACCCATCACACATCTTTAGGCTGATATGATGATGATAACGGTAGTGATAATGAAAGAGGTGATAATTGTTCTGACGATGATGGTAACACTCACCTGTATATCAGTCTCGAGAGAAAACAACACATCAGACAACAATCGCTGGTGGATGTAAGACCAGCGGAACTCAGGGATGCGGAACGGTGGTCGCGTGGGGCCGGGCGAGAACATTGGCCGGTTGCATTTCGAGGGGCGCTTCGTTTCTGCACGACATATTATGTATCAGATGAAATTTAATGTTAATAATTTATTCATTCTCAGGTACTAATTTACCTGAGAATGAATAAATCAATAACATTTAAGCAGAAACCAATAGATTTATAAAAACTTATAAAACTAACTTAACATTTAAAAAAAATGTTCAGCCACGCTGTGCATACTTTCTTGCAATGCCTTCACCGTCTTTTGTAGTCGGACATATCAGATTTGATGAAAAATTAACAAATAATTTGGTTTTGTGTGGGAGGTACCTTACTCGGATTTTTCCTGGAATCATTAACTACCCAGTGCAGTAGACCTTATTAAGTCATAGTTATTTACAAAGTTTGATTAAAATGATGAATTACTATGTTAATGCAATTTAATCTCTCTCTTATCGTGTGGCACAATTTAATATGTATGTAGATGGGAAAAGTTATTCAGTAGGTATCATAGGGCAGAATTAGATAAAGCTGTCTTTGCACTTTACAAATTATAAGTCCTGTATTGTTTTCTGGCGTGCAATAAAGTATATTTACTTTTACTTACTTACTTACTTATCATAAGACAGTGAAAGCCGCAGTTAAATATCAGCCATTTCAAAAAAACATCTTCATTTTTCTTTTATCATTTAACTTACCAAAATGGTTAGAATCGACTTGTGTACTCGTAGAGGCACTTCGTGGTCTCTTTGGCGACGTTGAAGTATTCGTTCCCTGGGACGATACTCCTTCCCTATTGCTATCCTGCTTCATCTCACTATTATCAGGTAAGCTTACTCGTCTCTTTTCTCTTTCACTCTCACGATTCCTTTCTTGCTCCTCCTCTTTCTGTTGCTTGTTAGCTAATGAAATATTTTCACTAATCGTCGAAATAGGAGGTATCTCTAGTACCTCTTCTTTTTCTGGTTCATCAATATCTGCTTTTTGGCTTTGGTTTTTTAAATTATCTTCTGTAACTTCGTCTTTGACTTTTTCTACTGGCTCGTCTTTTCCTGTCTCTTTTGTTCTAGAATTGACTATAAATTCACCATCTAAAGGTAGGACATTACCTTCGTGTGGGTGATCTGATGGGATTACCCTTTGAGGACTGTCATCAGATACTAAAGATACATTCTTTTCTTCACATTTCGAAACTACTGTTGAAATTATATCTGAAACAATTTCATTGGCTATACTTTCAGCTGCTCGCTGCTCTGAAATAATTTCTTCGACTTCGTGTTCAAAATTTTCTCTTCCATCAGGAGTGTTACCTTCTGAATGTAGTCCTCCAGAAATAGCTCCAGAGTCCGTGTCATCATCAGGCTTTAATCTAACAGTTTCTAATGCAACCGTTATAACGTCATTAACTATGTTTATGGCAATGTGTTTTGGATCGTCACTGTCATCAGGAATATTTTCAGTCTTTTCTTGAATTTTCTTAGGACTAGTTGCTTCACTTGGAGTAAGGTAAAGTTCGGACGGATCTGAAAGTTCGGATTCCCTTTCTGCTGCTACGTTCAAAGCATCTGCCACGCGTTCAGGGCTCGCTGTTTCACTAACAGATAAACTAGAAGGCAGTCCTTCACTCTTATCTGTGTTATCATCTTTAGTAACATTTTCTCCTACATCTCTTACTGGAATATAATCTAGACTCCCTTGCCTTGTTAGAGATTTTTCAGTTTTTTCTTCAGCTATTGTTCCGATACCAGACTCGGAACTTTCTAGTAACTTACTCTCATTAATAATCGACTCAACTAATTCATTATCGGTACTAACAACAATCTTTTCTTCTTCTGCTTCATCAATCACGTGCTCGACTTCATTATCTGTACATTTAACATTATCACAACCATCACCGGGCACTTCAGTATTTAATGGAATATTCAGTTTGGACACTTCACTATACACTACTGTAGTCCTTGATTCTTCTTCTTTGCAGGAGCAAGCATCAACTTCACGTAATGATAGACCCTCGCCAATTTCAGTTTGGGCCGCGTGATGTAGGACGTTCTGATTGGCTGTTAAGTTCGGTGATGTGATTTGATTGGTGGAAGGCGCTGGCGGGGCAGGGTGGTCCCAGCCAGAGATGGTTGAGATCGGGCGCTGTTGCCGTTCCGCAGGGTCGGTGATGTTATCGGCTCGCCGCTGCTCGTAGTGCTCGTACATTTGAGCAAATTGAAGCTTGAATTCTTCATATGAGACCTGCAATAAAACAAAGCTTAGTAGCAAGTCAATCCCTTAATGGCAAGACACTATTGTTGCGAAATTTACTACACTGTCGGAACGTGTCACTAAAGGAGATGATAAACAAACCTTATGGGTCGAAAAATACATGTCTCCTATACAAGATAAATTTGATCGCTTCTGCAACTGGGTTTTAAGATAAAATAACTATTCAATAAATAATAGTTTCAGTTACTCTAATTATCTACTAAGGTCTAGAATACCAGACCTGGATTACCCAGTTGGAAGATACGTGACAAGTTAAAAGTTTAAAAACCTTCCAATTGAAAAACGCTCTTTTATATAATTATTCCATAGTGTACGATAATTACATATTTACAAACTAGGTGCTCTTTTCACTTCCTATGAAATAATTTAAAACTCTAAGTCCCAAATTTCATCGCAATCGGACTAAAGATATAGCCTGTAGCTGGAGCCAAGCGTGACCGACGGATGCACGCACGGACGCATGGACGGAATTGAGATATTCGGTTTTTCTATATGTGTTAATGATATAGAACACATTTTCACAAAAATTGTAACTACTTTTTTTCGCGATAACAACACAACCTTTACCCGGGGTCCAGAAAAAAAAGGTGAGTGAGAGAAAAAAAGACTTGTTGAAAAAAAATACGAGTTAGTGAGGTTTTTCAAAGTAGGAAGGCATTTAGTGATCAAGAGTTAAAATTTTATTTTTGATGCTCTCATCGCCTATTGTTAAGAAATGATTGTAACCGTATATGTTTCGGTCACTAAAATAAATATTGAAATAATAAAAACTTCTGGTGATGGAGATAAGATAGCAAACTACATGCTTCCTGAATGCTTTGAGGATTCTTTTAGATAGTTGATACTTTTGATTGTAGGTTCTTGGTGGAACTTTATATCACACATATTGGTATATATCTACACTAATTCCACATTAAATAAATAAAACTGCATTTTTAGTTTGTCAGCGACCAGTTTCGAAAACCATCTTCAGGCAGACTATTTATTTACACAATGTGTGGGTACATTTGAAATAATTTTTTTTAGGGTTACCAGGTAATTACGATGTCTACGGATTTGGTAAAAAATACCAATGTCAGGGAAAATTAATATGCTAGAACACAAAAAAACATAAAAAATATTAATAAAATAGAATTACAAAATGAATTGTAATCAAAATGTCAAAAATAGAATTACAAAATGAATTGTAAATCAAAATGTCAAAAAATGAAAAAAGATGTCAACTACTTAAAATAATTAAGCAGAGGAGATGACGATAGGCAGATTTGGTAATTAATTAACTCTTCAGTGTTTCTTATTTTATGTTTGTTGATCTCTAGAGCTTCCAACGCATTCAGTTTGCGGCCTTTTAGACAAGTTTGAAGGATTGTTACGGTTGTTTTTTTTTGTGTTCTAATTTTATACTCTAATTTGTTTATAATAGCATATTAATTTTCCCTGACATTGGTATTTTTTACCAAATCCGTAGACATCGTAATTACCTGGTAGGTAACCCTAAAATTTATTTCAAATGTACCCACACATTGTGTAAATAAATAGATTGCCTGAAGATGGTATTCGAAACCGGTCGCTGACAAACTAAAAACGCAGTTTTATTTATTTAGTGTAGATATATACCAATATGTAGGATTCTTTTAAACATCACTTCCATCTTAAGCATCAACTTAGCTTACCAACAGGTTATATTGCCAAAGACACCAAATGGTCGATGCACTTAAGTCCAGAACACAATTGTCACCTCAGTTGACAGTAACAATAGTAGCAAAATCTACCAAGCTACCATAGCATAACAGATGTGTTGCTTACCTTCGAGTGGACAATAGCCAGTGTATCAACCCACACCCTCCACCCCCCATACTCGTGTTTAATGGCGTGATGCAGCAGCATACGGAATAGAGAATACACCATGTCGGAGATCTTCTGTTCCTCAGCGTTTTTGGGGTGGATGTAAGCCATTGCTATTAGCCATTCCTAGAATAAAGAGGGAAATCTTAACTAACTTAAAATGTTACTGTGACACTTTTAAGATTGTCTGTTTCTAAAAGTCTTCATTGTTTGGCCTACATCATAACCAACAGCCACGCGGAGTGAGGAAATTGACAAGTAAGCTAGTCGTTACTTATATGTTTATTTTTATGTTTGTTTATTTATACACAATAGCTTTTGTCCGTAAAGCCATTTTAACAACGGCACTTTATTCACTTGAGATAGGAATGTTATTGAATTTAATACATCGGACCTTTAATAAACTTTGGATCTTCTATTTCTATTGTTCTAGTTCTTGTTTAACGATTAGCCTTTTCCTATATACCTTTACCTTTTAAGGGTTTCGTGCCAGGTAACGGAACTCAATTACTAAGCCTACGCTCTGTCCGCTGTCTGTATGTCCGACCTTTCAAAGGCTGTATCTTTGGAACCGTAAGAGGTAGCTGGCTAAAATTTACACAGAATATGTATATTATAATGGGTTTACCAACAAATAATAAAAAATAATAAAATTGAACATTTTATTTATTCAAAAAACGTATTTTTGAAGGGTTTTTGTTTTTGCGTTATCGTAAAAACATTTATACATACAAGTGTTAAACCTGGTTTGGTTATAGAACTAATTCTGAATTAATATACTAATAAAGGCGAAAGTTTGTGAGTGTGTATGTTTGTTACTTCTTCAGCAAAAACTACTAAACGGATCTGGCAGAAATTTTGTAGGTAGACAGATTAGGACCTGTCTACTTTTTTCACGCTCGCGAGTCGCTTGCGGCTCCCGCACTGCGAACCCTCGAAAAGTCATAGAAACGTTGTCCACGCGGGTGAAGCCGCGGGAAACAGCTAGTAACAAATAAAACTTGGTCAAGTGTGAGTCGTAATGAATAGGTATCCTTATTACACTTGATCGTGTTGGTGCGGAACTCTCGGTGCCAGAGTCCGACCGGCAATTGGGCGGTTTTATTTCAATTTAAGTCGGCTAGCTGTCATAAAACAGTTCTTAAGTCTTTTATGCTTTCATATTGCTTTGCCTACTTTATCATCGATTAAAGTTTGCAATCTGTCTCAATAATGTTAATAACAATTGTTTATGTATATCAGCTCATATAAGTCCCCACCGAGGGGCTCCAGCCTACCCTGAATTAGGGCGATCGGGCATTAGTCAACCACACGGGCCCAGTGCCTTCACACACAATCTTCGAGTTTCTTCGCAGGCGTGTGCAGGTTTCCTCACGATTTTTTCCTTCACCGTAAAAACGTCGGATAAACGTACATATGAAATTGAAATTCGAAAACACAATGGTACGTGGCGGTATTCGAACCACGACCTCCCGGACAGGAGGTAGCGGCCCTTGCCATTACGCCATCCACGCTCTCACAATTGTTTATCCGCTGTTAATTTGTCCTTCTGATTATACTTTCAATAACACACGCACCTGCCAAACTGACATCTGTAGCACTGTCCTTCTGTTTTCCCTGTTGTTGCTGCACAACAGCGTCATATCTGACAGGAACAGTTTCTTGACCTCTAGTAGTTGCTCAGTCTGCTTTGACTGCCGGATTAAAGTCGCCACCACCTTCAGGATCACTATCGAAAGAAAATCATAGGTTCGACTATTCTGTTCACAAGATAATCATAGTAATATGGACCTATACAAACATATTATTTGCTACCACAATTCCCTTTGGAAAATATCTAAGGCGAAGTTCGGCCACGAGTCTCAAAAAGTACCTACTATGAGAGCACAGCTATGTTAGTAGAGTCAGTCACATCAGCTCATATACGTCCCCACCGAGGGGCTCGAGCCTACCCTGAATTAAGTTAGTAGAGTATCCACATGATATTCACAAACACGAGCACTTCATAGGCTTTTGTCTAAACGTGAATGTGTTTATAAGGTAGCGATAAAAAATCATCTTAGTAGATTTAATAGGGGATCGGACTGCTAGTCATTTGAGTTACTTTTTATGATCGGTCAAAAACGAAATTTTCATAGATTCATAGATTTTAGGCGTCATTGACGAACTGATTTAGTGAATTTGATCAATTAAAAATTGAAGACGTGATGGTAAAACAAAACAAGTAAGGTTTTTTGAAACTTCAAGAGGAGAACAATTTAGGAAATCATATTTATGATTTTATTTTTGATGCAGTCCGATCCCCTATTATGATTGATAAAACATCAATAAATTGACAAACTCGTAGTACCTACTAATAGTGTTAGTGATTAAATTACATGTCATATAAAGCATTCATACATGTTCCAAGTTCTCCCTGAATTTCACCAAACTGGCTTTGATTTTTCAGTTGAATCTGAAGCGGCCGTTCAGAACGTCCCACGCGGTCAGTTCACAGCTCGTAAGGCACTTATCCCACCGCCGACGAGAAAGCGACTAACTATCGACTATTTTCTCGCTCAACTCGCTCAACAAACGTACAATAGATGTAGATCCCATGTCCATGAAATAGATAGGGTAAAAGCCGGATAGTTGCCACACTTTTTGAAATCACTCTATATCTCTCGGTACAAAAAGCAAAATACTTGATTTGTAAAACTGGCCGGTACTTTGGTTTTTTATCTACAAATTTATGAAGAGGAAAAAACATTAATTTTGGGACATCTATACCACATAGAGGATAGTTGCCTAAACCATGTAAATTACGTTTAGGATAGATGCCCCGCCGAGAAACAGGACATCTACCCCTCAAAAACTTTGATCGCATTTTGCCTTCCCATGCAATCGTACAGGGACATGAGACACGGTCAACTTAGTGGTAATTGGAGAATCTTTCGATAGATTAGTAAAATAGCATGCATTTCATCCGCGAAACTAGAGTAATTACAATCGGGGCAACTATAGGTACCCCTGGGGCAACTATCCTGGTTTTACCCTACATATATTAATAGTTAATCGCCCGCAGTGTGAACAGTCAGCAAATAACTACTAATATATGTATCTCTTTCATTGACACGGGATCTACATGTATTGCACTTTTCTTGAGCGAGAAAATAGGCGAAAGTTAGTCGCTTTCTCGTCGGCGGTGGGACAAGTGCCTATAGCACGATACACTGACAGAACTACCTACCCCCCCTTCCCCTTACCTACTAAAAATAAGTTTAGACTTCCTTCTCTATCTTTCCATAAAGGCAACTAACTCTAAGAGCAAATATGACAGCACAATAAAAAGTTTAGTACTAGGCTACCATAACATTAAGAAAAGCAACGCACTTGGATTTTCCAGTCGAAAATGTGGTTGTGGTTCCGGATGGCTGGTGTACAGGATCTGTTGTCCCACGTGCTCGGTCAGAAGTTCGTAGAGTGCGTTGTACACTGGCAGAGCGAGGCCCTCGCCGCACGCGCCGAGGCGGCTCGCTAGCAAGGTGTACAGATTGTGTGGAGACATCACGTCGTATTTACGTCTGGAATAAAATACAATAAAAATTTTCAGTGTGTGGTTCATTCTATCAAGGGCAGTTTTGTTATGAGTTGGCCTTACAGTCTGGAAATAATGAAAGTAATTATATATTATATTGAAAACGTAGCGTAGGCAGACCTCCCACGCGGTGGACCGACGACCTGGTGAAGATCGCGGGAAGCCGATGGATGCGGGCAGCGCAGGACCGGTCGTCGTGGAAATCCTTGGGGGAGGCCTTTGTCCAGCAGTGGACGATTTTCGGCTGATATGATGAATATGTATGTAGTCCCCACCGAGGAGCTCGAGCCTACCCTGAATTAGGGCGATCGGGCCTCAGTCGACCACTCGGACCCAGTGCGGGTTGGTCGACTTCACACACAACCTTCGAGTTTCTTCGCAGGTGTGTGCAGGTTTCCTCACTATGTGTGTTAAATAAATACAATTCAAGTCTACCTAGTTAGAATTTGTGCAAACCTAGGTTTGTTCTGAAATAATTTTGGCTAACAATACCTCCTAACTCCTAACTATAAAACAAATGAATTTAATCTAAAACCCTTCTCATAAACGTAAACAAAACCGTATTAAAACTTATTATTATCCGTTTGACTGCCTCTTTACCGATCTAGGCTTTATTTTACCTAGAAAAGCAATTATTTATTATGATGTTACCGTAAAGTAACATTGTATGTAACGTACTCGCACTTTGTAGCCTAGAGAGATTAAACAACATAATAAATGTAGCGTGGACCTAATGTTTCGTAATTATACTTGTTAATATGCCGAAAGTTTGTTTTAAACTTCAATAAAAGAACCACAAAACTGAAGCTGAAACATACAGCTGGTTATAAAATGTGCAGGAACACACAACATAAAACTACAAATTACTTTCTAAAGCGTCTGACTAGCATTTTATTAGTACTTTTTACAGCATTTTCTGTTTTTATTATGGGTACAGGCTGGATAAAGCAACTCTGGGTAAGGTAATGGGAATGATATGGTATGATGCGTATGTATTTTACTTCACCACATAATCCTTTCATCTCACATCTTCATTTTCACATAGGTACTTACAACCCATAGCGTCCCCACTGGTGGGGCACACGGAGGTAAATCCGGATTGACGGAAGTTGAAGGTAAGCGGAACTTAAGGCTGCGGCCTTGACGCGCCCTCCTTGCCGCGTCTAGGCTCGCACAATGCAATTATTAAGACTTGGCAGGCAAGGGGTAGGATTGTAGAATAAAAGTATGAATTACCACCAACTTAACTGTTTACATTAAAAAAGAAAATTTTAAAAAGGGTGAAAAACAGGCAGAAGAAAAAAGGAAAATGACAAAAGTGCAGAATATAATTTAGAATATCATACGTCAATAAATAATTAAAATGACTGGTTAAATGCGAGTCAGAACCGTACACAAAGGGTTCGGTACCATCATACTAAATGGCGCTAGTTTCTTCAAGTTTAAAAAAAACACGTTTTTTGTATGGAGACTCACTTTTTCAATTTTTTTGTATTTGTTGTTATAGCGGCAAGAGAAATACATCATTTGTGAAAATTTCAACTGTCTAGCTATCACAATTCATGAAATACAGCCTGGTCACAGACGGACGGACAGACAGCGAAGTCTTAGTAATCCCGTTTTTACTCTTTAGGTACAGATTCTTAAAAATGACAAATTAAAAGAAGATAATATAAAAACAGATCGAAAATAAACTAAAACGGATGACTTCGCCACAAGGCATCAACATAAGCAAAGTGTATATTAGTACTAACATACAGTATGGACACCACCCCCTCGTCACCCAGATTGTTACAGATTGGTTACAGTTTGGTTGTCGAACGTATAGGATTTCGCCGCCATTTTGTTTTTTCCGTAATTCCTTTTGTGAAATGTTATTTCTGGCCCGTTGTATGAAGTGTCCAGGGTGTGCTTCTTGTGATAGCAACCGGCACAACAGATTTTCTTACATAATCATGTCTACATAATGTAAGTACGTAAATGTACAGGTTTGGATTGATTTTTTGCTTTCGTCGCGACGAATCATACTTGTGTGTACTCCTGCTGAGGAAAAACCCGAGGAGCTTCAGCGCCTGCAGCCTGATCAGCTGGCTCTCGGATGACAGGAGCTTGAATATCGTCCTCACGCCACCCTGAAAAAGCCGAAACTGAATGTGAGCATTACTAAAATAAAACTCAACAAATAGTAAAACATAACTCATTTTTTGACATCTATTCAATTAGGTAGTAAGAATTGACATTTATAAGAATACTGAATGTACCTATATAAAAAATAAATGATTTTGAATGAATTAATCAATTAAAGATACATAGACACGCGTGAAAAATATTACTATGCACATGCTACTATTGCACATCTTCCGAATATGGATATGGCTACAAGAGTGACACGGTAAGAGACAACATTTTCAAGACAAATCAAATCAAAATAATTTATTTTCAATAGGTGTTTACACACACTTTTAAATAGTCGAAAAAGAACTTATTAAATATTTCAAATAATGTCATGATTTAGATTACTGTCTCAGGTAATGGTATTTGTTATAGAATCAACATATATATCTTTGTCATTTACATAATCTATTATTTTATAATATCCTCTAGAGCACAAGCATTTTTTGACATGAGTCTTGAATTTATTCTCTGACAAACTAGTTACATTTTTTTTGAATTTTATTGTAGAATCTTATACACTGCCCCACAAATGACTTTTTAACCTTACTTAGTCTCGAAAAGGCTATATCTATTTTATTTACATTTCTTAAATTCAATTTATGCCTGTCACTGTTTTTAGGAAATAAAAATGAAAAAAAAGCAAATGAAATTTCATCTTACATTTAATTTTTTTCTAGTCCACCAGTCCTTGCTATTTTAACCAACCACACAATATCCATCTGATCGTGTGGTAAATATAGACTTTTGAGAATTATTTGCAAAATTCCGATTTATTCAGTGGGTACCTCATCATATCAGCCGAAAGACGTCCACGGCTGGACAAAGGCCTCACCCAAAGGTTTCCACGACGACCGGTCCTGCGCTGCACGCATCCAGCGGCTTCCAGCTACCTTCACCAGGAAGTCAGTCCACCGAGTGGAAGGCTTCCCTACGCTTCGTCTTCCGTTGCGCGGTCGCCACTCGAGAACTTTACTACCCCAACGGCCATCTGTTCTACGAGCTATGTGCCCTGCCCACTGCCACTTTAGTTTACTCCTCCAACGGTCATGTGGCCTATGAGCCCCGCCCAATGCCCTATTCTGTGAACTATGTCGGTTTCCTTTGTTCTCCTAAGAATCTCTTCACTTGTGATTTGATCTTGAGGGAAACTCCAAGCATAAAGTCCCTACTACGTTTTATTAATTTATTTTTTATTACCTTAGCGTCAAAGGCAGGCACCATCGAACTGGGGTGTTCGGACATCAGCGATATCAACATCTGCAGCACGTCGTGCAGGTTTTCATCCTGTAATAAACGAATACAAACTGAATAATATCATAGTTTCCGTAATTACACCATCATACGTATCCAAGTACTAGCAATCTAACAGAGAAAATGTGACTTGAGCTGAATCTTTCAAGAACAAAAGAAGGTGCACATATGTAAAAGGTACCAGGAAAGTAATCGTAATTTTATGTAATGCGACATAGCTCTTCATTAATTTGTTTTTAGAGGTCCTTAGGATGCTGTTCGTATACAAAAATGTCAATGAAATGACATATCCATATTTGGTCTAGGTGAAAAACTTATTTTTGTAGAACCTTAGCGACTTTCGATCCTTTTTTAATTCGTTAATTATCTGTTTCATGTTCAGGTTTATGAAAATTTCTAAAGTACCAGGATAGCACTATGTTGGTGGTAATGAACAGAATTAACCTATCCTCTGAATTCAGGAATGCTTACTTCCTGACGAAACAGATATCACTTGTCTAACAAATAGCTTTGTCCCTTTCATCAGGAAGTAAGCATTCCTGAATTCGGAGTAGTATAGCACTAAGTGCCTACTCTGAATTCTGGAAGTTATGAAATGCTTTAGGTAAGAGCTTTAGGTAAGACAAGTGTGTACTTACAAAATCACTGTACTTGTTTTATAGACAGCTTTGTCCCTTTCGTTACTTCCTTAATAAAATAAGCACGTTAAACTTTAGAAGAAAACGAATTACTTCAGAAAGTGTACTAAAATGTCAAACATGACAGGAAACTACCAGAGCAGCATACGTTGTGCATAGTAGTTAAGTGTTTGTTGACCAAGGTCCCCCCATCCCATCCCACCTGTACTAAAATGTCAAAGTGATAGTGAACTACCAGTACAGCATAGATACCTCGTGCATGGTGGTGAGATAGTTGAGTATGGACTGAAGCTCGTCTTCCTTCACACCGTTGCCAATCATTATCAGTTGCTTCAGGAAGAGTAGGATGTACGCTCGGATGGTCAGGATGTCTTTGTGTGCTGGCCGGGGACCCTCTGTAATACATACCTACATAGTTAGTTATAGTTTAGGATATTTTATTTAAAGGACATTTAAACAATACCTACGCTTTTTATTATGACAAAGATGATGTATCTGCGTACGATCAGATTGACGTTAGAACATTTGCACGTGTCAATAGGAAAAGGTTTTATTTCATTTTGTTCTAGCTAATGCTAAAAAAATTCAAGGTTAAATAGGTATATTATTTTATTAGGAAAGGAAACAGTTTAGAAAACCTTCTATAGTTATAATTACAAAAAAATTAACTACAAGCTCATGAAAAAAGTTCCATAGATTGATTTCGATATAAACACAACTAGCTTACCTACGAAATTATATCTAGAGTAATAATTTAACTTAAATTGAGTTTCCTTCATATACCTACCGAATGATCAATTTTTTGTAATACCTGGTCAACTTTCAGTAGTGTGTTTTTTTTGTGAGAATCACTTGAAAACTGGGTAAAAAATGTGTTGGACCAAAGCCTGTATTATTATTTTTACAAGCTTTTATTCAACTTGCAATGTATGTAAGATTGTTTGGGTGGAATCTTGCAAGTTAAATTTGACCCATTTCCCGGTTACCGATTGAGCTCAAATTTTGCATGCACATGTATATCGCGTGACAATGCAATATTAAAAGCTTGTAGCTAAAAGTTTTTAGGTTTTTCGAAAATTATTTATCTTATTTAACAGTCGTTTGATAGCTGCATATAAGTACTACTTCAGGAAAGGCAAATCATTCTACAACATTTTGAGACAAAAAAAGTTAAGCTGATAGCCTTGGTAGTTTCATTTCACATTTATTTTTATTTCTACACTATGCTATATTATAAAAAAAAACCTAACTTTTGAACTGCCAAAAATGGAATACCCATATACAGGATTAAAAAGTTTCGAAAAGACCTCCGCCAGTCCCCTGTTCAATTTTATCCACACTTCCGGGACACCTGTATATTTGCTGAGAATTCTTTACCACGCGACGCTTTCAGTGCTATTGGGGAAATTCAAAGTGAAGAAACGAGACAGAGATAGTACTAATCCCAAAGAAATAGATACCCACATTTGTTTTGCTATGTCTGTCTGTTTGTAACCAGCTCTACGTGTAGGGCTCGGATTCATCTTATCAGATCATATACGGCCCCACCGAGGGGCTCGAGCCTACCCTGAATTAGGGCGATCGGGCCTTAGTCGACCACGAGGGCCCAGTGCGGATTGGTCGACTCCACACACAACCTACGAGTTTCTTCGCAGGTGTGTGTGCAGGTTTCCTCACGATATTTTCCTTCACCGAAGCAATCGTATACTTATTGGCTTAATCTCGATTAAGTCTCAAAAACCCATCTTTAGGTAAAAACATTTTTTCTTCTAGCTGAAAAATGTCCCAAATTACTTCAACAGCTAATGATCATCTCGAACTTTAAATCCAAACATTTCATACTCCAGTCTGCGACGAGCCGAAACAATGCGACCGAGCACGCCCGCCCGCGCCCGCGGGACAGACCGCTTGCAAGTGACGTCGACAAATTAATTGAAGATCTCGAAACGTCACCGAAATCGCACGCACTTGACACGCGACGGCGGCGGCGGCATTGGGCCCTTTAAGAGATCCGATAAATAACGGCAAAGATTAAATTATCATTAGTAGCAGCAGATTATTCTGTGTAAACAGTTACGATGTTGATTTATTGTAAAAGGTTTATGCTAGATGATTGATTGTTTTTTGTTCTTATTTTAGTAAATAAATTTAAAAAAAGTACGGTAGAAGCGTCAGTGGCTCGACCGGTAACGACTCGGTCCTCCTAACCAGAGGTGCCAATTTCAAATCCAGAAGGCTAATATACCAATGAGGTTTTCGAAACTTACGTGCATATATATACTCACCGATTGCTTTAACGGTGAAGGAAAACATTGTGAGGAAACCTGCACACACCTGCGAAGAAACTCGAAGGTTGTGTGTGAAGTCGACCAACCCGCACTGGGCCCGTGTGGTCGACTAAGGCCCGATCGCCCTAATTCAGGGTAGGCTCAAACCCCTTGGTGGAGACTTATATGAGCTGATATGGTGACGGTAGAAGTATTATTTTGTAACACCAGGAATGTCATCAGTGCTCATATGGGTGGAATGCCCCTTACGTAGCCATAGTTTGTCAGTTATTTGTCTTTTTTCTTTTATGATAAGTATGAACTATATCGCGAGGCGGCTTAGACTTACCGAGGCTTGCGTGGTCGCGTTCATAACCTAGGTGGGTTTGACTTTTAGTGACGTTTATGTCGACCGTGTTTGCGCTTCGCAAGGCACGTTGAATCGTTGGTGCCAGTTGCTATTGTTAGATGCCAGTCGTTCAGCCATTTAATTTTTATGTCTTAATCTCAAAGTGTTTATACGCGGCTTGATAACTTGCGACACTAGCCCTACAACCTCCACCAATCCGGACTGACCCTGTGTGTGGAGTTTGGCCTAACCCACTGAACAGAAGAGCTTCTGTTTAGTGGCCTAACCTATGGGAAGAGACCCGTGCCCCAGCAGTGGGGATGCATTTTTTTAATATATTTTTTTAGGACAAATCACACGTGGTCAGGTTATCTGGCCACAAAGTAGGATTCCCTGTGTTATGGGAACCAGAGACTGATATAAATACTTATATAAGGTGTAACAAAATTAGCTGAAACTATTTTAACTGGTGCTTCTATCAATGAAACTGAACAACTTTCCCCATGAAACCTATAGTCAAATCCCAAAAAAAATATTTGGACTTCCCATACTAAGTTGGCTGATCAGCTGATCGAGTTAGTATGTGGGAGCCAATTTTTTTTTTCGATTTGACTATGGGTTCCATGGGGAAAGTTGTTCAGTTCCATGGGTAGAAGCACCAGTTAAAATAGTTTCAACTAATTTTGTTACACCTTATATACGTTTAAATACATACATATATTTTAGATATTTAACACCCAGACACAGAGCAAACAAATCTGCTCATCACACAAATGTTTGCCCTGGGTGGGGATCGAACCCACAACTCTCGGAGCAGCAGTCAAGAGCACTAACCACTGCGCTACCGAGTCAGTTGGTTCTTGACTAAGACGCTCAACCCAATCAAAAACTGGCTATATCTGATCCGAAGGTACACAAACTTCACGCAAGACATCGCTGGTTAATACTGTCAAAATCGTGTCGTATCGTCGTTCTTTGCATTAGTAGTCGTAATGTATAAAGTATGAAAGGCTAAAGCAACGGCATCTTCAGATTGAATCCGGAATCCAATTTGAATTTAAAATCTGGACCAATTAATATTCCATTGTCACCGTTTTAGGCCTTAAGATGGGTCAAATGACAATATTCAATTCAAATTATTGAAAGATTGTGTAAATCTATCACTATGGAAAAATATATAATATATATAAAGTAATGTAAAATCGATTTAATTGAATACAAATTTTAAAATATTACCACTTTTGATGTAAAATAATATACTGTAGACCCTGTTTTTGGTATTAATTGTAAAATTTCTCGAAAACACATAGTTAATGTTAAATGAAACCAACACACAAAAATCAGTAACACCTTTCATTTCAATTGAGTTTTAAAACTTTTTTAAAGTAAACAAAAGTAAATAAAAATATATAAAAATCGAGAATTGGGCGCTCGGTTTCAACGTAACAACCGCGTTGAAGCCCGCATTGATTTGATTGATTGAATAGACTTACGTTCGATATTATTTTAAAACGTCTCAACCTGCTCGGATTGAGTCACCTTAAAGCCTTAAACTGATCACCTTTATTCGAGTAAGTTCGAAAATCAAGAACAATAATAAAGTTTAGTGAGTGAAGTTAAATAAAAATGTGATAACTAGTGCTCAAGCCATACTTGTAATCGAGTTAATGTTGCAAATCATTATTTTTTCTGATTCACGAATTTTAGGAAAATCTAAAACATTTAATGGTTTGTATTTAAAAACCTCAATAATGTAACTTTCAGGCCAAAGTTGACCTCTAGACAAACACTGGTTCAATAAAGATATAATGAGATATTTGGTTCGTACAATGTCTTACCACCTCCGTGGCGTATAAGTCAAGGCCATTAGCTTCACATCAGGAGGTCGCGGGTTCGAATCCCGGCGGAGTGTAACGTTGTAAGACTCGGTTTGGTTGGTGGAAGGGCATTTTCTGAACCCACCTGGATAGCTTCGAGCATCTTATCTAAGTCTTGCCGCCAAATATCAATGCTAATAACATCGATGTGTCCCAGCTTGAAGATAAGATAGTCAGATAAGTTTGGGAATCTTGTTGAGCCCGCTTCCATCTTCGGCATCATTGTCACTTACTTTCAGGTGAGATGATGCCAAGGGCTTACCAATTGTAAAAAAAGCCTCGACATGGACATAAAGCCAGTTTCTAGCGCTAAGTATTCAATCTAACGTTTTGTTGATATCTTTTATTCACGTACCTACCTACTGTTAAGAGGATAATTCTTTAAGGGCTTCAGTTTTCCCTTAAACTAACTGTTTCCCGGGGCTTCGCCCGCGTTAATATCAAAATCGACTATAAAAAGTATCCTTTAACCTATTCGACGATATAATCAACTATGCGAAATTTAATTCAAATCCGTCAAGCCGTTCCTTCCTAATTTAAGGAGAAACATACTTTCATATTTATAATAGAATGGGTGGACATTGAATGATAAAATGTGTATTATCTAAATGAAAATCACTCAAGTGACATTCTTGTAAGTAAGCTGATTAAATGGAATCCGAAGAAGTCCACTTAAATAAATTGCTCCTGGAAAAGGGTTCGGATCTCAGAAAGTTAAAGGTCAACGATCAAAGGACAAATTCCAAGAAAAAAATTCCCATTACTACAGTTTAAGGCAAAGTTTTATCTTAATTTTATTTTACTCCGGAAATAAATAATCAAATTGTGAATAGATCTTCCAATTGCTTTGTGCGAAATAGCGCTTCCAATCTCTTGAAAATTATGTTAAGTAACAAATTATTAGGGCCCGTAAAATACAATTCAAAATCTTTTAAGTTTCTTAAGAGGTCACGACGTTTTCTTCAGCTAAATTAAAATGATTTCATACCTAGGTAAGATGATGACTTTGTATGACTTTCTTTTAGGCCTGTTTGTTATCTTATTTGTACACAATAAACTGTTAAATAAATAAATGAATCGTTGGCTTGTATCAAAATATACGGAGAAAAAAACCGGCCAAGTGCGTGTCGGACTCACGCAGCGAGGGATCCGTACCACCACACCTCTCCACACAAGTACAAAAATGATACCTATTCATTCATTTGAAACAAATACATCAACTTGGGCGACATGAAAATGTTCCTTACGACTTGGCTGGTTTTTAAATTTTAGAATTACCGTTTTCACGACAGAGCAACAAAAAAAAAACCGCGAGTGGGACTCGCGCAATTAGGGTTCCGTAGTCTTTTCAAAAAATAAGTACATATATATTTTAAAAACAAAATTACAATTGCAGTTTGGGTATAGAATATTTTATATAAAAAATCTATGAAATTTTTACAAATCCAACTGCACACCTTAAGTTGGTCGACTATTACTAATAAACTTAGAACGCCTACTTAGCCGTGACAGTTTTACTTTTAATTTGATCATATGTCCTACTAGTTTTCCTACTAGTTGTCCTACTAGTTGTCCTACTAGATGTCCTGAAATAGCGGGCACTCGACTCTAACAAAAATTTGCACTTTTAAGCTTAATATATCACGAACCAATCCTTCCATCGAAAAATGGTTTGAGCAACCCCTGAGTAGTTTTGAAAGGCCTATTCAACAATATCCCACACGATAGGGTAGCCCCTCTTTATATTTAGCGAAGGTAACCTAAAATACTTTTTTCAACATTTTATTATACCACTTTGTCGGTGTGATTAATATGCATACCCGGCTTGCTGACGACTCGGACACAATTTATTCGGACACCTTGTCCGATTCGTCACCTTTTACTTTAATTAATTGTTTCACTGACGATTCGGACACCATCAAAATAATAAACCTGTTACGAGTACGTACAGTCAGGAAGTAGAGTATTAAACTAAGACGAATCCAACAATAGAAATTCGGCTAGCCATTTGGGTGGTACGAACTACCAAATAAATAAATAAATAAACACGAGAAACAAAGTTTTGCATCAAATGCTGTGAAAAATATTGCGATTATTGTAGGTTATTTGTTTGTACGAAATTTTTAATGCTTGTATTTAGTTTTTATTTCATTATCTGTGTTTTTTTTAAATATTAAGCCTTTTTTCCTACCAATGTGATTATTTTTTATTTTTGTAAGTGAAACAAGTATTAAAATTAAAAGGTGTCGATTCAGACAAGGTGTCCGAATAAATTGTGTCCGAATCGTCACCAAGCCGTATACCCATGCCAAATTATAGCTTTCTAGTACTTATGTTCTCTGAGCTAAGCCGCGGACAGACAGACAGACATGGCGAAACTAACACACTAACTAACTAACTATTGTGATCCTTTGTTGGTCGATAAATAAATTTTATTATTAGTATATAAAGGTTCCTTGTTGACCTGGGAACCCTAATAACTTTAAAAACACGTGCATTTTACTTGAAGCGGACAGCGACAAGAATGTGAGATTCTGAAATACCTTTTACATTTGGGTTATTTGTACTTCTAGAAGGCATGAATGCACAGATTTGAATAGAAGGATCCGCCCGTCTCCATATTTGACTCAGATTTTCTTGATACAAGCAAAAAGTAACGCCATCTAACATAACTCGTACGAACTAGCGTGGGCGAGAGTTGACGTCAGTGCCGCGTTAAAAGAACCTAGGTAGAATTGTCGCTTTAAAATTCGTTTATTTAATTTGTTTACAAGAAAAAATACAATGTAAGGTTACTTAACTATGATACAACATCCCATGTTTCTTTTTAGCCTTTCTTTCATGATGATGACAGCCTCTAACAACACAATATGGCATTTTTATATGGAATATCTTTCCACCGCACTGTACAATTTCCCGCAGCCGACTGAGTCGCGAGTGTGCGAAACTTTCGATTTTCGCACCAAATCGCTAAAACTGAAGAAAGGTCTGTTTTGACAAGGTTACGTTTGGCGCTCAAGTTAGAAAACTTTATTCATTAGGCCAACTTAAACAATAAAAGTTAAATAAAAACTATAATCCGACTTCAAAAAGAAATTGACTCAAAACTATAAAATAATAATGTTTTATAAACGAAATTGACAATCAATAAAGAAATCAAACGTAGGTACAAATAAATTAAGGCCTACATTTTTATAGGTCGGTGCCAGCAAAGCCATCGAATCTTAAACATTTCAGAGGTAAGTTAAGTATATTTTTTTGGCACAGACTTTAAAAAAAAATTGGGCCCTAATTTGTTTTGACCTTTGATTTCGTTATTGTTAGTTAATTTCGTGTACTTATAAAAATATTATTTCATAATTTAGAGCGAATTCTTTTTGAAGTCGGTTTTTTTAGGTTTTTTATATTGGTGATATTGTTGTATTGCCAATCATACTGCTTTGGCTGATGTGATGATAATTATCACTAAATCAAAAAGACGTCCACTGCTGCACATAGGCTACGCCCATTGGGGGTTCTTGCCGTAATCGCCACGCTTGGCAAGCGGGTTGGCGATCGCATTGTGCAGTGTGGTGGCAGGCACAGAACCCGAAAGGACGCTGCTGCCCATCCTCCCTCCGGTTTGTTCCCTTAGTCCACTCTTACGACACCCTCAGGGTAGAGATAGGATGGTAATATTATAGGGCCGCACCACAGGTCAAAATATTTTAAAGGCAATACTTACACCTTATTTATGTTTATAACTAACGCAGGAGCGAGTGAAACGATCTAGGGAATTCGGTACACCCCCTTACACGCATGGTCATGTAAGGAGCAAGGCTCGACCTGGTAAAAACTACAAAACTCACCGAGTCCTTTAGGCGTGATGCCACTCTTCGCACGCGGATTCACGACCCAATAATAATACTTGAGCGTGTGGACGGTCTGCAGCACAGTGCTGACTCTCCGCACGCTGCCGTAGATGTGTGCATCTGCCAGGAAATCTGTCGCCAGGTAGCAGTAAAGCCTTGCTTGGACTGCGGCTGGCGTGTGGATCCACAGCGCCGGGTTGAAGAGAATGTGGTCCAGGAGCTGCCATGTCAGAAAAGAATGGCAGAAAGACTGCGATTAGCATAGACTTTACACTGTTCGATGGTTGAAAGCGTATTGCTCACTTGCTTTGAAATTATTATTTTTTGCATCTGTATTTGATAGGGATATCTGTTTACATTTTATTAGTGTATCATTTGGTAGATAGGGGAATGTTACATGTTGTAACAACTAGTGGTCTATTAAATTTTTCTTCACTAATAACTACTTCACCTGTGGTCTGGACTTTACTGACAAAACTGAACTCTTTGGGTCACTGCGCAAGTATAAAATATACTGCGATTTTAAACGAAATTTTGAAAAGTTGTTCGGTTTTATTATGGTTTCGTACCAGAGGAAAACTGCAGTTGATTACTAAACACTGCGTATATTGACTGGATCTTTAATAATAATGACCATTGTTTTAAAATTTGATGCCTTCACATTAGAGAACTACTTTGTAAAAACTCAGTTGTAATGTAAGTTACTAGGCTTGTTTTTAATACTATAAGTTTTCCTATACGACGCGACGCATAGATAAAATACGTAACATATTGGTGGATAAGCATATGAACCCTTTTTTTTTGCAATGCGTGATAAACACAAAACAAAAGTGAATTTAGTGACAAAAAAAAAATAACGTAATCACCGGGAGTTCACAAGTTTCAGAAGCCTTATTGTAGGACCAACTAATGGACAAATAATACGAGACACAGGGTGTTTTGAAATGTCTACATACAACAATACAATCGGAGTAGGGTGCGTGGGTGTAACAAACATCAAACAGAAACATTTTACTAAAGAACCAACCAAGTTATTTGAATTTTTACAAAATTATTTTTGTGGTTTATTCAATTTGTGCACACAAAAGAGAACCAACATGATAAATTGTTTTTAATTTATATCTTGGAACTTTGCTGAAAAAAATAACGCATCTAAAAATAAAACCTAATTGGTCTTTCAGAGACTGAAGAAATAAGATTTTTTCTTTTGGCGTAATTTTACTAATGAAATATAAAGGTTCACTGAACTTTTGGGTCAAACAGAATTATGAGACATTCGGATTTACGTGACATTGAGCTTAGAACTGTCTAACAAGATCACCTCAGCCAGGGTGTTGGTTGACGTTATCGCAAACTTTGCTGATTTTAATTGAATTATGTTGAAAATAATTAATAGGTATGCTTTTATTATTTTACATTCGCAGCGAGACCGAGGAAATTTTATTTCCAATATTTGTGTACTTTTTTATTTATTTCACAATTGGTAAGCCCTTGGCATCATCTCACCTGATGGTAAGTGACGATGATGCCGAAGATGAAAGCGGGCTTACCAAGTTTTCCCAACGCAATGGGGAGCTGGCTATCTAATCTTCAAGCCGGAACACATCTATGTTGTTAGCATTAATGTTTGGCGACAAGACCTAAATAAGATGGTGGTAGTTAGCCAGGCGGGCTTAGAAAATGCCCTTCCACCAACCAAACCAAGTCTTACAAGGTTAGACTCCGTCGGGAATCGAACCCGCGACCTCCTGATGTGAAGCTAATGGCCTTAACCATTACGCCACGGAGGTGGTTAAAATATTTGTAATGTTGATTTAGCGCAATGGTTCCGCTCACAAGAGATACGGAAGAAGGGGCTTTCTTTAACGTAAGAGAACAAATCACGGTGGGTACTTTAAAATGGTCGGTGACTAGTGGATGAACTTGAGATTGTTCAAGACTCAATCGCGGCTTTTGCCAATCGCTTTTTACCTTAGGCTTTTTAATCGCTTTATTTTTTTTATCTCCTAATGATATATTACGCTCAATGTTTTTGCTATAATATTTAAACCATCGTATCGTTAAATTTCCATGGAGTTCCACCAGGCTTGGTGTCAATACTACTAATATTTCGCTTAATGTTTTTGCTATAATATGTAAATTATCGTATCGTTAAATTTCAAAGGAGTTCCTTGGCTTGGTGTCAATGAATCATCACTGTTAACTAGCAGAACAAGTATTTTCGCGTCAACTGGCACTCGTCCAGTGCTTGATATTCAAACGGGAGCTCTACAATTAGTAACAAACGTAACGTTCGGAATATTTATCAAGTGGGTTCGTTGTGGGGTCAGGAGAAGTGCACGGGGAGAATCAAAAACGAGTAATCAATGTTTCAGAGTTTATAGTCTTTTTTATAATTGAAGATAAAAGATAAGGACCCGTAAAACATTAAAAAAAAAACAATCTTTTTTATTTAATCTGATTCAAAGAAAAAAAGGCATTGTTTTTATTAACATACTTATTTGAAACAAGTTAACAATAAGATAAAAACAACTTTTTAATAAATGCTAATTTTATTCTAGATTTGCAAATAAGTGTCATTTTTTTTTCTAGAATAACCTCTGAAAATATTGATTTCTTTTTTTTTCTCCAACCTGTGTCATGTAGGTATATCCGTAATAGGGCTTGTGGGTCAAGTGTACATAGCAAAATATAAACCAGTGAAGAGGTGTAAAGCAAGGAGCATGCGCTGACAACCATCGATATATTTTTCAAATAATTATCTTAAAAAATATGAAAAGTTTTTTGGAACCTACCATAGACGGAATATCTTTTTTAATTATTTGTTAAACAAAGCAAAATACATAACACTGGTCAGCAGTGGTTTTTTTGCCCTAGATATAAGATCGATTTTGGATACATATTTATGTTCCCAATTCATAAAACTATCAATGATTTTGTAAGATTTGCTCTCGTTTTTTTGCGCAGAACTCTGACTGGGAAAATAAATTTTATTACTAATAAGCCGATAATTGATCAAAATAATCATAAAAACAAGAGCACATTCAATACTTTCATAAATAAATTCGTAATCTGGGCACTTGAAAAAATAAAAATTTGCTAAGATATCCAGGGCAACAAAAAAAATATTTTGTAGAGCTGTGAACTAATAAAAGTATTCTTAAACTATGATCGTGCAAATAAACTCTCGACTGATTTTTTTTTTCACTTGGAAAGTGATTTAGATCGAGAGTCAAACGAGTGCACATAACATAGGCCATATAGCTTTTCGCAAACACTGATTGGCTAAGACGACTCATTGCATGACTATTGACCAATCAGAATTGCAAAAGCGTTGTGATAATACTTTACAGGACTGGGCCCAGTAAAAAAAAACAAGTATGTAAAACCATTAAAATATATAAAAATTTTAAAATACAAACAGAGACACCATAAACAAATTAAAATAAAACACTGAAGGAAAAAGCAAAAATATTTTCCTGTTCATTTTAAAGGTGCTAATATTTGTGTGAACTTTGTTAAGTACATACTTCATTAAGAAAATCTTTTAAAATTAATATCTAACATTTATTTATATCTAGCCATTCAACGGCTTCGTAAAGCCACTAAAATATGGCCCTTCATGAAAAACATGAAATTTTATAAAATCTGCACTCTAAAACAGACACTTAAGGCGATTAATAATGTTTCATGAAGAAAATCTCAGGCCCATCTCGGGACCAACGTCGCGGTAAAACTCAGGTACCAGTCCAGCGGGAAAATTACTCTCGCACCGCGAGGCTTAACCTGAATTTATGTTGTAGACAGACCACCAAATCCGTGCTTGTTTAATTTATGCCCCTCATTTTATGCCCTTCGAAATTGTTGGAGCAACGAAATTAATGACTCTGCCTGTAATTTCGTTCTTCTTTTTATTTTATTAAAAATTTTAGTGCATTTGACTGCAACTCACCTAAGTAAGTAATGATGCAGTCGAGGATGGTACACACAAACTTAAATCTTAAAAACTGACATTGAATATACATTTGGTATTATTTTAAAATATATTGGCAGATTTAATAATATAGTTGCTCCGTTTTTCGAGTCCCTGATTTAACAAAGTGCGTTCTCATCTCAAATAGGTACTATGTATTCAGTTTCTACCATTTTTTGCTTTCACCCTGTAACATCTGTTACAACGTCCCACTGCTGAGGCACGGGTCTCTTCCCAACCTCAAGAAGGTCAGGCTGTACTTCACACAACTCCTTGTCCAACAAGTCCGTATTGGTAAAATTCAATAAAACCCTATGTTACTAAGGCATACCTGTTTCAAAAGCAGATCTGAATTAGGAGAGCAGCAAGTGACAAGGTGTTTCGTCAAATGCAGGAACGAACTCAATGTATCCGGAGTAAGATGATCCCGGCTGCACCGCTGCAGCATATGCGAAATCACCAGGAACCCACGACACTGCAGCATGTGTTGTTGGACTGTCGTGCAAGACTCCACCAGTGAGCAGACGAAGCCGAGTAGTTTTGAACTGAAAAGATAATTCTCTAGTTTTTATTTTTATTCACGATTGGTAAGCCCTTGGCATCATCTCACCTGGTGGTAAGTGACGATGATGCCGAAGATAGAAGCGGATTTAACAAGATTCCGCAACGCAATGGGGATCTGGCTATCTCATCTTCAAGCCGGAACAAATCAACGCTGTTAACACTGGTGTTTGGCGGCAAGACTTAGTTAAGATGGTGGTAGCTAGCCAGGCGGGCTATAAAAACCACCACCCTAACACCAACCAAACCGAGTCTTAAAAAGTTGACCCCGTTGGGATTCGAACCCGTGACTTCCTGGTCGGAGGCGGTTACTAGTTGTAATGTTTGTCTGGTATCGCTAAGCCTATGTACTGAGATCTGAGTTTTTTTCTGCGAAGCATCAGTTATCAAAGTTATTTTAATGTGGCACACATTTTTTTTGTCTAACAAAGCTACAAGTTTTTTCACCTCACAAATGCTAGAAACCAAAATTGGTAAATTTGGTGGGTGTGTGTGTGTGTGTTTGTGTGTGTGTGCGTTTGTGTAGGTATGTATGCGTGTGTATATGTATGATAAAATGTGAGTATCTTCCGTACGATAAAATGAAAGTCGTAATAAGATAATTGTGATATCTAGGCCAGAAGCTAGAAAGTGTTACAAGGTTTTGTCAAATTGTCTTTTAACGGGGAACCTTACCTACTAACATCGTTTTCCTTTTCCGTGTATTAAACAACCGACAAAACCTCCTTGAATCACACCTCTCCCAAAGTGTCAACCAATATTTTCACCACAGGTAGTAAAGAGGCAGTATTAATTCCACAAAATGGAACACTTTGACGCGGCGAAATTTCGCCCGATTTTTTTAAACCCACTCCCTTTGAAGTCGCATACGGTTGAAACGGGTTTAAGCCCAGGTTTACCTGCCTGTGACGCGAAAGGTATTTGAAGTGACGGCACAGGTAATCACAGGTGATGAGGTGACAAACAACGTAAGCAGCGAAAAAGGGACGAAAACATGCATTTATTTATTTCGATTTATTTATAGCGACTTCATTTATTTAATTCTAACCTGCACTGGGCCCGAGTCGTTGTCGACTAAGGCCCGATCACCCTAATTCAGTGTAGGCTGGAGCCCCTCAGTGGGGACGTATATATAAGCTGATGTGATGATTTATAGCGAAATACATGAACAGGTGGTGGGAATGCAACAAATGGGATGTGTAAGATTTTGAATCGATTTCCGATTTTTTTTAAGAGTTTTGAAAGATATTTTTTTTGCAAGGGTTATTTATTAGATGACATATCTGGGAAAACCAAGTAAGAAACGCCCTTTTGGAGTTCCATTGTGTATTTGGAGGGCGCAAGTGGAGTAGGGCATGAGTGAACTCTAGATAGCCGATTCGCAAGGAATGACGCAGTCTTACATTGGTGTCTTTTCGTGTCAGAGCCCAAGAGCACTAAACCACACAACGGCCATACAACGGGCCAAAAATGACATTTCAAAAAACAAATGACGTAACAAAAACAATGGCGGCGTAATCCTATACGTTCGACAACTAATCTGTATCAATCTGGATGACGAGGGAGTGAGGTCGCAATACTGTATGTTAGTACTAATATACAGGGTGTTTGGGAGATAGTGCAGAAAACTGAATAAGGATCCAGAGGCGGTCATTTAGAATAGATTTGACTTAATACACTTGTAGCTTAAGTCTCACAGTTTTCGAGATATTCGCTTTTTAATTTTTAGATTTTGTATGAAAAACGCATTTGTTTAAATATTCCGTGATTTTCCAAAAAAAAGTTATACTACAGTTGAAGTGCAAATTACGGTAAAAACTTCCTCATTTTATTAGCTTTCCAACAAAGTAAAAAAGTTAAAAAAATACAAATTCATTGCATCAAAAAATAATGATTGCTGTCATAAGAACCTGTCATAAGAATTACCAAGAAACATTATTTTCATGTTATTTTTAATTCAAAATTTATCATGTTTTTCGCATTATCAGACATCTGTGACCCTCTAGAATCATTGAATAACTTTGAATTCACAAGTTCATGCAAAAATTTCGAACTTGATTTTTCCATAGAAAAATTGTTGTAAAATTAGTATGGGATTCGTGGCACCCTTATGATTAACAATCATAGTTTTTTGTAGCAACTCATTTGTATTTTTTTAACTTTTTTACTTTTTTGGTAAGTTGATAAACTGAGGAAGTTTTTACCGTAATTTGCACTTCAACTGTAGTATAACTTTTTTTTGGAAAATCACGAAATATTTAAACAAATGCGTTTTTCATACAAAATCAGAAAATTTTAAAGCGAATATCTCGATAACTAAGAGACTTAGGCTACTAGTGTATTAAGTCAAATCTATACTAAATGGTCGCCTCTGGCTCCCCTTTCAGTTTTCTGCACTATCTCCTAAACACCCTGTATATACTTTGACTAAACTGAGCCTAGGTAGAAAGATTTTTTGTATAAATGAAAGTTCAACCTAAGATAAACAGTATACTTAAAAATCGTAAAAATTCGCTCCCGTGGCGTAATGGTTAGTCCACTCGCTCGACATCAGGAAGTCGCAAGTAAGACTCCCGGCAGGGTCTTACATTTTGTTGACTTTATTTGGACAATAATGGTAGATCATCTTCTTAAGACCGCCAGGCTAGCTACCACCATATTATCTAAGTCTTTCTGCCGAACATCAATGTAAACAGCATTGATGTTCTCCGGCATGAAGATAAGACATCCCGTTCCCCATTGCGTTGGGGAATCTTGATAAGCCCATTTCCATGTTCGACATCATCGTCACTCACCATCAGGTAAGGTGGTGACAAGTGTTTACCAATAGGGAATTTGACAAAATCGGGCTCGTGCACCGAGGGTATACCGTACCACCACGCAATACATTCAGTTAGTGATCCTAATCGCGAGTAGGATCTACACTTGACCGGAGGCTTATGATAATTTTCTGATTTCGGGTTTGCACTGTAATCACACCAAGTTTCACGCTTATGTGTTTCCGTTTTCATGAACGAGCAAACACAAAAAAAACTTAAAAACCACGTTACTTGTATGGGGACTCCCCTTTTTACCCGACTGCGCCAGAAGGAGGGTTATGTTTTTCGAGAGTATGTATGTATGTATGTATGTTTGTATGTATGTTTGTATGTATAATTGTTTGGCACGCTCTGCAGCCTGAACGGCTGGATGGATTTTGGCTTGAGACGTGTCGTTAGATTCGTATTTACTGTGAGAGTGACACTGGGTATATCAAAATAAAAAAAACAAAATGGCGGATTTTTGGCGCCAAATTCAAATGTTTGACACGCTCTGCAGCCTGAACAGCTTGATTAATTATAGCTTGAGGGTTGTCGTTAGATATGTTTTTACTGTGAGAATGACATTGGGTATATCAAAATAAATAAAAACAAAATGGCGGATTTTTGGCGCCAAATTCAAATGAACTCATTCAATAATAAAACTAAAAAAATGAATAAAATAAAAAACGGTAATTTAAAAAACTAAAAAACCCGCCTGCGTTTCTGTGTAATTTGGAAATGAAAAACCCTAAAACAAGAAAGTCGTCATACCCGATTGCACTTAACTTAAGAAAAATTGTAGCAGTCGGGACCCATTCTAGAAATGGAGGCATAGTGAATTGAGAGCACATACCTATATTCATTGCAGATTACTCCAATATACTGACTAGACGGCTGACTTTCTGGAATGGGTCCCGACTGCTCAATTTTTCTTAAGTTAAGTGCAATCGGGTATGACGACTTTCTTGTTTTAGGGTTTTTCATTTCCAAATTACACAGAAACGCAGGCGGGTTTTTTAGTTTTTTAAATTACCGTTTTTTATTATATTAGTTTTAGGAAATCCGCTTTAATAACACACACTCTCTAAAATTTCAACTTTCTACCTATTACGGTTCAAAAGATCATCATCATCATATCAGCTCAAATACGTCCCCAACGAGGCGCTCGAGCCTACCCTGAATTAGGGCGATCGGGCCTTAGTCGACCACGCGGGCGTTGACTTCACGCACAACTTCGCAGGCGTGTGCAGGTTTCGTCACGATGTTTTCCTTCACTGTAAGAGGGTCGGATAAACGTACATATGAAATCTAAATTCGAAATCACATTGGTACGTGGCAGGATTCGAACCACGACCTCCCGGACAGGGAATCTTGGTAAGCCCGCTTCCATCTACAGCATCATCGTCACTTACCATCAGGTGAGACGATGCCAAGGGCTTACCAATTGCGAATAAAAAAATATATTAAAATAAGGCGGCAGCCCTAGGCCGTTACGCCACCGACGCTCAAAAGGTTCAAAAGATACAGCTCTTTAAATATCGAGTAGATAGACAGACGGAGGAATAGACGGACGGATTGACGGCGCGGTCTAGGCTTAGTAATAGGATTCCGTTGGCTCAGTTCCGTTGAACTCCTATAAACACTCACTCATAACAAATGAGAAGTAACTATAATTCTCGTAAAATTAATAGAAAATACAATACAGACGAGCCTTATTGCCGGGACAATTAATTTCAAAGCCCATTAAAACTGTCCTAAATATTAACGGTAATAGCTGTTAATTTAATAAACCGATCTACAGGGTGAGGCGGAATATTGGCGAGTCGTGGCAATAAATCTAACGGCCTAATGGGGCGCGAGAATTAAGTCTATTAAGAGTTAAGTCCCAAGAATTAACGATATCTATCTTTGTCTCATTGTGTACATATTATAGGCAGAAAAAAAATATAACGAATGAAATATTCAAATAAACGTTAAAACTTTTAGAATACTACGTAATAAAATCATCATCAAATCAGCTCATATACGTACCCACCGAGGGGCTCGAGCCTACCCTGAATTAGGGCGATCGGGCCTTAGTCGACCACGCGGGCCCAGCGCGGGTTGGTCGACTTCTCACACAAACTGCAAGTTACTTCGCAGGCGTGTGCAGATTTCCTCACGATGTTTTCCTTCACCATTAGGGTTTGTACCCGGGAATTCTCGTCCCGGGAATTCCCGGGAAATCGGTTGGTTTCGTTCCCGGGAAATTCAGCTCGAGAAAAGTCGAGACATCGAGAAGTTGAAATTAAACTTATCTCCTGGAAAAGTTTCTTTTTACGCTTTTTTTATAAATGCGAGGCGGCGGCGGCGGCATCTTTTGAAAGCGCGGCACGTGTCTGTCGGTTTCCTTTGTTTTTACCGACAAACGAAAGCGCCCAGTTGTCAGTTGTGTTTCGTTCATTGGTGTTTCAACTCCCGCCATGTTCGGATCGGATCATAAAGCCAGGACAGCGTATTCAGTGACGCACGCGTAATATAATTGCAAAGTAAACATGACAATAGTATTATACTAAAACAGTTCAAAACGTTCAATTACAAAAGTTCAAGTGTTTGTTTTGTATTTTTAATTTTTTTTCTTAATTTGAACAGGTATTTCGAAGAAATTAAACTTGTTTTTTTTTAATAAAAAAAGATAACTTACCGCATTAATATTAACCAATTTCATTAGCAATAATCACACAAAAGCCTAAAGTCCTAAACTTGTAATTATTATCAAAGATTATGTTGATTTTTACTATATTAATAAATAAGACTCTTTATTATTTAAACTAAAAATTTAGTCGTAAATTTTTTTTCTCGGTAACCCGAGAAGACCCGAGAAATCAGGCTCGAGAATTCTCGAGACCCGAGAACTGAAAAACCTCGAGAAATCACAAACCCTATTCACCATAAAAGCGTCGGATAAACGTATACATATGAAATCGAAATTCGAAATCACATTGGTACGTGGCGGGATTTGAGCCTCGACCTCCCGGACAGGAGGCGGCAGCCCTAGCCGTTACGCCACCGACGCGACGCTCTAATAAAATAATAATACTTAACAGAATTTTTCTGATACTCATTTTTCAAAATGTGGCTATATATTGTAGAATGGATGATGGAAAATAATGAAAGTATTTTATTTACGAATGAAATTATTGTTCTATCAAAACTGTTCGCTAACGGTATCACTGCACTGTTAAAGTAGCATTCCGATCTTGGCGACCGCGACCAGCGACTACGACCGGATCAGGTCGCGCGGCTTTGTAATATGATGATGATGATCTATCCGACCGATTTGGGTCATGGCGACCACTTCGACTCCTAGTGGGTTTGCCGCGCGTGCGCTCGAAGGTTTATGTAGCCAATCTTCGCAGCGAAACTCCTCGCGCACTGAGGGCATTTAAGTATGCCTTCCTCGTAATTGTATGACATGGTCGCAGGTGAAACAACTTATCTGTGGTGTACTACAAGTATGTACCACTAGTTTTTGCCCTCGGCTTCGCCAGGACTGTTAATATAAAACACTGGCGAATACAAGCGACAGTATTCAAACAAAACATATAACAGATAGCGACAATGGTGAAGTGGCGCCGTCGTCGTCGCCAAGACCTGAGTGCAACCGTAAACACATATTTATTTTTATTTTCAAACATCATCATCATATCAGCCCAAGGACGTCTACTGCTGGACAAAGGCGGGAGGATTTTCAAGGATTTTCACGACGATCGGTTCTGCGATGCCCGTATCCAGCGGCTTCCCGCGACCATGTCTACCGAGTGGGAGGCCTGCCTATGCTACGTTTTCCGGTGCGCGGTCGCCACTCGAGAACTTTACTACCCCAACGGCCATCTGTTCTACGAGCTATGTGCCCCACCCACTGCCACTTAAGTTTAGCAATTCCAAAAGCTATGACGGTTACTTTGGTTCTCCTATGGATCTCCTCGTTTCTAAATCGATCACGTAGCGAAACTCCGAACATAGCAGGCTCCATTGCCCTTCGGGGGACCTTGAGCCTTCTTATGAGGCCCATAGTAAGCGACCATGTCTCACTTCCGTATGTCATCATTTGCAACACACACTGGTCAAAGACCTTAGTCTTAAGACACTGCGGTATCTGGGACGTAAAGATATTGCGAAGCTTCCCGAACGCTGCCCAGCCGAGTTGGATTCGACGATTGATCACTTTCTCGAATTTGGACCTACATATCTTCAAATAGCTATTATGTATTATTTTTAAGAGAGATATAGGTTGTAACGTCAGATATTATTTGGATAGTTCGATACACAAATGATTTCTTAGTAACTGAAGGTACAGATCGTTTCATAAAACTAACTAATCTCGTCTTGGTACACGTAGGTTGGCATGGCGGTACAGAACTCTTACGGGTTTTTTCAGTCAAAAACCTTGGCATGGCGGTACAGAAATCTTATGGGTTTTTCAATCAAAAACCTTGGCATGGCGGTACAGAACTCTTATGGGATTTTTCAGTCAAAAACCTAACGCCAATCACCAGGCGACTTTTTAAGTGAAACAACTTATCTGTGATGTACTACGAGTATGTTTTATTAGTTTTTGCCTTCGGCTTCGCCAGGACTGTTATTTTTTTTATGGCTATGCTTTTATATCCCGTGGGAATTTAGAAAAAATTGGCCTTATCCCTTGTCTACATCATACAAGTTCCTTTTATGATGTAGACAAGATATAAGGCCAGATTTTGCGCAAAATTTCAGCTTTCTCTGGGCGTTGATAAGTGAGTGAGTGAGTCAGGACTTTTATTTTTATTTATATTGATATCTGGAAAGTTCTCGAAACGCAATTAAAAAAAAACAACAAACAGCTTTGTTGGCAACTTTTCTTATTTTCTTTATAAGAAAAACACTGGTATCTTAAATCTTAAAACGGTATCCCCGCTAAGAACAGACAGAAACGCTAATAAATCTCGCCTGCTAAGTGGGGGGTACCAGGCAATTAGGGGTTCTCTGGAGTTAGTTTATAGCTCCCGTAACTGCTGTACGGTAGACCCGTGCCCTTGAAAACTGATGTATTTATATGTTTATAAAGTTCCTTTGACGATTAATGAAATAAGATTAGATTGTAAGAATACTTATGAAGGAAGAATAGCACGCACTCTCCACACAAAAAAAAAACGTTTTTCCACATCTGAATATTATCTGATCATAATGATTTTAAATATGTTATTGACACAATCAAAAGATATGTTTATAGATTTAGTTTATAAAATTATTGATTAAAATAAAATAAAAGTATTAAAAAAAACCCACTAAGGAAAAGTATGGAAACAAGAGTTTCCCGCCTGAAATAATAGCCTTTATTTTTCCCTTCATCTGTGGTAATAGCCGTGGTCGCAAACCCTAATGGTAAGGACGGGCTGGTTTCCGCAACCAGGCGCCCGATGCGCCTATTTTGCGTGGTTAGCTGGCATCACTGCCAGCTCAGCTCCTCCAGGAAGTCCAGTAGCTCCCGCAGGTTGCCGACGACTTTCGGGAGTGTCCTCAGGTCGCAAGCCCTAGCATAATCGAATTCATAAGTACCTATCATTAAGGTTTTCTACCACGGCTATTATACCCCAGATGAAGTGAAAAATAAAGGCTATGATTTCAAGCGGAAAGCTCTTGTTTCCAGGCTTTTAGTTTTTGAAACTTATTTTATTTGCATATTTTTTGTGCTAAGAATACAACGCTATCTACCCGACTGCGCGACCCGCGGCCGCGTGTCATCATCATTAGCTCATATTACGTCCCCACCGAGGGGCTCGGGCCTACCCTGAATTAGGGCGATCGGGCCTTAGTCGACCACGCGGGCCCAGTGCGGGTTGGTCGACTTCACACACAACCTTCGAGTTTCTGCGCAGGCGTGTGCAGGATTCCTCACGATGTTTCCCTTCACCGTAAGAGCGTCGGATAAACGTGTGTAGTGTCGGTTGATGGTAGCGCGCGTACATTCAGCCGTCTCATAATAAAGCTTGTGATGAGACCATTTGCTAAGAAATTAAAAATATTTGCTTGGGTAATATACATATTTAGAATGTGCTCGTACAAACGTAGACTATCAAAAACACGAAGCGAAGCTGAGTGGCACAAATGCACAATAGACAGCACGAGTGTTACAATGGCTAATTGCGTGCAGACTGCAATGGTATACAATACTTTTTCTACGACTATGAAATAAAATAAATTGAAATTTTGTCATAATCTCATTGAATTTTTGAAACCAAAGCCTTAAATTTATTGTAGTACAATTGTCTCGTTTTGAAATGATTATTGTAAAACGTGTTGTAGGAATGAAAACTTTTGTGATATGATTTGAGGTTATGTATTATGTAAATGACCAAATGAGAAAAGAAAAGAAAAAAAGGTTTAAAATTAGGTAAACAAACTTATTACTTACTTTATCCTTGAAATTTCCTAAATTCTCAAAATTATAGACCTAACACACTTCAGTTAATCCGATATTCCAGATAATATCACAGGAATTTCATGATCATTTCCAGTTCCAGCCATCTGGATTCTGGATCTAGTTCCAATAGACGTCGGCGACAATGGAACTGCATTTGCTGGAATATCCCCCTCCCCCCTTTCTACCCACTTCGCATATTAATCAATGGAGCTAAAGTGTAGCTAGGCTCATTCCACTCCAATTCATTGAACGTTCCGCCATGCTCTGTATAATGATATGCACCAAAGTTGAGAAGAATAAGCAGAATGAGTTTTCTATACGCAAAATAGTTCCAATGTGTTCTTCCTTTTCTTAATTTAAACTGCAATGGGTCTTCCAGACCATGAGCAGTTGCTATGCAAGGTGAAGACGTTCGGGGCGCAGTGCTAGAAGATAGTTGTTCTTTTGAGGCGTGATGCCACACCGGCACTGGCTGGCAAATCTACAGCCAGAGGTTTCGGGTATCTCTAGTTATTTATTAAAAATAGCTGAAGAACTTGTTCTATACATTAGTGGGTTGAGCTGTAGTTCGACGTCAAATAGGACTCATTTCAGCATGAGCTGCAGTCAAAGCTACAACGCTGGTTTTCAAACATGCCCTAAGTGACAGAGAGCTTGCGTACTAACATATATCAAAGAGAAACACAAATGTCGAAGATAAAATGAAGTATACCATATATAAATAAAAAAAAGCAAAAGGTAAAAGTACTATGGAATTTATTGGTTGATATCACACTAACATTATAAAGGCGAAAGTTTGTGAGTGTGTATGTTTGTTACTTCTTCACACAAAAACTACTGAACGAATCTGGCTGAAATTTGGTAGGTAGACAGATTAGGACCTGGATTAACACACAGGCTACTTTTTTTTACGCTCACGAGCCACTTGCGGCTGGCGCACTGCGCACCCTCGAAAAGTCATAGAAACGTTGTCCACGCGGGTGAAGCCGCGGGAAACAGCTAGTAAGGTATAAGTATGAATACAGCGGGAAGCCGCTGGATGAGGGCAGCACAAGACCGGTCGTTGTGGAAATTCTTGCGGGAGGACTTTATCGAGCAGTAGACGTCTTTCGGCTCATATGATGATGATAATGATGAATACAAGTAAAGATGCTAATTGTTCTATGAATGTTAGTTATCTAAATCAGGTTACAGCTTCCTAGATAGGTATGTATGTTGAAACAACTCAGCCACCCGGCGGTAATAGTTAACATGTATCTTTGTGTTGTTTTCGTTCAATAATTTCTAGTTCTACAATTAAGACGTTAAGAAAACTATTAGGACTAAAACGGAAGGCAAAACGAAAGGCAGGACTCTTAGTGGAATAAACCCCGGAAAATTCTCCGCCCAATATAGCGGGTGATTTAGTTTCGAGGCGTTAACTTGGGAACTAAACGTATTATACGGCACGAAGAAGGTACGAATGCCCAACTCTGTTTTAGAGGTAATTAATGACTGGAATATTCAAACATGATGTATTTTAGTCATAATTTGTCTTAAGGAATGTTACAGGGCTGTTTTCGTAACCCAGAATTTTTGGCAAGAGAGAGTGTATTTCGTATATGAGGGCCAAGGAAAATTGTATTCTACTTACATCTTTCTTTGATTTTTACCTAAAGCATACCTTATCTACCTATATAAATTCTTACAAAGCTAGCTCTTCTTCAAAGTTCTTTTTTTTTAAATCTAGAGTCTTTTTTAACTTTTTCACGTCTTCATTATTATTATTATTCATTTATTTCAGGCAACATAGTACTAAAGTACAGGCCCATAAATATATTAAAACTTATAAAAATAACATGACACAGATAATACAAATAAAATACATTATAGGTATGTTAGTATCTACCTTAACCTATGTTAGTAATTTTTGGTGACGCGTGGACTGGCATGGTGACTTTCTTCGGCTAGAAGTCGGTGCCGGTGATAAAAAAGAATAAACGAATCGTTTACGAAAACTTTAACGAAATAGGAAACGTTTACAGTTTTTAACAAATCCCCTCAAAATCCTTTATGGCACAGTTTTAATAAAATCGCAGTTTTAACAAGCTGCTTGCGCACGCGCCTCTGCAATGATATTTACCTGCGTTTTTGATTTTAATGAATGAACAAGGTTTTGAGTTAATTACAAATAAAACTGTATATATTGTCGCACTAGTAGCCTGCTTGTACACAACTGTGTAACAAAAAAGACCGAATTGACGAACCACTCCTTACTGACAGACCTAACGGTTCGTCCATCCGTCGGAAAAAAATAATCCTACACAAGTAGTTAATAAAATAGCTAGCTGGTTTGTGTTTTTATTATTATTATTATATCAGCTCATATACGTCCCCACCGAGGGGCTCGAGCCTACCCTGAATCAGGGTGATTAGGCCTTAGTCGACCACGCGGGCCCAGTGCGGGTTGGTCGACTTCACACACAACCTTCGAGTTTCTTCGCAGGCGTGTGCAGGTTTCCTCACGATGTTTTCCTTCACCGTTAAAGCAATCGGTAAGTATGTACGTAAGTTTTTGAAAAACTCATTGGTACATTGGCCGTCCAGATTTGAACCCGGTACCTCTGGTTAGATGGACCGAGTGGTTACCGGTTGAGCCACCGACGCTTTTTGCTGGTTTGTGTAATGGGTAATTTTACTATACAAGTTAGATACAGAGATTTAGACTTAAAAAGGAATTAGATAAATTTTCATGAAAGGATTCAATGATTGCTTACGAGAATCTACCAGGAAAACATATCACCACGAATGACCATCTTTTAGTAGTTGCCATTTTTGGAACCGGAATAAACCGACGACGTGGCGACAAGGGACTTGTATCAAATAAGCTTCAAAGCCTCCAGGCTCGCCGCAGAGTCGCCTGCTTATCGCTGTTCTACATACAGGGTTACTTTCGGAGAGCGTACTGAGGAGTTTCACGACCTCATAACCCCTTCTCCATTGCATCATCGGACGACTAGGCACGGGGACGTTTCCACCTCTTCGTCCTTATTTTTTCATCTATACGCATGAAGCGTATTACTTCATCGTTTTTTATGCTAACGGCCAAGGCGTGGCAACAGTAAATAATTCACTATTTGAGCTTAAATGTTACATCCTCGGCTGCATTGTGAGGTACATACAGCCAAACGCACTCAATTTTTTAATATAAAAAAACTGAATCATCCAAGGATAAGTAGAGTTACGCTACCAATACAACATAACACATTTTTAAATTGATATCTTGAGTCATTTATTATATAATATTACAACAATCCATTCAGTTGTTTTCAATCTACAGCAATTCAAAATCAACTCTCAATTGTGTCATTTTTGGACGTTTTCTAATAATTTGTTTATCCAAGTAGTAAAAATGTTATAGTTTGTTATTTAGTTGTAATACTTGTAATCTACTTACAAAGCCCTTTCATTTGATATTCTACATTTTGTGTTTTAATTATTTTTTCAAGGGCATCTTTATGACGTCATATATTCTACCCTCACAGTCGACGCGCTTATCATTTCAAATAGTTGTGTTGAGGAGGTCATACTGAACGCATTGATACCACATAACAAAACCCTACTTCCGAGACGACTTGAACGGAAAGTTCATGAAACCTCATTTTATCGACCTACTAAAATTCAAAATTCCCATTAAGAAACTATGAGAATCCTTTACCGCCTTGCGTTACATGAGTGCATTCCTGAAAATACCAGGGTAACATACCACAGCAAAGGGTCTCTCTTAGGGTCGGTGGCTGGCGCGTCATGCGGCATGTCCAACTGGGCGAACAGTGGAAATAGCACTTGGACACCGCCTATCGAGTTCAGTGCGCTGTGTATGGAATGCGTCACCACTGCTTTCACCTCCTGCGAAATGTTAAAACTTGTTTACTTGCAACTAACATTTTCATATTTTTTTAAGTTATACTTCTTAAGGCGCGTTATGAAAAAATTATGAGAGTGAAATTTTAAGATGCGCGCGCATCACTGTAACACAAAAGTAACACGTTGAAGTTGGCGCGTTATGAAAAATGATGAGAGTGAAATTTTAAGATGCGCGCACATTACGTTGAAGTTGGCGCGTTATGAAACGCCTTGTGATTGGTTGCAGCTCTGGTGACATCACATGCAAGAAAACATGGCTTACTAGTTCGCGTTTTGTTTCTGGGTGTTATATTTGATTTCCTAGCTATTTTTGAAGCAGTTTTCTGATAATTTTTGATAAATATAATACTGGCATACTTAAATATTCCTTTCGAATTTCAAAATGGAGACAATTAAAAATGTAAAACAGCAGTGTAGTACCACGTAAGAATTATTTATTTACACCCCTCTATGTAGATATGATCTTTAAGATGTTTTGCAAAATCTCATTTTAGGTTATGTTGTTAGATACTTAGAAATGCCTTTTGTCATGGTGTTATCTTTTATTTCACAGATCTTGGCTATGTCCAACTACACCGGGAGGGTGGAGTTTGCACAGTTAAGTGTAAAGTGTGCCCAGAGCACAAAGTAAGAACCAAAGCATATAATGTGACTATGATTATTAACGAATATGACAGTAAAATTATTAGCTGTCAGTGCAACAACTGTGCTGCTTCAGCTGGAGGATGTAAGCATGCAGTTGCTTTTTTGATGTGGGTCCATCGTCGCACTGAGGAACCTGCATGTACTTCCACAGAGAGCTATTGGAAAAAGCCGACTTTGTCCAGAGTAGGCACTACTCTGAAGTACATTACTGTGCAGCAGATGTCTAAAAAAGAAGTACCCCACAGACCAAGTACATCAGCAGTTTATACTAAATTTATTTCAGAAGCCAAAGAAAGAAAAATCAATAACTGTGAATGCAATAATGCTTAAATATCAGCATGATTTTAAACATAGTGGTGTGTTGCAGTATTCATTGCACTGCTTTATAATGGACCAATTCCCAGTAATTAAAACAGACGTAGACAGGGTTGTAGAGGCGATGAAAGCAACATTCACTAAAACTGTGATAAGTACAATGGAAGAAGTAACAAGGGGGCAGAACAAGAGCAGTTTGTGGTATGATATGCGATATGTTTATTTATTTTTTTAAATTTAAACTGAACTTTATTGACTGTGTTGACTATATTTTTCCAGTCCTTTTATTATTTTATTGTAATTAATTATTTGCATGCAATTGAAAATTATTTTTTAATGATGCCAAAGAAGTATAACTTCTCACGCGCGTACATAAGTGCACGCACCCATATTTTTTCAAGATAGACTAAAGTGACGTTGTCAAATGGCAAGGGAGTCGTGACAGCCAATTCGACTTATCTGTGTGGTCAATCAAGACACTAACTTTTCACCTTATCACGACATATTTTAGAAATTTTAATGATTAATGGAGTCATAAATTCAGCAGATTTCAGTGGTGTTTAAGACACCTACATAAATTACATATTTATACTATAATAACAATAGTACCTAACATTACATAAAAGACTAACAAAAATAAAATAAACTGTGTTTTTTTACTAAAACCGAAGAGAATGAAATAATAAGATCAAATTTACAATTGGAAAACACTAAATCGATCAATAAAATCAATCAATAAATAAAATTTAACAGGAAATCAATCAATCGGCTACCAAGGCAGCATAAAACCCAAGCAGTCACCTGTAGCATCAGCGCGTGAGGAGTGTGCACGAAGTATGAGACGTTGCCCTTCGGCGCCGACTGGAGGCAGAGCTGGCCATCCGTTGCTACTGGGTTGTACATGAACACTATTGCTGAGGAGAGCTTCCCGTCATAAAGGACCTGTTTGGAGAGTAATGAAAAATTATAGCGTCTCTGATAAAGATTTATGGCAGCATTTTATGAAATTGGATAAGTGATAGGTATTTTTTTTCCAAACGTAATGGGCAGAAAAACAATTGTTTAAAAAACTACGTCATAAGTTGTTAAAGGAAAACAGTTTTTAATAAACGAAAAACTAAAAAAATAAATATTGGTTACAAAGAACATTTAAAAACCACAACCAGAAAGAAAAAAAAACACCAAGAAAACACCTATGAAACATCAACAATAAATGATTAAGTATCAAAATTAATAATATTACATTTCTTCTAAACAAAAGTTCTAACGCTTTTCTTAAATGTATTTTGATACCTAATTAATTAATTGGATACACGCACGCACCCCTCACCTTCATAAAAGAAATGAGATGAAATGGAAACACAGACCACAGACTAATAAAATAAATAATAATAAAGATCACATAACTAATGATAATGAGAAGTTACGTCGACACAACACAACACAAACACAGATATTTGTTAGCCCTATGATACTTACCAGGGTTGCCACATTACTAGGAAGACATAGTACTAAGTAAAAAAATACTTTCAAACTTACACTTCATGCAAGCTATTTAATGGAGATACCACTTTTATTATTACTACAAGTCAATAGCACTAAATTAGTAGCGTAGTATGGAAATGAAGCAAGTAAGTGATGCGCTTAGAAACTATGACAAGAAGATTGTAGACTTTTGTAAGTAAACAACAGAGCTTACCTTCTAAGTTACATAAGGCTTATCTAATATTCCATGTAGTATAATTTTTCTAAGTAACTACCAATTAGTAGGTATTAAAGAAATTAAAGCGTTCCTATTAAAGAAGCTCCAGTCAATACGCCAAAAAATTTGACTTCTTATGTATCTCAAACAAAACGATCAACAGAACTGTTCGGTCAACTTTGTATAAATGGAAAGAAAAAAATTTAGCACAGAAGGTTTGTAGAAAAGAAAATGCAGTGTTTATGAAAAGGTAATTATTTTTTTGTCAGTTAACTTTTTAGGTATTGCAGAAAAACGTCAACTAAATTAATTGTTTATATGGATGACACAAAAATACGTACGAAAATGGAAAACAACATTTTGATGGAAGACACGCTAAAGATAATTTGTAGATTATAAGCATACTGCACATTATAACACCACTTATTCAAACATTATAATATATTTCTATGTGCTGGTAACCCTGAGTAGTGTAAATGATAACCCTCTTAACGCGGTTGATGAGTGTTCACTGTTCCTGTTGGGGTTGCCAGGTAAAAGCCTTTGATACAATCGCGTCTCGCGTTACAGTGTAAATGGCCCGACATGTACTAACATTATTGACACACTTGACTTGTACGAGAAATACGACTATGTATAATCCTTGATGGCAACACTTAAAGATATCTATATCAAACAAAGCTTTCCATTTTGCGTGAGATAGTTAAAAAAGTTAAACAACCAAATTAATTAAAAATTGAAAACCCGAAAGCATAAAAAATTAAACCCTCTTTTTGGCCAGTCGGTAAAAATGTATCCCATGTCACTCAATCTAACCACACCTCACACTACAAAGTTAAAAACTTAACCTTTCCTTTTGTCCGGTCGGGTAAAAATGTACCTTATGTCACTCACGGGATCAAGACGAATCTAACGACATCTCGCACTCCAAACTGCATCAAGCCGTTTAAGCTTCATAGCGTACCAAAGAAATATACATACATACACTCGAAAAAACATAACCCTCCTTCTGTCGCAGTCGGGTAAAAACCTTAAAGCTTAATTATAACTGCTAAGTAATACCGAAACTATCTTTTCAAAGTTAGTTCATAATAATTTAATGATCCACGATTTACAACTACAGCCTGATGTTACTATTCAGGTTTTCTCCAAGCATCCCATACGTTCAATTTGGACATTTTGGATAAAAATGCATTTACGAGGTGACACGATCTCACATCCTGCACTTTTTTACTGGACCTGGTTTAAGTTATATGTGCGGTCGACACGGCGAATGTGCTGGTTGGTATAGATAGACCAACGATATGTTCAGCATATCTGCGCACCCTCAGATTACAGACCTTTTGTTCTGTAATCTGAGTGCGCACCTAATTCAACCATATTTTGTAGAATCATGGTGCAAATATTATTATTCAGTCTTATATTTTTATTTTCATTGACACCGTGTAAACTTACACATGGGCCATATTTTTGTAAAAAAAACCCAAAACGAGATATTTTAAAAACTACGACGAAACCGACAATTTGTTTCAATAAAATACAATTTTTTTGACAACGTTAATTGAAGAATAGATAAGCGACATAGCTCACAGAATCGCTAAACTAAGTGGCAGTGGGCGGGCACATAGCTCGAACAACAGATTAACGTGTTGGGGTAGTGAAGTTCTCGACTGTCAACCGCGCTCCGTATGACATAGTACCTTAGGCATACGGTATGCACTCAATGGGGAATATGCATGTTTTTTTTGCTTTGATAAAAAGCTCATTCATATAAGAAACTGTATACAAAAATATTTTTTAATAACTATAAAAATAACCATGATATAAGTCATTAAATATTTATCTCTTTCTAGCAAAACAGAATGTAGCATAGAGTTTACATGGAACGTGTGATTTATGTCGTCACATTTACTTAGCGGATCTCTCTGTCTAATTAGTAGTTGAAAATGCTCATATCTTCCGTATTTATTGGCCGATTGTAATTTTCATTTCGCTTTTTGACATTGTTTTTACGGAATTTTCATATTTTGTTAAGAAATGCGATAAAAAATTCATGCATATACCCTATTGTAGACCAGGCACGGAGCGAGCGCAGTTTTGACTGTTTTCCCTTGAGACTTTTCCAATTTTAACTGAAAACGGGACATTTCTGCGTCCCGGAGCTTTCCCCGGGGACACCGGGACTAAGTTCAAAATAACGGGACATATGGTCACATTAGCCATACTGAAAGTTTCTGGAACTGGCGATTTATAATAAAAAACGAAACCAAAACAATTACTGTTTTTGAAAATGGAACTCTGATGTTTTTACGTGGTTTTACATAATTTTGTTTTTATCTCCGATCGACGAAGAAGGAATAAATTAGAAGGTTACGTGATCCTCTGGAAAACCGAGAACGAGATTTTGACGGAAATGTACATATCACCTATAGACACCACAAAAGTGTTCTTGAAAAAATGTGTGTGTGTGTGAGAAATATTTTTTTTTCTCACTCGCAGGGTTAAAAAAGGGTGGGCGAGACCTTTTTCAAACACTCTGGGCAAATAATTATTTACTCAAACACGCTATGTAATATTCGCTTTACATTCTTAAAAACAAAACAGGAAATAGTATATGATTTCAGGATCTTCAATATTTTTCAAAACTTTGTCAACCTAGTCGTTCGCCAGGAACACTCGGAGGGTCAAAACTTATAAAGCTGTAAAAAGTTGTCACTTCTGTCGGCACCTTTTTGTAAAAATAAAACGTGATACTATTGTGACACAGCTAAAATAGTCACGACGACATTTAAGTCCATCTGGACCGAGCTTGTTCTTTTGAAGTCTGGAAATGGCGGCTTTTTCACAACTTAAAATATTCAACTTAAAGTTCCAAAATCCCGAATATTATATTCGCGCAACTAAAGCGTAACTCCAAGTTAGACACTAAGCAAGGCAAAGTTAGCATTTGTTAACTCGCTCGACGTGACTAACGATGCACTTACTAACTTTAATCAGGCTTTACGAGCTTCCCTATGCTTTTAGTCACAAAAAAACTAAGTTTTTATGTAAAATTTTCGGATAAATTATCTTGACTTTTTGTTTTTTTTTGTTGTTGTCAAGATTTTTCTGGTCGAAAGATATGGCAAATATGAACTTTATTTGGCATTCGCTGTGTAAAAAAAAATCAAGTCCAACTTATATGTAATTGTTACTAGATCGTCAACCGCGTATAGGCACACCTGCAGCGTCATCCATGGCTTTGCAATCATTTCTTGAAGAATCCCGAGCTCATTGAAGTGTTAATAGTCGAGGAGAGGCTGTAGCACGTCGGGTAGGAGTAAATAGATAAGTACGGTAGGGCGGGCGTGGGTAATAAACACCGTTCGTGCACACAGATAAATTATTACTGGAATCAGGTTTAAGATAGTCATTTTTTTCAGTGAAATATTAAAATATGAAAAACGAGTAATGAAGGATAGCAAATAGAATTGAGATTTTTTTTTTCAGTGAAATATTAAAATATGAAATACGAGTAATGAAGGATAGCAAATAGAATTGAGATTTAAAGCAAATGTGTCATAGATGACACATAGATTGCTATGTGTCAGCGCATGGGAAATAGAAGAAATAGATCAAAAAGGAACAAGTCAAATAATAGCGTTACCGCGTTACAAGGCTATGACATACAGCCTTGATATAGCTAAGGCAAAAATCAGGCCCAACTTATATGTAGTTGTTACTATATCTTCCACCGCCTATAGGCACATCTGGGGGGTCATCTAAGGCTTTGTAATAATTTCTTGAAGAATCCCGAGCTCATTGAAGTGGTTATAGTCGAGGAGAGGCAATGACATTCAGCCTTGATATAGCTAAGGCGTTCGATTGGGTCCAGCACAAAGTACGTCCGTCGAAATCACCAGTGTACGGCTGACCCACGGGATTGTGTAATTCGGTTGCCAGCTTTTCGGCTAATCCTCCGATAAGTCCAAATAAAGAAAAAAACCAAACACAGTCATATAGGTAACTGGTGTCCCGCATTTAAGGATCACATAAGATAAATTTGCGAAAATATCGTGGGCAAATGATATTTTAAGTTATACATTTACTAGCTTTTGCCGGGGGCTTCGGCCGCATGGACATCGTTTTTATGACTGATAGAGGGTGAGTGGGGCGCGAGCCGGAGTTTTCTGTAAATCTCTATTTCTGATAAGCTGTCAAAAATTACTTAAATTATAGACACCAAATTTAATGACCTGTCTACTAAAATCCAAGCTGGATATAGACGAGGTCTAAATACTAATCTGCGAAACATCTGTGCAGAAATTGAAGTCCATGTAGACAAATACGAAAGCAGAGACCTCCATCAGAAGATCTAGTCAGTAACAAGGACTCTAGTAATAGAAAACCTGGGCTATAGAAAATCTAAATGGTAAGCTAGTTACGGAAATAGGTAAAATATCTGAAACATGGAGGGTTCACTGTGAAGATTTGTTTCAAGATCCACACTTACATGAATTTTCATCAACATAGCCAAGGAATAATCTAGAACCAGACATTCTTAAAGAAGAGGTAAGTGCCGCTATCAAACACCTTAAAAATGTGCATGCCAAGATTGGTTGAGATGTTGAAGCGTGAAGAGGTAACAAACAAACAAATACATTTTCACATTTAATATTAGTAAGGATTAATATCATTTTCCCAAGATATTTTCAAAAACTTAATGTTTTTTTAAAAGAATCAAAGTATTTTTATAAAAAAAGGTTTCAGTTTACGAATTTGAAACAAAATAATGAATAAATTGCAACAGCTGTGGCGCAAATATTTTAATATGTATTGTAATTTGGGATCCAACTTCTCCATGTAAAACTTTTTTTTCATTTCTTTGATAAGTTTCAGAAAACCTGAATCCATAAATGAACGAAAAATAACAATAAATTATAGTACTAATTTAGAAAAAAATCACTAATATAATAATACAAACAAATCTAAAGTTAATATGAAAATTAATAAGTTCCACATTAATTATTATCAAGATTGACGACGTCTTTGTAATAAAAGAAAATTCGAATAAAAACGGAAATTAGTCGAATGAAGTAGATTATCTGAGTAACTCTGACTCATTTAAAATAATTAAATGGCAAAAGTTTTAATAAGACAATGGAAAGAAAATACTTTTCAATACCAGGCGAGCAAAAGACAATAAGGGCTCGAACAATGGCTATATTAGCCCAACTAACTTCAATTTGATTGTTGTTAAAACGAAATTGAAATGGGACCGAAACTCGTGAAGCTCTCCAAGTCAAATAGAAAATTTGAAAGAAAAAGTTCGGCAAAATCAATCGCTTTGTAAGTGGTAACGAATTTTGGTAGGTACTTTTATTACGAACGCTTTTTTGGTTATTTTAATATTCTCACGTTGATATCCAAAGATAATTATGAAGCATTTAACAGAGAAATTAAGAAAATTTGCTAGTTAGTTGATCAACTCTTGGCAGTGTGGTCGAGGTCATCTTAATACAGGATTTATAAAAAAACAGATAATTAAGCTGGTGATTCTGTCATAAACCTGAGCAACTTCGGCCTGCAACATGAATGTTTTTAAACGACTTCAAAAAAAGGAGAAGGTTTCTCAATTCGACCGTATATATATGTTTGTTCGCGGATAACGTCGTCGTTTATGAACCGATTATGATAATTCTTTTTTTGTTGGAAAGGAGATATCCCAAGGGTGGAACTACGATAAGAAAACCAGGATCTGATGATGGCATCCCAGAGAAGTCGAGAGGAACCTTCAAAAATCGTAGTGGCGACTAGTGCATTTGAAGTCTCATTTTTTCGTTTAAAATTATTCTACTGCACAACAGTTCTGCGGAGCACTTATTGAATGGCATTGTTGACATAATCTGGTGTCTTTGACACTAACGAACAAATAAATAAAGTTTTTGCTTCCTCTTCTACCATTACACTAGTTTATCTATAAATAAAATACCTAAAGATGTGAAAAGAGCCAATTTAAATAGTAGTAGATCCTCAGTGTAAGGAGCTTATAAAGGTAATTAATTAATTAAAGATGCAGTGACTCCAAAATAAAATAAAGCGAAAACTATTTCAGTGAAGCTTCATTCATTAACGTTGGATGAAATGGAAGGCCGTAAAGTAAATTTTAATGTTACAAGTCCGAGCTCTGCCGTCCGATGTCAGAGTAAATATTTAGGGAGTCGCAAAGCTACCTTTGCTGTAGGGTTGCCTACTGTCCTAAAAAAATCTATGTTTTTCTTCCTGCGTGATCAACATTGCACTAGTAGGAACTAGTTTGGTTCGGGAGTTTTTATTATGGTTTAGCACCGAGGCTGCCTGGTGCTCTAACAGCATCACAAGGCGTCACATGTGTTGAAAATGTAGACTACTTTAACACGTTCAGGCTGCTGTATATGTCGCAGCCGTTATACGTAAAATCCGCCGGTTTCCAAAACGGCAAAGTTTTATAAAGCGGCGGATTTTGCGCCGCTTTCTAAACTAGGTACTGATTAGAAAACTTCGAATAAAACCGAAGATTTCTTCTTCTGCGAAGCATTCTGTTGCCCAGGGGGTGGGGGAGGGGTGGAGATCTCACTTAGCGAGGCTCTTTGACTGTATAATCAATCAAACCTGACCGAACCTAACATCATATGTGTCTCAGTAGTTTTTTAGCGTCTCATATAATGATACAATGCGGCGTATATTTTCTTTCAGTCGAACTACAATCCAGCTGAACGTGTTGTCGCCGTATTAAAAAACGCCGCAATTTTAAAATCCGGCGTTGTTTAGTGCGCTGTTTTGGAAACCCGCGGATTCTATAATACGGCTAAACCTTACACCTGCTAACCTGCACCACATACTAATCAGTGGACATCATACCGTGTCATCAAGATAACATATAATAAATACGATAAATACTAAATTCCTTTGAAAAACGATTCTGGCATACTAAAAAGTCATTAAAATAAAATTTTAGTCAAACCTGACTTCACTGATTCCACTGGTGATGCTCATGACAGCCAACGTACTAAGAAACTCATTTGAATATTTATTTTTCAATACAGTTGCTCGAAAAGTGGTACTTTATATGCTTGTTTACGGTGCGCAAAATTTATTTTACCGCACACGTGCTTTTTATTTTATTTTTATTTATTTTTATTTATTAAGAAAACCAACAGCTACTTAATTACACAGCGTTAAAAAGGAAAGGTAACAGATCATGAGCAATTCACAGGTTTCCCTAAATTACTTTTACATATTGTGCAGATCTAGCCTCGAGAGCATAGTCTGGTTCAACGTTATTCGAATAATCATTACCTTAAAAAAGAAAATATTAAAGAACAGAAGACAAAAAAAAAAGGGCAAACCAGGACAGTGTGTGTGTGTGTGTGTTTGTGTGTGTGTGTTTGTACAGAAGAGCCTTGTGTGTCTAGTTCTTCTTGTAGGTGTAGATAATTTAATTTCACTTAGTAAGTTAGCACTATCCAGTTGTCCATGCAAAACATAGTGCAATAACATCTGGTCGAGGAGCGTTCTACGACTGTCTAAATTCAGAATTTTAAAATGTGCACACTGCACACCTGACTTCATAACTTTTCAGTCGCATGTCAAATTTGAAGTTCAGATACCGTAGAAATCTCTTTTGAATTTTCTCAATGCCGTCTTTGTAAATTTGATATTGCGGGTTCCATATGCTACTGGCATACTCAAGTAAACTACGCACGTAGGCGAAGTACAGTACCTTAATGCAGTGTATGTTAGTGAATGGTTTACTGGATCGAATAATAAATCCAAGGTTTTTATAGGCCTTATCGACAGTCGAGTTAATATGCTCACTAAATGTTAATTTCTTATCAAGTAATACTCCTTATTTTGCCACTTTTTTTTAATTGAAGCTCTGAGGAAAAATACGTTTCGAGCAAATAAAAAAAATATCATTACCAAAGATACAGAATCTTCTTTAAGACTTTTGAAAGGAAAATTTTTAAAGAGAAGTAAAGAAAGGAGAGTAAATATGAATGAAGCGCATAGGTTACACCAAGGAGTAGGTAATCTTTTTCAAGGAGGTTTTAATGCTTATAATAATATTGTAGTCTATATTTTATGGTAATATAAAAAAAAACTTACGCATGCGTACAAGTGCTAGCTAAAATATGGCGCAATTTTCGTAAAACTGATTAGGGGATCGGACTTCATCAAAAATAAAATCTGAAATACGATTTCATAAATTGCTCTTCTCTTGAAGATTCAAAAAACCTTACTTGTTTTGGTTTTCCATCACGTCTTTAATTTTTAATTGAACAAATTCACAAAATAAGTTCATCAATGACGCTTAAAATCTATGACGTCACTCGTGGGTAAGTATTTCAAACATTTTTAGAACAATATTTCGTTTTTGACAGATCATAAAAAGTCACTCAAATGACAAGCAGCCCGATCCCCTATTGAGTTGTTTTAGTTGTAAATACAATTAAAATTACGAAAAGTCAATTTACGTGTAATAAAAAATATACTTGTGTATGTATAGGAAAAAACATAAATCGCGTAAAATGAACTTTGCCGAAACCTTGTACCCAAATATTTAGATTTTCTGTTACGGTCGTTTTTTTAAATTAGTTTTTGCTCTTTTATAACATGTTAAAATTTTTAAGTTGGCATCCCTACCAGCGTGAAACCTCGTCTTTTACGTCGGACGAATTTTGAATATTTCACTAGAAAACGTAAAATGCTGTGATACCCACTAACTTGTTTGTTACCCCTGGCAACGCGGGGCCTGGAATACTCGATGCGATACGAGTGAATAAAATATGTGTTTGGAAAAGAAAAAGTAAAAGCTTGCTCTAATTTATCATTATCAAGGAAAACAAGAAAAAATTAAAGTTTCTTAATGTTTATGAACACAACTGCACAACCTATGACTAAAGGAACTGTATGTAAAATTTGATATAAATATTATCGGATATATTGGATACTTGCTGTTTCCCGCGGCTTCACCCGCGTGGACCACGTTTCTATGACCTTTCGAGGGTGCGCAGTGCGCGAGCCGCAAGCGGCTCGCGAGCGTGGTAAAAAGTAGCCTATATCTTAATTCAGGTCCTAATCTGTCTACCTACCAAATTTCAGCCAAATCCGTGCAGTAGTTTTTGCGGGAAAGCGTAACAGACAGACAAACAGAGTTACTTTCGCATTTATAATATTAGTAGGGAAGGGATAGGGATTAAGCTTTCCGGTGCGTGGTGCTACACCACGCACCGGAAAGCGTAGTGTAGGCAGGCCTCCCACTCGGTGGACCGATGACCTGGTGAAGGTCGCGGGGAGCCGCTGGATGCGGGCAGCGCAGAACCGGTCGTCGTGGAGATCCTTGGGGGAGGCCTATGTCCAGCAGTGGACGTCCTTCGGCCGATATGATGATAATATTGGATATTATCCGCGTTGGTTGGTTCAACCGCCTCAGTGGCGTAATGGTTAAGTCTATTAACTTCACATCGGGAGGTCGCGGGTTCAATTCCCCTCGGAGTCTAACTTTGTAAGACTCGGTTTGGTTGGTGGTAAGGCATTTTCTAAGCCCGCCTGCCTAGATACCATCATCAATGTTAACAGCATTGATATGTTCCGGCTTGAAGAGCCAGTTTCACAATTATACGTTGGGGGAATCTTGGTAAGCCCGCTTTCATCTTCGGCATCGTCGTCATTTATCATAAGGGCTTACCAGTTGTGCATAAAAAAGGTGTCTAATTGAAATTTTATTTAGCATTGAAACTGCAATTTAAGGTGTGTGTAAATTTCATATTTTCTTCCTGAAATCTGTCACTTCTAATCACTGTGACATATTGAAATAAATATAAGTTTTAAATATAATATAAGTTCATTAATATGTTCCACGCTTGTACGCTTGTACGCTTGTCTGTTTTTATAGCAAACTTAGATCTACCGCGTTTCTCTTCGATTTGTTCACGAAGATAAACAACAACGGAGAGAACCACAGATGTTGTACAACTATGTTTGTTTGTATCCTAGCTTCCTAATACTCCGCTAAAGTTGCACAACAAACAAATACACCGTTAATGAAACTCTACACGATTTTATTATTACTTTTAAAATGTAAAAAAGGAGAAACTCAAAAGAAATAAAACGAATTTTATATCCAATACAAACAGATTCATCAACACCGAACAGATTTATCAAATCACTCATCCATGATTGTTGTCAATTAACATGGCGTGTATTTACAGAGGCGTTTCAAAAACCGCACCCTGCGGAGCTCCATATTTATTTAGGTCACACGAAGTTGATTTCGTACCTGAAAGTTGCAATCCCGGGCAATAAGAAACTTTTCAGCCGCTGCGTAGAGACAGGAACGTGCCTCAGAGAGAAATTGCTGTCAGTTGTCGGCAAAACGTCCAGTAAATTTATTTTAGTTAAACCCTTGTGTTACAACGTTTCAACCTCGCATACAGATAGACTAAGTCAAATTAAACTTGTCAGATTAAATTTTACTTTTGTTCATAAAATGAATATTGCATGAATTGTGTCGGTAAGTTGCAGAGTGTTGTAAAGTTTAATATGTTTTCGTGTTTGATGCCGTCCACCCGAGTCCAGATATACAAAGTAGATACAAATTATGTAGGTAGTTGGAAGCTATTAAAAACCACGACATGCTATATTATAACCAGCCAGGCATGCAAAAGATGATATGATTTAATTGTTTACATCGATCTACGTAGTGCTATTTATAGCTCTACTAAAACAATGGAGGATTTATTATGTTTCGGTCGTTCAACGACAATTCACACAATGATACCGATTCTCCAGAAAATTACTGTAATGGGATCAAACTCCCAGATATTAAGCACTTTACTGCTCCTGCCCTTTGTTGTTCTAAAGTTATAGGATTACATTGTTAGCTAGTAATATTGTTTACGTTTATCTTTGTTAAGGAAAATCTGTTAGATAGGATATAAGCTTTGTGATCCGTAAAGTTGTAACAGAGTTGTTTATTTGTAATTAATATGTAATAGCAAACATTTGTTACTTCTACGATAAGCAAAATAATCTGTCACAAGGATACCATCACATCAGTTGAAAATAAACATTGTAGATTGAAGATACATTCCCCATCAAACCCAATTTTGTACATTCGAACCATACATATCCCAATATTGTATACCGATATTCTTACATCATGAATATTCTGCATCGGGTCGTGGATCAGGTCACCGAAGCGATCCATCCGGACCTCAGAAGTTGGAAGAGTCGTCGGACACTCGGTGTCGAAACGGAACTGACCCTGGGACCACACATATACACAATAGCTTATGGACATAATACAAATGGCAGTGTTAAAATGAGATGTATTTTTGCTGAAAGATATAAAACCCGATCGGCTATTTACAAATTTAAAAGGCCGTTCGAGTTCGATATGCACACACACAGAAGCAAGACAAACAACATAAATACGATAAGAGCAAGCGGCGCGACATGCTTACACGCTTGCATGCTTCAATATCTACGATCAGAGAAGCATGCGCTGCGGCCACTTCGCGCGCCTCGTCTGCCATTCGCAGTCCTCGAGGAGTAGAATCTTCTTTCACAACTACGCATGCTTCTTCGGTTTCTGGGACTCTGGTATCTTCTTGCGAAGCGTCAAGGGTATTGGGTTCGGGAGTTTCGGGAGAAGGTTCAGGTATAGGGGGGATATCAGCGTTTTCAAGCTTGGGAGCGGGCTCGCTCACCCTTTTATGGTTCTCCGGTAAGTTGATGTTGCATTCGTTGTCGAATCGGAATTGACTCTGTCCAAGTTTAGCAGGAAACAAATACAAATAATTTATCTCGTTAGTACAAAACATTGTCTTTGAAAGCAATATACCATTTTGTAAACCAAGTTGAATATCCAAAATTACACTCATTTTTTCATTATTTAGTTTGTAGCTTACATACATGACCTTTTAAACGTCATGATATACCATCTTGCTCATAATTATTAGGTACACCTTGTGGTTACGGAAATGATATACAATCAACACTTATTTATTTCCTCTCTATTTAAAAAAACGAACACTTTCCATCTTCTTTTAAATCCCACTCATGAATTAAATAATCAACTACTTTTAAAAAATATATGTTAATTTCTACATTATCTGGTCTTTTATACCAGGCTATTACATCATGAAGTTCAGTCAGCCGCACGTTAGTGGTATCATTTGGCCCTTGAGCTGGTCTCCATGAAGTTGGTTTTCTATATACTTAGCATAGATTAGCTTATACAGTAGTGTTAACACTACGCCCAACGTACCTTATAGCCGGGTCCTAGCCGGTGCATGGCGCAGATCTGGTGAGTCGTCAGCGCCTCGCCAAAGAGGTAGATTGCCGCCATCTGACCGCAGAAGACACGTTCTTCGTCCAGCTCCGCTGTGGCACCAATGTAACATTTGTCGAAGGGCTGTGGACAACAATTTTTTTTTGTTAAAAGTTTTAAGCATTTCACATTATTGTTATTCATACACACATATTGGTATATAAGGCCTAACAAAACTAGCTGAAACTATTTTAACTGGTGCTTCTACCCATGAAACTGAACAACTTTCCCCATGGAACCCATAGTCAAATCGCAAAAAAAATTGGCTCTCCCATACCTAGTACTCTTTATTATACTGTGCCCATACTAACTCAATCAGCTGATCAGCCAACTTAGTATGGGAAGTTCAAATTTTTTTTGGAGATATGACTACATATGGGTTTCATGGGGAAAGTTGTTCAGTTTCATTGGTAGAAGCACTAGTTTAAATAGTTTCAGCTAATTTTGTTAGACCTTATATATCTACAATATTTCCACATAAAACAAATAAAAAAACTTTTATAATTTGTCAGCGACCGGTTTCGAATACCATCTTCATTAGTCTGATTTATTTGAATCATACTTATTTATAATTCATTAATGAAAGAAAATTTATATCCAAAGTAAAATAAGATAAGGTCAAATAATAGACATTTAAAATTAATAATGTTATTTTTGTTTCAACGGAAAACTATAGTTTGCGCCAAAATATTTATTGCTGATCTTAACTGTGATGCGAGTGATTTCGTGCGCCGCCGGTACAATCGATTACTAGGTACCTTTACGTCATACGTCTTTATTCCATATTACAAAGTTACTTAAATGTAAAAAGAAAAAAAAAGATATTTTAAATTAGTTTGCCTTGGTTCGCCTTTAACTTTTTTTATGTTTGGTACTAAGTAAAGACCCACCATGAATACACTTTTTCCGCCAAAAATCTAATAAAAATGTAATATCAAAATTTACACAATTTAGCTTAGCGAGCGTTAGTGAGCCAATGCTCTGTAATCGTTAGAACATAATAATACTTCTGTATGGAGTCATTTTGTTGGCAAACATTAAGTGATGTACAAGTATCATTGTTAATATTTCTCGAAGTATGTATGATAGACTGATAGACTGCTTGTCAGTCACTCGGCAGTCAGCATAAGCTGCGGCGGTGAGGCGGTGAGGCGGTGCGGTGAGTGAGGCCAGTGTATATCTGGAGTCGTGCGTTGTCGCTCTCCCTCCTGTCCTTGCTACGTACGAACTACGAAGCGTTTACTCCGTGTGGCCACAACAACGCTGGAGAGTTAATCTTGTCGAAGTTAGTTAGTTTTGTACCATCCTAGACTGCATCATCACTTACCATCAGGTGAGTTGCAGTCAAACGCACTCAAATTTTTAAGAAAAAAAAAAGAGACTTCCTGGAGTTCTGAAAGATTCCTGTCGCTCCTTTTTTATTTAACTTTCTATACTATGCTTTAATCTTCCCAGTTTCAACTGTCACAGACTAAATAGTCTGCAAATTGGCTGTGCAACAATACAGAATACAGACTTAATTTAAAATGAAAAATCCGACCGATTAACATGTAGCCTATGTCATTCAGGCCATTAGGACGAGGACTTCATGCTCGACCAGACAGACATACACCCAAAAACATTACTCTTCTTCTTGGAAAGTCGGTCATTATGTTTCAAATTTAACACAATACTTATAGGTTTCTGGTGTCCTTTAAAGCCAAGATAATGGTATTTAAATCGAGGTCATGCTTCTTAAATACGAACTCGATAAGTGTTGCAAGTTTCACAAAAAGTTCGGGAGATCTAAAACCCCCAGGATATAACCCTTACGAGTGTGTGAGCTGAAGCACACAAATTCGCCACCGAAGCGTAAAGATATCTGAAAATTCCTCATTTCAGTGCCTTTGGGATCTCGGTAATCTGGGCTCACTCTATTCGAGAGCGTTGCTAGGCAACCGCTCTGTAATAACACTAAACAAAATTACAAGCCAAATCCTTTGAAAACCGCTCTTGTCATAAACGTTAAAGAAAAAGATTCTGGGGGAAACGACAATGTAATTTCTTTTATGAACCTTATCAAAGAGATGAAGGTATGTTTTTGGGGAATTCCAGCTTCCACCAATAAGATGGTACTTATAGTTAAATGATGAATGATTTGATTTTTGTACGATGAGAAATAAAACGATAACGTTTCAGAATAAAGATTGAGTTTCATACAACAATCACAACAAAAAGTGGGGTAAAGCTTGTTCTATATAAACGTATACATCTTTAGCTTAAGTGGTGACCTCGAATAATATTTCCACATGTGATAGGTCATAACCTTCACTGTGATTAAGACAGTTGCATTTGAGACATGTCACAGCACGTTTCGGCATGTTGACAGTAAGTCTGCCAACGCGTGACTGTAAGAAAAACTCTGCTCCGTCGTGATGAGCACAGATTTTTTTATACCCCGTTTTCAAAGCGCTAACAATATTTGATCTGAGAATAACGCGGTTGGTTTCTGGGATTCTCGCACAAAGGAAGTGCTTATCCAGTCATCTTCGATTATTTCAAGTGTTTATACGCAATCTGTGCTTCAAACTTATTCTTGTTGTGTCGATGGCAAACTATAAATTATTAATAGTGAAGATGACTTCCCGCGTGCAGGCCGCTGGGTGTCCAGAGCACGAGCATAAATTACTCATGGTCTGAACCACACCCGCAACCATTTTTGGCAGCGGACTACGGAAGCTGTTTAAAGGCCTCCAGACGTACCACAAATTTCGTGTCCGGCGTATAAATTCGCCAACTGCGTGTTCCTCCTTCTACAGGCTGAATTTAACTTCCGAGACTTCAAACTGTCAGAGAGAGATAGAGAGAGACAGAAGCTGCCATAAGTAGAGGATTACCTCGGGTGGCACACAGCTACGACTCTAGTTCCAGCAGCTGGCCTCGTGGAAAAGCGTTTCTAAATCTTCGGCCAATCTTCTTCTTCTTTCGGTGCCCTATCCTAAAGGATGTCGGCGACCAACATGCGAAATTCTTCCCTCTGCTTGGCCATAATAATACATAGGTATATTTTTTTTTACTTTTAGAGGTTTTTGTCGGGAGTTTTTTAAATTTAAATTTAATTTTTATTTCGTGCTTTTTTAAACTTTACATAACTATTACATACAATCGAAACTCTATGCTTGCATTCACACAAATAGTTTCGGGACGAAACACGACATTGCGACACGAAATCTAGCCTGCGGAAGTTGCTCACCTCCCTTATTTTAAGCTGCAATTAAATATGTTATATATAACTGTAAACTTCAATTCAATTGGACCTGTGGAAGTTTTTAACTTTTTTTTACCTCTGCCTCAGCAGATTTCAGAAGATGCTGCAGCATCAGGTCAAGGTTACCATATTCAAAAATTCAAAAAATTCAAAACAATTTATTTCAAATAGGTGTTTACACACACTTTTAAATTGTCAAGACAAAAAAAAATATTGTATATTACAAATAATGTCATGATTCAGATTACAGTCTCAGGTAATGGTATTTGTTATAGAATCAACATATATATATCTTTGTCATTTACATAATCTATTATTTTATAATATCCTCTAGAGCACAAAATCAAAAAAATATTATATCCAACATCTATTCATTAAGACTATTCTAATGAGCCCAAACATGATATTTCTTCTGTGAGTTGTTGAGGAGTTGGGTATTCTGCAGATTTCAGGAGATGCTGCAGCACCAGGTCAAGGTTACCATGTTCTATCTAACACCTATTCATTAAACCTATTCCAATGAGCTCAAATACGACGCCTCTGCTGTAAGTTGGTGAGGAGTTGGGTATCCTGCAGATTCCAAGAGATGCTGCATCATCAGGTCAATGTTACCATGATTTTGGAATATTATTGCAGTAACAGGGCACTAAATTTTGAATTGATCAGACCTGTACAAGTTGCCCACATCCCTTCATCACCTAGATACAAGCTGATGATCCTCAAACGGCTGAACTGATCAGTCCATCCGTCCGAGAGCTACGATGCCACAGACAGACAGAGACACACAAACACAAACACACACACAGAGACAATGGCGTCAAACTTATAAAACCCCTCTTTTTGCGTCGGGGGTTAAAAAACAGATGTAAAAAGTCAAATAGGAATATTAAGAACTCGACTACGAATAATAACGACTAGAATACGCCGTTATTGATTTTATGTAGCGCCATCTATTCTAGGACAACTTCTGGATCAATATGAATCCCAGGACACCTCAGTTGATGACGTCGGTTCAGTAGCTAGGCTGTAATCATCAAAACAGTCGAACGGACGCGATGCGTTGCTTCTGTGGGTTCCAGCCAGTGAGGCCTAAATTTCGACTCTTCAAACAAAAATTCAAAAAATCGGTCATTTAACTGATTTATTTGCATAAAGTTCGTTTTTGAAATTAAAACTTCTTTAGGTGTGTCGGGCATTTTTAAGATGGGAAAAAAACCATTGAACTCGCGACACTGCAACAACACCTGTTAACGTCTCGGGGTACGAGCCCTTTTGAGACAGTCTTCATTATTTTTGAAGTGAAAGTTTTCACTTCTGCTGGCACTTCAGGAGTGCCTTTGTGTGGTTTTTTTTTTGTAATTGTCTACGGGACTCTTCGGAAAGGTTTCTCAGTACGATAAGCCCCAGTTAACGGCTCTACACCAATTTTGTTACACGCTGTACATTGTTATATCGCGGTTGTAGCAAACTAGCCTGGCTAGCTACCACCATCTTATCTAAGTCCTGCCGCCAAATATCAATGTTGATATCATTGGTGTGTTCCGGCATGAAGATGAGATTCCCATTGCGTTGGGGAATCTTGGTAAGCCCGCTTCCATCTTCGGCAACATCGTCACTTACCACCAGGTGAGATGTTGTCAAGGGATTACCAATTGTTAATAAAAAAAAACTAAAAGTGTACAATAAGATATCTGTTGCTTTAAGACAGTTACCAACCAAATATTTTATTGTTAAACTGCGACAATAGTCGAAAAATGTTATTTAAAATGAATTTATGTCTGACATTAATCCTACTATCCTACTAATATTATAAACGCGAAAGTTTGTAAGAATGTATGGATGTATGGATGTACAACATAAAAAAGATTTGATCATTTTCAGAGGATAATAAAACTCTTTTCGTAAACTGTCTATACCTCCATCTCAGAATACAGAAAAAACCAGAACACGCGTACGGCGATAAAAGTGAGGCAAATTGTGCTTGTATGAAACTACTCTAAATCGGTGTAGTTTTGTCGTTTTGTTCCTTCTAAATCCCGCATGCAGGTGATTTATTTTTGTGAGTAAACAAGCAGTGGTTCTTCATAACTTACCTAAAACAAAAAGTATTAAAATCCGACCTAATATAGCAACATTACAGCCAAGGGAAGGAGGGTATTCGTGGAGTTTTTGGCTTCAGCGCGCGTCATACTATTCTGACTTGACAAAAAAGATTTGATTATTTTCTGAAGACTAAGTATTTACTTACATACATATAGGTGGAGCTAAAGAAGTTTTACTTCATTCGTGTGGTCTAAAGCACACTCGTATTTTTTTGTAACTTCATTAAAATTGACATGTAATATTTTATTCTTTGACATTTTATGTATTTTTGTAATTTGAATAGTAGGTAGTTAGTAGACTCTTTGTACAGAAATATAATAATCTCTTTAGCTCTGTCAACAATTATTAGGTAATTTGTAGTGGACTAGTTTTCTTGTAAAGTTTTTGCATGCCATTATTTTATGGTTTAATATAAATATAAATTGAATATAAATTTATTGAAGTGCTGATGCCTAATTTATACATATTATAAATATTTGACACATACCTTTTTTTACGTGCTTTCTGGCAAATAAATCTAATCAAATCTAATCAAATCTAATCAAAACGAGACAATTTCTGTATTTTAGAAAAGTGGACCAAATATGGCGAACACTTCGCATTACTTTTCAAAGGATCCATTTCCAAAATCGCTTACGCAGAATACCATCTTTGCGAAGTCTCCAAAATCACTTGACTCAGCTTTCCAAAGTTCAAGGCGACCTTGATCGCGCTACCCTCATTCGTTACAAGATAATGGCATGTAAATTCCTATTTAGGGCGCAGAGGTACCGAATTAGCCCTAAGAGGCTCTTATATTCGTTCAGGGTGTGCTTATCGACAATAAACCACTTCTATTGACTACGGATGAAAGGATAATTCAGTTGTTTCGGAAAGCCTGAGGCTTTTTTACATTTTTTTTAATACACAATTGATAAGCCCTTGGCATCAACTCACCTGATGGTAAGTGACGATGATGCCGAAGATAGGAGGGGGCTTACCAAGATTCCACAACGCAATGGGAACCTGGCTATGTTATCTTCAAGGCGGAACACATCAATGCTGTTAATACTGATGTTTGGCGGCAAGACTGAAATAAGATGGTGGTAGCTAGCCAGGTGGGCTATGAAAATGCCCTACCACCAACCAAACCGAGTCTTACAAAGTTGACCCCGCCGGGAATTGAACCCGCGACGTCCTGGTGGAAAGGACGGACCATTACGCCAAGAGGTGGTTGAAATAAGTTGAGTTAAATAGGCTATACAGACTGTTAAATAAATCCAAGTGATATTATATGGACTGATTTGAAATAAATACAGGAGAAAACTAAAAAAAAATGTTGGTCCTTCCAACCATATACGTAAATGTAAAAACTTACTTGTATAAAAAGTACAAAAAATACAGGCTATACTCTGGCTACAATATACCGCTTAACTGGTATTTATACTCAGGAAACATTTAACCGTCTCCCGTGGCATAATGTTCAGTCCATTCGCTTCACACCAGGTGGTCGCGGGTTCGATTCCCGCCGGACTCTAACTTGCTAAGACTCGGTTTGATTGGTAGAAGATGCAAAACATCAATGTCAACAGCATTGAACGATTCAGGCTTGAAATTAAGATAGCCAGTTTTCCATTGCGTTGGGGAGTCTTGGTAAGTCCGCTTTCATCTTCGGCATCGTTGTCACTTACCCCCAGATAAGATAATTCCAAGGACTTATCAAATGAGGATAAAAATGACACTGAACAATTTACTGACACAAACTTGGGTTACTAGCTCGTTTCTAGCTGGTTTTTAGCTCGTTTCTAGCTGGTTACTAGTATGTTTCTAGCTGGTTACTAGTATGTTTCTAGCTAGTTACTAGCTCGTTTCTAGCTGGTTACTAGCTCGTTTATAGCTGGTTACTAGCTCGTCTCTATCTGGTTACTAGCTCGTTACTAGTATATTTCTAGCTGGTTGCTAGCTCGTTACGAGCTGATTACTAGCTCGTTTATAGCTGGTTACTAGCTCATGTCTATCTGGTTACTAGCTCGTTCCTAGCTGGTTACTAGCTCGTCTCTATCTGGTTACTAGCTCGTTTCTAGCTGGTTACTAGTATGTTTCTAGCTGGTTACTAGTATGTTTCTAGCTAGTTACTAGCTCGTTTCTAGCTGGTTACTAGCTCGTTTATAGCTGGTTACTAGCTCGTCTCTATCTGGTTACTAGCTCGTTACTAGTATATTTCTAGCTGGTTGCTAGCTCGTTACGAGCTGATTACTAGCTCGTTTATAGCTGGTTACTAGCTCATGTCTATCTGGTTACCAGCTCGTTCCTAGCTGGTTACTAGCTCGTCTCTATCTGGTTACTAGCTCGTTTCTAGCTGGTTACTAGCTCGTTTCTAGCTAACTTACTAGACAGAATCACCAGTTAAAGGGTTTGCAGTACTGAGAGATGACGATGTCTTAGTTGTGCCATTTGAAAATATACTTCATTTTTTTCCTGTATTCTAGTCGATTCTAAGTCACGCTTTAAAATATCACTTTTTCAACAGCCTGCATAGACAAATGTTTATTATGTGTAGTTTCTGTACACGATGCAATTGCCATTGCTCGCTAAATTTAAACTCAAGATCTTTGTACTAATGACTTCGCATTTAGTATATGAGCTGACGATCCACTTTGTATGGTTTTTGCTCCAATTGTATAGGTTTCTTGGGGAAAGTTGTCAATGTTTAATTTGAAATTTAGCTAAATATTTCCGTTCATCATATCAGATCATATACGTTCCCACCATGAATTAGGGCGATCGGGCCTTAGTCGACCACGCGGGCCCAGTGCTGGTTGGTCGACTTCACACACAACCTGCGAGTTTCTCCGTAGGCGAGTGCAGGTTTCCTCACGATGTTTTCCTTCACCGTAAGAGCGTTGGATAAACGTACATGTGACACATTGGTACGTGGCAGGATTTGAACCACGACCTCCCGGACAGGAGGCGGCGGCCCTAGCCGTTACGCCACCGACGCTCAACGAATGTTTCCTTTACATCCGTACATTTAAAGTTTTCATTGTGTTTTCGCTTTAGTTCTCAATAAAATGATCAAATTAAAATCAGTTGTAGACAAACAGTCTAAACCCGGATACCTAACGAAGTTTTCAAATTAAACAACTTCAAAGCGAGAAATGTAATTTATTACATGGACCATTTCAAGTTTGTTTTGAACCTTTGCCGATTTTCGCAAATGATTAAAACTGAAAAAGCTAACCAACAATTACAGAATTAGATTTTTGTTCTATCATGTGAGTAATTAAAACAAAAAAAACAAAGGAAAACAACAAATTGAAACAGTCGAAACGTTGAGGTAAAAAGAACATCAATACCTATGTTCTATAAAATCACTTCAAGAATCACTTCAAGCCCCGATTTCAATTTGTCATAATGAATAATCGTTTTTAAAGTTTAAAGAAAATAGTTTAAAAACTAAAAAAAATCATCCGATTACTAAATTTTATATGCAAAATAAAAATTGCTAATTGTCTACGGGTTTTTTGGGAAAAGGTTTAATGTAATAATAAGTGGAAGCTATAAATGATAGTAACTACACGCACGCCGAGAACTACGTATCGCAAAAACAATGCTCGCAGCAAATAAATTAGATCTTGGTTTTTGTAGTGAAAAATAAATCCCACCAAAAACATTTTCATGTAAAATGTTACCAAGACGAGATCATACGGCTCGAGCTATCAAAAAGTTACCAGATCTCATGTAGAGCTAAGCTTCTAACTCTACACGCTCTAATTCTACAAGCCCTAACTTCAAAAACTCTACACCTTAGTCAAAATATGTGGCCGTTTCGTTACTACAAGAACTATTGTATAACGGAAAATAATGAACAGTGAATAATTTTATCACCTTACGACCATGAGACGGTAGTTGACATGAAAATGTTTTTGGTGGGATTTCACTCCTTTTTTGTAAGTTGCTTATAGACTTTTTTTTATACGGAACTAAAGTAACTACTGAACTAAATATGTGATTTCACTCCTTCCAGGTAAAAGATTCAAATCGCTCGGCTCTTCAAAGTGATGCGTTTTCCCACGACTAGCAACTACGTGTGCCCTCACGTGTGTTCGGGTTGAACGCGGTCTGATGTTGACTTTGAGCGTAATCGGCAACATCGGCAACAATAGTTTCTGTTTGGTCGGAAAGCTATTCTTCATCAATCACAGCGGGTACACATTAGGCGCTTTGCGCGCGCTTAAGAGTATTGTGAAGCTGCGACTTTTCATACAAACGGCGTTAACGATTTTCACCTCTTAAATGTTAACCGACTTGGACCAATTTTTGAAAGGTTATCAGTCAGAATAAAAGCTAGGCTTATACATTTCGTTTTTTAAATTACTGATTGATTATAAATAAACAATAAATGGCCGAAATTAGTTTTGTATGAAAACACGTGAACAACAATAATTAAACTTGTTAACTTTATCGAAAACACAAAAACGTATAAGCCTAGCTTTTGTTCTGACTGACCACCTATCTTCAAATCGGTTTAAATTTAAGAGGTGAAAATCGTTAACGCCGTTTGTATGAAAAGTCGCAGCTTCACATTCCTCTTATCCCCCTAATGGTGGTAATTTTCTAAACACTCTGAAATATGTAATTTATGATTTATAAAAAAACTAACCACTCCTGGAGTGCCGACAGAAGTGTGACAAGAGTGTTCCTGGTAAGGTGTCGGTAACGGTAACAGTGTCGCAAGTTCATTAGTTTGTCCCATCTCAAAAAATGCCTAACGCGCCTAAAAAAGTTTTCCCTTCAACAAGGAGTCCTAGACCTCTAGCATAAAAAATTGCGAAAATCTAATACAAACTTCCATCCCCTAATTTAAGGGGTTGGGGGGTAAAAATTCCAAGTTTTACAATTTTTTTGTTGTTTGTGTACTAATACTTGCTTACATACCAAAATTCAGCTTTCTAGGACTTCAGGAAGAACCCTAAGAATTTTGATGATTATCAGTGTGTCAGTGACGAAATCGGGGTTTTTTAGATATCAATAAAAGCTTTCGAAAAGATTTAGATATCAATAAAATTGAAACTTTATATGTTTAATAAGTCTACTATTGACATCATATCACGAGAATTTAATGAGGGTTCAAAAAAACGACGAAGCGCTTCACGAAAAAGTTAGACGTGCCCTTGCGCTTCGCTTGGCTCATCTTGGCGGGGGCACTACCGTACCGCTATAAATAGAAAGTGCTCATAAAATGGCAGTTCAACTTTTTTTCGAAAACGGTCCCATTAATCTAGATCTCCCTGCTACTAGGTAGGTATGAACTGATGTGAATGGATTTTTTTTAGTTTACAAGATTGCCACGCCTACTTTGTAAGGCATGAGCGAGTTCTGGACCACATTTAACACTAGCGTATAACAATCTTAGACCATTAGAACATGGACCGGCCTCCGCGAACAGCGGTTTTTATGCCTACAGATTCGGTCATTTCGCCTTAGTCGATCAGTATTCCCCAAATGGGTTGAAGTAACAACAGTAAACGAATGGCCATAACTACATTTTTTATTTCAAGTTTTAATTTATAGTACATTGGCCTTGAGCCCGCAGATAGTTAAAAATTTGACAGGATGCTATGAACATCGAAGGGAATGCCCATATCAAGTAACTATATATGTCGCAGCCATCTAGTTAAATCCGCCATTTGATTGAAAGGCGACATTCAATTGAATGACTAAAGGAGAACTGGCGAAGTCGTTGAATGTAACGTTCAACGACTTTGCTGAACATCATAGCCAAGTCGTTCAATGGTATATTCCGAATATACTCCAAATAAAAAACCTATGATTTCTTCTCCTGCGAAGCATTCTGCTATCCATCGCGAGGCTCTTTGACTGTACAATGAATCAAACCTGACCGAACCTAATATCGCTCTCTTCGCTCGCTCATTTACAGTTTTTATAGAAAAAACAAATTTTTATCAACTCCCTTTTCGTTGTATGGGATTTTACGTCCGCCATGTTCAAAGGACTAGCTTACAATCAGCCAACTAGTTAAACATTGAGTAACGCTTGTTCAATCAAAGTTCGGCCTAGCTTAAAATCAGTCAACTAGTTGAACGTTGAGTGACGCTTGTTCATTCAACGTTCGGCCTAGACATTCAATAGAATGTCGCCATTCAATCAACGGCTGGCCTTGTGACGAAGTCAATCTTTTTGCTTTTTTCGGGTTCCCCTTATAGGATCACTTTTTTGTCCGTCCGTCTGTCTGTCAAAATCATTTGTCTCGGGAACACGTGGAGTTATCGAGTAAAAGTCAAAACCATATACTCCGGTCTGCAGTCCCTTGAAGCTGTGAAAAAATCAAACTTCTAGGTTAACGTAAAAAAAGATACGGCCGTTTATGCCGCAAAAAACAGGGAGAAATCTGAAAACTATAATGCTCGCTTAAATGTTCGTGCGGATGGTGGCGCATCGGAAGCCGGGTCGTTCCTTTCCCTCTAATATGGTTGATGAGAGCGATGGCTGACTCTCGCGTTATACTCGTGACCGGGTGCTGTTTGTGTGAACGGGCCTACTCTTGTTAAATGCATTCAATGATTTTTATGTATAACTTTTCGTGTCATATTGTTTTCATGTTCTAATGACATAATCTGATTTATATCAAGTATTTAATTTTGACGTTATTAACTAATTATTGTTTATTTCTTGATTCTTCACAAATTACATTGTTATTATTATTTTATGACCATCAGAAAGAGTGTAATTTGCACCTATTTTGAATAAATATATTGAATCGAATAGACATTTGTAATTAAATCATAAAAAATAGTTTTATTTATAGTAAGTAAATTTTGCAAGGAACGGCGGCGGTCCAAATTTTGAATTGAGTTGACCGTGTCATGTGGTATATCGTATGAAAGGGCTTCATTGGCACAAACTTTAAACAGATTTTTTATTATTTTTACGATGTATAGTTTTCGTTTTATTATTTTTATGATGTATAGTTTTCGTTTTATTATTTTTATGTGGTGGTACGGAACCCTCGGTAAGCAAGTACGACTCGCACTTGGCCGGTTTTAAAAAAAAAATTAATCTAATATAAAATCATCTTTTTGTCTATTTTTGTTTTTTGTTTGTTGTTGAAATTGTCATTCCGATTCCCATCCTGTTCATCGATACTTCACGTCTGTTCCATATTTTCACTTTTTTTTAAGCTATTATAGCTTTTATCGCGGGCTTTGAGGGGACCGAATCAAGAAATGTAACGAAAATAAAACCTGACACCCCAAAAAAATATATATATTGAGTCCTACAAAACTTACAGTGCCACTCTATGATGGCGATTGATGATGACGATTGATTATGGCGATTGATAATGATGATGTTCATTTATTACATAAACATCCCGCGCCCGAAGGACTATATGGTACAGGTAAATACTGATAAATCATCATTACAGCTCATATACGTCCCCACCGAGGGGCTCGAGCCTACCCTGAATCAGGGCGATTAGGCCTTAGTCGACCACGCGGGCCCAGTGCGGGTTGGTCGACACACAACCTTCGAGTTTCAATCTGGACGGCCAATGTACCAATGAGTTTTTCAAAAACTTACGTACATACTTACCGATTGCTTTAACGGTGAAGGAAAACATCATGAGGAAACCTGCACACGCCTGCGACTGATAAATAAAAAATAATAATTATAATTGCATAATTTGATAAAAAATGCTATGCAATAGTTTTACCGCGGCAGTCCCCGAGTGCCACACGTCTTTTTATATCACTTTTAATACAAATTAGGTTTTGGTGGATTTCTCTATTTAAAAAAAACGGATGGGGCTGTGTCGGGGCACACGGCCGTTGGTTTTGACGTGAATACGTCTCGTAACGGGTAATATATAGTTTCTATATAAAATATTGTTATTTATGTATGTCATAATCATAGATAATATAATCGATAGATTTTGACGAGAGCTGACGATTGAAACTTGAATGAACGTCATAGCTTCACCGAGTCGAAAGGTATACTAAATGGAAATCTCGATACGCAGCAAAATGACCTTCAAAATGGCGGGGCTTCCCCCGCGCGCGATGTGTTACAGTCCTTACTTAGCGTAATAAATTCTTTGATTCTTTAGCTATCAAGTGGTGTAAACGAAATTTGGATGGAGATGATAGATATGTAGCTACAACACTAAACTGTATCCCCCGATTTTGTTATCATTCGTTTTTTTGGATTGCATCCCTATGGAGGTAATTTTAAAGACGTATTCACGTCAAAAACGAGACCTACAGTACTCGCATATGATGTGTAACATGTGACAAAATACTTATGAAATTAATTAATTATCGGGTCGTACACTCACGGGCCGACCCTTCGAATAGTAGTATGTCATCTTTGCCTTTGCCATCACACTAGGCGGCATGGCTATGACAACCTTAGTTTTCGAGAATTAAAAAACGTTCGCATTTCCTGTTACACATTTCCGTCCCATTTCACGAAATCACTCCCACAAATTGCAGGAAAGCGAGAGCAAAGATGTTACACATCAAAAACTCTGCCTTTCCCTCCATAAGCTACTCCTATATTGTGCGTGCAACGGCGTAGATGGAGGATACGCCCGACGCCGCACTGGCGATGGCGCCCGAACAATTTTAACTGTTATGTGGATTTTACACTACTGAGGGTTTAGCGGAAACCCATTGTTACTGTGGAAACCGAATCGGAAAGGATAATCTGGAAGGACTTGAACCAACAGCTCCAACTTGCCTTTCAATCAAATGGCGGATTTAACCGAGATGGCTGCAATATATTTTTTGCTAATACAACATGAGCAGCTTATGGACCACATCCGACACTAGGGTTACATGAATAGAAAAAGGCGAGAGATGTCGTTTTTTGCCAATAAAACATGAGCGGGTTCTAGACCACATCCGACACTAGGGTAACATAAATAGAAAAAGGCGAGAGGTGTCGTTTTTTGCCAATAAAACATGAGCGGGTTCTAGACCACATCCGACACTAGGGTAACATAAATAGAAAAAGGCGAGAGGTGTCGTTTTTTGCCAATAAAACATGAGCGGGTTCTAGACCACATCCGACACTAGGGTAACATAAATAGAAAAAGGCGAGAGGTGTCGTTTTTTACCAATAAAACATGAGCGGGTTCTAGACCACATCCAACACAAGGGTAGCATAAATAGAAAAAGGCGAGAAGTGTCATGGGACACCCGGTTGGAACGTAGTCGGACGCACAATCACAAAAACTTTTTCACTCCTTCGTCGCTCGCTAAAGTAATAAATTGTCACGCTACTGACGCTGTACATACTTCCTTCACCATATGTCGTAGTCGGGCATACACAAATCAACAATAAGCACTACTTATACTTACTAAACAGCAAAGAATAAAGTTAGGTACATATATCAGACTTCATGAAAAATTTACAAATCATTTGAGTTTGTAGGGGAGGTACCTTTTTCGGATTTTTGCTGGAATAATTAATACCCAGTGAGGTAGGTCTTATAAAGTCCAAGTTATTCACAAAGTTTCAATAAATTCGTTGGAGCCATTTTTAAGGAAAAATAAAAAACAACTTGAATTTGTATGGGAGGTTCCTTATTCCGATTTTTCTTGGAATAACGCACTACCTTGCTCTGTATGCTATGTAAAGTTATAGTAAACAGAATGAGTTCTATCAAAATCGTAAAAGCCATTTTAGTGTTTTATTACTCTGGTGGCAACCCTAAAAAAATGCGGGAAATTTGAAAAAAGAGGGTGGAGATATAAAAATAATATTGCCCTAACCCAAGTTTTTGATCTTTAGATAACTCGCAAATAGTCAAACTTCAAATAGTGCAGTCACTAATTACGTTGACCACTGGTTTCGTGTAATGGGATACTTTGTGTTCTGTTCACATGGCACGGTTAAGGAGTTACAATTTCATAGATTTCCCCATGACGACAGGTAGTCATGTAAGTTTTCCATTTCTTAAGAAGGTACTTACCTACCTATTAATTATCTATGCAGATAACCCGTCGAGCGTTATTAATATTTTATTGATTTATACAATCCCATAATATTATATATACAAACATACATACCTATATCAAATTTTCCATTTTTTTAAGTAGTGATAAACCTACAAAGGTATGTACTAGGCAACTACTAGGTAGGTGGGTGAGTAGTGAGTACCGCACGGGTTTGTTCTGGGCTTGATTTCCCATCCTGATGTTTGTTTAAGTACCTATTTGTTTGAAACCATCAAGGTCCATGTAACAATGTATATGTAGGTAAATCTTAATTTAAATCTTATTTTTAAGAACCAATAACAAAGATAGACCTACCATAAGTCTTCCTATTGGTAAGCGTTGAGTCAGTATTTTCGGATAGTAGCGGGCGCGGGGTGCACGAAACCACACCATGGACACTTCATACAACGGGCCAGAAATAACACTTCAAAAAACGAATGACGGAACAAACAAAATGGAGGCGAAATCATATACGTTCGACAACCCAACTGTAACCAATCTGTATCAATCTGGGTGACGACGGGGTGAGGTCGCAATCTAGAGAGCGGCAGGGAGTACATACTGTATGTTAGTACTAATACCTGTATATACTTGACAGGACACAGTATTTTTACCACGGGTCGGTCACGGATCCGGCAGGCAAACAATAGGATAGTTAGATAGGTTCATAAGCGCAATCATAAAACGACTAAAAATAAGTGTCGCGTAAGTATTTGGCAGCGCAACTTAATCATACTCAATAAATGATTACATTATAACAATAATTAATCTTGATTTTGTGACAACCCTTTTCGTATCTGCGTATATGAGCGCTAATATGTGACGCCGCGGCCGGTGGCGGCATCGTGCGACATCAAAGACGTTGCGCTACTGTAGGCCATATCGTAATACTGTGCCTATATTTTCATTTTTAAGTAACCCCCACCAGGGGTGGGCAAAATATTTAATAGGGTTCTATGAACAATGAAGGTGCCCAAGTTCAAGGCAAAATCATTTTTTACCGAAAAATGTGAGTGGGCTCTGGACTTTATATAATACCGAGGAAAACCGACCTACGGCGAAATGAGCAAATTAATAATATAATCCTTATGACGAAAAAAGAATAAAAGCCACAATAGGGATGACGACAGCATCAGAAATAAATTGTGAACTCTTCGATCACTAAATTGCCCTCCTACTTAAGCTTCGGAAAACTTTACTAGTTTTGTTTTCCATCAAGTCTTCGATTTTTAATTCAACAAAATCACAAAATGAGTACATAAATGACGCTGCACTACTATGACGTCACGCCTAGGTATTTCAAACATTTTTAGAACAAAATGTAGTTTTTGACAGATGATACAAAGTAAATCAGATGACTAGCATTCGTCATCCCTATTCACAAGATGAAAAGGTACAAGGTGACAAACATGTATGATTCAAATAATTTTATGATCTCTGTTTGTTGAACAAGCAATACCCGCAGTTTGAGCAAACTACTAAGGTAGCATAAACATCAGGCGTGTTATTTGTGCAAACTATGGGTGTGCGTATGCGAGCCCACGTGCCGAAGGCTTCGCAGGAATATTGGAAGCCTCGCGGGCAAGCACGTACGGGCCAACTTATTGTGTATGCCAAACATTACCTACAGTAAAACGGAACTTTGGAACAATTTAGTTAAGGAATTTTACAAGTCAGTTTGAAATTAGTACAAGCAGAAATAAATTGTACAGCAACGATGTGCGTACTTTCCCACGTAGACTACGCCCTCTGGAAAAAAGAATCAACATTAATGACCTAACCGACTAAAACCGACTTCCATTGCAACAACTTAGTACATTTTTGCATTATTATTTTTGGTTTTGTTAGTTTTCTAATAAAGTACTAAACCGATTTTGATTAATTTTATATGGGACCACACGGGAAGCACTAGCTTTTAAATAAAAAAAGAATCATAAAAATCGGTTCACCCAGTCAAAATTTCTGAGGTAACACACATAAAAAAAAACATACAGACGAATTGAGAACCTCCTCCTTTTTGGAAGTCGCTTGAAAAAATTAAACCCGACCGCTTTAAATGTACCCTATGTAACTCGGGTGGTCAAGACGAATCTAACGACACCTGAGACCTCTCACTCCAAAATCCATCAAGCCGTTTAAGCTAAGAAACAGACATATATGCATACAAGCATACACCCTCCTTTTTCGGCAGACGAGTAAAAAATGCGCCACCAGTAGCAAAGAAAAGACGAGAGAAGTAATATGGGTTTGTATGGGAGGGACTAGGTACCTTATTCCGATTTTGTCTGAAATAATGAACTACTAGTGCATTAAAACCTGGATTTGAATGGAAAGTACCTAATTCCAATTTAAAGTGGCAACCTTAAAAAATCAGTATAGGACAAGTAAAAAAGGCCATTTCTAGCTTTTTTTAGTATTTTATTTTTTACGGTTATTTTTCAGTTACCCAAAAATACTGCCCTTATAAGAATTGTACCCAAATCCATACATGTAGTTCAGGGGCAAGAGCACCGTACGGACACACACACACACACAAGTTAATTAGTTGTTTTTTTGGACTCTACTATTTTCCAAGACAATCAAACCCCATCAAAATCTTAGTCGATTTTTTCGCCATCACAATACTTACTTTACTCCTTTATAACTCACTACCACGCGCTGCTCAGTGGCTCGAAATTAAAAAAAAATAACTGCAAGTTACAAGGAAATGATTAATGACTGATGACCACGCTGAAGACGTGAAAAAACCGACTTCAATCCCATGTACAATTATTGCGTGAAACATAAAACTCTGCTTGAAAAACAGGACGTAAGTCCAAAGTTTTCCAAGCCGCCTATTAAACATCTAATGATAGCAACCGGCACCACGGCTTTACCTGGCTTGCGAAGCACGGAAATGGTCGAGAAATTATAGGAAACGCAAAATACGTTAAAAAAACTGACTTCCATCGCTACAACTTAGTACGAATTTGTATTATTATTTTTGGTTTTTGTTAAATTAAAAAAAAATACTGCACCGATTTTGATAAAATTTATATGGGACCAACCTAGCAGTATACCTCATCGAATAAAAAAAAGAATCATGAAAATCGGTTAACAATCTGCGAAGGTATCGCGTAAGAAATATACAAAAAACCAGCCAAGTGCGACTCGGAATCACACAAAGAGGGTTCCGCACCAGAACTTTAACTACCAACAGAACGAAACCTCTAAATACATATTATATATTTATTTTATAGTTTATTGTACACATGATACATAAAATACAGATTTTAAACAGTAAGGTGACAAAGGGTACAGCTTATTTCTAAAGGAATTTCTTCCAGCAGACTCGGGAAAGAAGATAGTGTTGACTGAGATGGCAGACGTGTACACAACTTAATTGAACAAAAAAAGTAGATACCAGATGGTATATATAAATACATAGATAAATATATATTAACTAAAATAAATACATATTGTAACCAAAAATATCACGGCTTACCAATTAACTCAAGATGACACAGAAATAAAGTGTTCTTTCAATTTCTTTTTGAAATAGAAAAGGCTCTCACAGTCACGAATTTCATGAGGAAGAGAATTCCACTACCTGCTGGCATGAACAGAAAAGGAATAGGAGTAGAAGTCAGTACAATAAGAGGGAACATTAAGGAGGGACTTTAGGTAGGATCAAGACAGTTGGTCTGGCTGACGTTACCAAGTGAAGCGTTCGCGTAGGTAACCAGGGAATGAAGGTTAATAAAGAATGTCAAGCAGGAGACAAAGGATGTGGGAGTTCCTACGCAAACGAATCGGAAGCTATTTGAGCTGGGTTCGGAACTGGGAGACGCGGTCGTACCTCCGCAATCCAAATATATATCGGATGCACAAATTCTGCAGGCGCTCAAGATTGTTCAGAAGTTCCTCGGTGACATCCATTTAACACGAGTCAACTTAACAAGGTGCGGGAGAAGAATGGATTGAGCAAGGGAAATCTTAGTTTTTAAGGACAAGAACCATTGGAGACACTTAAGCGTGAAATAGTGCACTTTTCTGCTGACTCATTGATATGGGAAGGCCATGATAATTTTGAATCAAAGATAAGACCTAAATATTTTGCAGTAGAAGTGAACGGAATTATTGCGCCGTCATAAACAACAGCTGGAATGTCAGTAGTATCAATTTGCTTCAGCATGTAACTGCCACCAATTAGCATTGCCTGTGATTTTTTAGGGTTGACCAGGAGACCGAATGACGTAGCCTAATTACAAATACATTTTAAATTTTTCAGTTTTTTTTAAAGTTTGTTTCTCAAAGTTACACACTTTGCGCTAGGTAAATAAGGGTCTACTTATTCTGGACTTACGAAATTTCATTTTTTTCTGTGGGAATGGAAGGATTTTAGATGTTTTCATAGATTTACCTGTAATCTGCATAGATAAGAATGCATATTCAACCACATATACTGTGATTTGTTTAAGTATTTAGGCTCAGTAGTTTCGGAATAAAGCGGATGGGAGGGGCGGGGGGGAAGGGGGGGGGGGGGGGTCATATTTCGCCTATTTTTTTGTACAACTTTAAGACCATCTTAAAATTATTAAGAAAAATGTTTGAGATTCTTACAACAAGCACATTCGTTTGATATATTGTCACACAATAAATTCTGAAAGGCTTTTTTTATTATTTTGGCCCCCAAGAGTGGCCCCAATTTTTAAAATTCATTTATTTACGTTACACGTCGTCTTTCGGTCACCGACTTACGTACGTGTACCAAATTTCAACTCAATCGGTCTAGTAGTTTCCGAGCAAATTGCCTGTGACAGACGGACGGACAGACACACGAGTGATCGAGTAGTTTCGTTTTCCGTTAGGTACGGAACCCTAAAAAAACTTACAGTCGACTTAAGACCCTCCTCCTGTTTGAAATTCAGTTGAAAATGCCACTAACACTCAAACAATGTCCGTGCTTCAGGTTGATTAATCTGCGTGATAAACGCAACCACGCAAGTCTTACTGAGCTACGATCGCTTCAATTGATGAACGATCAACATACAATTTATCTACAAAAGAGAAGTAAATTTTTTCAACGCAAAAACACATTAATAAACCTCTCACGTCCACACAAACTAATTGAACGAACGTTTTTAATTCCCCCGCGAACGATTCGTTATCGGCTGCCGAAAACCTTTCATTCTCTGCACCGCTGACAACCTGGTAGCTAATCTAGCTGAACGAGTGTATGATTCGTATAATTGATAAATGATCCATGCTCATCCCCAGGGCACAAACAACGGCATCGATTTAGCGTGCTCACGCGTCAACGTCATGGTAATTAATCACTGAGTACTTATAGGATGCTTGAAAAATGATTGGATTTGTATAACAAAGATTTGAGTAAAAACAGTGAAAGTAGTAAGAAAAGTGATTACAGTATTTTGTGCTTAAACTTATAAAAAAACCTAAAAAGATGCAAGTAAGAATAAATCAGTAATTTACACAGGCAAAGTCAATTATAGCTTCAAATGAAAAGCCGAATACGTAACTTTCTTTGCTACTGCGCTGCGATAAATTTTCCATATGCGACTTATCCCAACTCCTTCATTTTTATGAGATCCGCGTACAGCCTGCGGAATTTGCATGGCATTATCGATAATCAATTGCTACTAACGACTTGTACGTGACGAGCGAAGTGTGGTGAGGCCACCGACCGGGTTATGTGTACGTCGATGATAACCGAATTCATTATGATTAAAGCTAGGGGATATTCGTTAAAGGTTTTTAGGAACGGTGCTTTCCTTTTTGACCAGAGCAACGGGAGATACCTGCGCCAGATGAGATGGTATGCCTGGGGTCCGACCTTTGACCACCCGTTGATGGTTGGTACTTGTATATACTCAGTGCTAAAAAAATTCTAATAGCGCGTTCTAGATGTCGTATTTATTTTGTTCTCTCGTCGCTTGTGCGGCAAAGTATACATATTAGTTTAGTACTAACATAAGAGTATGGACACTCACTGCCGCTCTCTAGATTCCGACCTCACCCCCTCGTCACCCACATGGATACAGATTGGTTATTGTTTGGTTTTCAAACATATAGCATGTCGCCGTGATTTTGTTTGCTCCGTCATTTGTGTTTATAAATATCATTTCACGACCGTTGTATGCAGTGTCCGGGGTGTGGTGGCCACAGGTCCTTTTTGTTGTTTTCACTCAACTATATCATGAAAACTTTATATAGTGTCCCACTCGATTGCATCATTAATTCATAAGATTAGTACACGTAGATATATATTCATAAGATTATCTCTATGTCTAGTTTTTTATATATATATTTACCTGTTAGACATAGAGATAAAATTTCAGCAATGTATTTTAAAGAGCAGCCGATATTTTGCCTGGAATGAAACTAAAGATATCAAAAAAAAAAATTTTTTTTAAATTATTAGGATTTTCATTTAATTTGGCTTATTCTATTACTTGGTAAGAAGGTGTAGTTACTAACAATAAAAAAAAGACGTGAGGCACTCGGGGACTGCCGCGGTAAAGCTATTGCATAGCATTTTTTATCAACTTATGCAATTAAAGTTATTTATTTATTTTTTATTTACCAGTACCATATAGTCCTTGGGGCGCGGGATGTTTATGTAATAAATTAACACTAAGAAAGTTCATCATCATCATCATCATCCGCCATCATCAATCGCCATCGCCATCGCCATCATCATCATGGATAGATAGATGGCACTGTAAGTTTTTTAGAACTTAATATATATTTTTTTGGTGTGTCAGGTTTTATTTTCGTTACGAAATATAGAGATTATCAAATAGAAATAACGCACTAGAATTCTCATAATAGACAGAAATCTCAAGTTGCTCTGGCACTGTTTTGTTTGAAAGCTTAGAAACTTTGTTAAAGCACGAATAATAAATGTAACACACAAATGTTTGCTAAACTAGGATTTTACTTGTGAAAACAGTGAATTTCATTGTCTGAGTTAACATAACAATGGTAACGTAACAGAGGAGAGACTCGTTATTGTAATCACAAATGACGGAGATTTTATCACAAACAGAAGAAGGTAAGATTGGAAGAAAACATGAAATGAAAAAACACAAAATTATAAACGAGAAACCTTACGAGTACACTGAATAAAAATAACTGAATGTGTATTTTGTTGATGATAATGAGCTTTCAAGGGATGAAGGAGTGAAGAAGGTATTGTGATGGCCAAAAATAATCGAAGTTGAGATTTTTAATGGGAACGATTGTCTTACACTAATAGAGTCTAAAAAACACAAAAAAATGTGAGTGTGCGTGTGTGTCGGTGCGACCGTCCGATGCTCAAGTAACCAAACTACTGGACAGATGAAATGTAAAATAGTGTGTTATATTATAACGCCTGTTAGGCGAATGTGAGTTATGTAGGATATGACATATAACTGCAGAAATAATGGAATACAGCTCTGACTAAGTGCTTTGAAACGACAAAGAAACAACTCTCAAAACTGCAGCGTACAAATAAATACTTCTAGATCATATTTCGAATATCACGATTAATTATTTATTACGGTTTCGTTCCTAAAGGGTTTAAGGGCGTAGCCACGCTGTCCGTCCGTCTGTCTATCTGACAGACCTTTAAAGGGCTCTATTCTTAAACTGTAATAGATAGCTGGTTTAAATTTTCACAAATATAATATGTGTTATCATAGCAGATTTTCTAACAAATAATAAAAATAACAAAAAGAAAACATTAAGGGTCCCCATACAAACATGTTAATTTCACGGTTTTAGCTCAATCGTAAAAACATTGAGTTTTTCTAGAGTGCAAACTCCTAATTGAAATAAAAAATAATAAAAAAAGTGTGAGTCGGAATCGCCCTAAGGAACCCGAACTGAATGAAACAAAAACCTCTGGTAAACAAATTTCAAAATCGTATTCTTTATTAAAACGCATATTATAACATATCATTTTTATACTTGTTATAGTTTTTATTTAAGAGTTCCTTGTCCAAAGAATTGGTGGCACGGAATTCTCGGTGCGCGAGTGCGACTCGCACTTGGCCGTTTTTTAAAATTATTTTCGTTAGATTAGTCAGGCCCATACAATTTTAGACGGCAGTATGTAGTTTAAATAAATGTTCTTTCTTTAGTTCAGCGTAAAGTCACCGGCTAGATGACGCGGTGAATTCTGCAGAAAGCTGGATGATGCCGAAGATGGCTGGATGGATGAAGTGGCGCGCCCTGGGTAGCCCAAAGTGGACTATTACACGCTGATAATAATGAGGAATGATAGTACTCACGTCGTTGGTGGAGACGAACCAGGCCATCTCAGTGCTGGAGGCAAGCTGGCCGTTCACCAAGCACTTGATCTCACTCTTCGTCCACCTGTTGTAGATGTAGACCACCGCTATAGCGTACCACCTGCAGACAACAAGGAGTAAGTAAGTAAATACGCTTTATTGCACACCAACATTAAAAGCGTCGGTGGCTCAACCGGTAACGACTCGGTCCTTCTAAACAGAGGTACCGGTTTCAAATCTGGACGGCCAATGCACCAATGATGTTTTCAAAACTTACGTACGTAAACTTTCATACTTATCGATTGCTTTAACTGTGAAGGAAAACATCGTGAGGAAACCTGCACACGCCTGCGGAGAAACTCGAAGGTTGTGTGTGAAGTCGACCAACCCACACTGGGCCCGCGTGGTAGACTACGGCCTGATCGCCCTAATTCAGGATAGGCTCGAGCCCCTCGGTGGGGACATATATGAGCTGATGTGATGATTAAATTAGTGACAAGCCCTAAAGTAGGTATTTATATTCAAAATGTGCCATGGCGGCCTTATCACTTTTAGCGATTTCCTCCAGACAACCTTAGGTAAGTGAAAGAATGGTAGAAAAGCAAGAATGCTGCATGCAATAACAATTATAAAATTAAATATTTACTAATATAAATATAATAAATAATAATCATTATAATCATATCAGCCGGAAGACGTTCACAGCTAGACAAGGGCCTCCCCCCAAGGATTTCCACGACAACCGGTCCTGCGCTGCCCGCCTGTATGTAAAAAACATCATCATCATATCGGCTCATATACGTTGCGACCGAGGGGCTCGAGCCTACCCTGAATTAGGGCGATCGGGCCTTAGTCGACCACGCGGGCCCAGTGCGGGTTGATCAAATTCACATACAACCGTCGAGTTTCTACGCAGGCGTGTTCAGGTTTCTTCACGATGTTTTTCTTCACCGCAAGAGCGTCGGATATACGTACATATGAAATCGAAATTCGAAAACACATTGGTACGTGGCAGGTTTCGAACCACGACCTCCCGGACAGGAGGTAGCGGCCCTGCCATTACGCCACCGACGCTCTATTTAAACATCATAATCCTTAAATAATGTATAATTATATACTTAGATTAATAACTAAATAAATATATATACTAGCTTTTGCCCGCGGCTTCACCCGCGTGGACATCGTTTTTATTTATGACTGTTTTGAGGGAGAGTGGTACACGCGGCTCCAGATCTTTATCCTAGATCGGGCTACTCTATAGCTGTGTCACTTCCCATCCCCTCAACCAATTCTATACGAAAAATCACTTCAATGTTGCTCCGTTGCGACGCCGACGTGCGCGAGCGTGGAAATAATTTTTCCCCAGATCCCCTCGGAAACTATGTCAGGATAAGCTAATTAGTAAATTATGTCATTTCTCCATCCTCAACCATCTCAGAAAAAAAGACAACAATCCACTGTTATGTTAAAGAAAATAACCAAAAAAAAGAGTATTTTTTCAGTTCCCTCAGGAAATGCATCGGACTATGCTATATTCACGGGATAACATATGGGATAAATTATGTCCTTTCCCGTGTCACAGGGCTCCTGCATGCAAAATTTCATCAAGATTGGTAAAAGTGTTGAATCGTGAAAAAAATAACAAACAAACACATTTTTACATTTAGTAAGGATACATACACATAGACAGAGAGTTAGATAAATACAATTGATAGCAACAGAAACATAAATAAGCTATTAAAGGGATAGATTACTACACAGTATAGGTATATCGTTGATAATTTAGTAATACGATTCGTAATGTTATGAAGATAGTAAATAAGTTTTCTGAATTACTTCTGCGGTTTTCAAAAAGCCGATCAGAAATATTTCCCGATTCTCACCGCCTAAAAATCAATTGCTGATTGGCATGTGATGATGAAAATCACGATTTTAACTCCTCGACTCCCCCAGTTGGGGGGTTTTCCCGTAAGCTCTACGCTGGGCAGGCGCAGGTAGGCGATCGCAGTGAGCAGTGTGGTGGCACAATACGCGAAAGGGATGCTGCTGCGAATTCTTCAGCTTTGACCTCTTAGTTGGCTCTTACGATACCCTCAGGAAGAGTCATTTCATATCCGCACTACAGGTCACAAAAAAAATCTACGAAGTTTAGCAAAAAAATAGGGGAAAATGGGGAGATACAGTATAACACAAGACGTAAGAAATAAAAAATATCGTCTCACCTCCTAGGCTGGAACTCGTACTTGACACAGTGCTGGAAGCCTTTCCCACGGACCTTCATGGAAGTGAGCACCAGGCAGTTGCCAACGAAGTGCGCCGTGTAGCCCACGCCCTTGCTCGTCTTGAAGCTAATGACAAACAAATAGAGTCATAATAATATGTTAGCGGAAAACGCAGCCACCATGAATGTTCGACATACAGGCTGTCATGAAAATGATGTAGGACCACTTCACAAGAGCTTCTACTCATCATGTTGAACAACTTTCCATAGTTAATTTAAATGTAATATTAGTTGTATTGATGTTCTTTAACTAGCTTGTACGTAATTACGTGTTTCTTTGTCTATATTAAGTCCTCTGTTTATTATTGCAAAGGTTGACGAAAGAGATCCCTTTAAGGGATAAGTCCGCCTTTGTACTTAACCTTTTTTTGAAACATTATTTTAAGTGTATATTTTGTACAATAAGGAGTTTACAGACAAACGAACATGCTGAACAATTCTCCATAGAAACCATAGTCAATCAGCTGGTTTACCAAATTTGTGAATTTTTGTATGAAGTGTTGAACACTAACAATATTTTTTAAAGAAACTAAAATTGTTGAAACGAAATGGATCATTGTAGTCAATAGTGCTATTCTCAACAAATATAAGCAAAAAAACTAGGATTTAAAACTTCCTCATTAAAGGAAATGGCACGTAAATGACTGTTCAAAACTGAAAAAAATGGTGAAAATCATAAATTCCCGAATATTTTGAAATCAAGGGATTTCTTGAAGATTTCTTTCTTACTCCAGGTTAGGACATGGGTTTCTCGATTATCCACTATTTATAGGACACCCAGTACTAAATGTTTTATACCTATATTCAATCATCATCATCATCATCTCCTCCCAACGACAAAGACCTCCCCAAAATATTTCCACAAAGACCGGTGCTATCTGTCCCAACAGAACACCCGAAACACTATCCATTCAACGCTGATGAAAACTTGCTGCATTTGAACACTGCATCAGTTTGCAGAGGCTTTTGCCACTGACCGAAACTCGTTTGATACAAATTGTTTTGTAGATAATCATAATCATTTTATTAGTAAGAAATATATTACAGGTCAAATTACAAAATGGATCAAGCCTTAGCACTTTAAGGCGAAGCATTTGTAAAACAGTTGTCTCTGTTTTTTTCATTTACGTGTAAAGAGTCAAGAAAATAACCACTCTTATGCACTTTCTCAATGTTTTACGTTGTTATTTCTCTTAAGACTCAAATTTAAAAACTAAAATTTAGCAGATTCTCTGTAGTATTAAAAAAGAAATTTCTCCACATAAAAACTATGAACAAATTTTGTAATTTTATTAAAAAACAATTCGTTTTAGACTTTTTTTTGACATTTTAGACCTGATTTTGGGATTTTTTATGATCGAGTAAAGTGCACACTATCGTATAAAATATTAGCACATTCCTTAGACAATATCCTTAAGTATGTCTAATATTTTTTGCAAGACCGATATTTAGTAGAAATTACCCAAAATATTTGATCTAGCAAAAGGGTGTCTCCGCTTCTCCACCGGTGCCTCGCCCTAAGTGAACAACTATTGTATATACATCGGCAGCAAATCGTAAGAATCCGCCAGATCGCGATCTGCCCAGATATTCCCAGGCAGATCGTGTAAGGCCCAGGCATACGATCATCATATCAGCCGAAGGACGTCCACTGCTGGACATAGGCCTCCCCCAAGGATTTCCACGACGACTGGTTCTGCGCTGCCCGCATACAGCGGCTTCCCGCAACCTTCAAAACACATACCTATATGTACTCGTAATTAGTTTTTCGGAAAAGGCCAACGATTTGGATGGAATTTTGTATTCTGGTAGTATTTTACATTCTAAGTATATTTAGATAAGTGTTATTCTTGAGAACATCCGTTTTCACAGAAAAAATAACATGTTTATAGTTTAGGAGACTTCGAGCAAAACTCGGTAGCCAAGGGTTTAATAATAATAATAATAACCTCGTGCAGGCTCATGCCGATAAATGGACCAAGTACCTGGACCTGGCGCACGAGGTTACTGATATGTGGCGAGTGGAATCCACTGAAATCATCCCCGTAGTCCTATCCGTGATACGAACGTAATTTCAGCCGACCTTGAACGTCACCTAAGGCGGCTGGATCTCCGCGGCAGACCAATAATTGCAGCAATGCAGAAAGCAGTCCTCCTCGATAATGCCCGGATAGTTCGACGCTTTCTCTACCCGTCGCACTGAACTCCAGCAGACTGTGCTTCCGCTGAAGGTGCTCCTGCCACTTTGCCTCGTGCCAAGTGAGCAGAGTAGCTTAAGTTTATACATTAAATAATAATAATAATAGAAATAAAATCAAAATAAAATGGTTACAAATTATACATAATTAACCCAAAATAAAATAATACTTATAAAAATCGTATAAATAGAAGAATTAAAGCTAGAAATACGCTTAGGAAATACGTTTCACGTTAGCGTAAATTTGAAAAGTCTTGTAGACTACAAAATGTGTGCCTATCAGTCAGCGTCTGAGAGTCGTGTTAATGAGCTCGAGGGTTGTCAACTTGTGTGACTATGTTAATCTTAGATGTTAATTGACTCCCAGGTACCTCCAAATTAATTATTGGAAACGCTAAACACTTCAAGAAATCGAATTCAGTTGCAACAACAACCAAGTACATTTTGTTATTTCATTTTTTTGGTTTTTTATAATTTTCTACAAAACTACATAACCGATTTTGATAAATTCATATTAGGGGACCAAATAGGAGGCACAGCGTACCAATTAAAAGAAGGATCGGTAACATCGGTTTACAATTAGCAAATTAATTGAGTAACATACACACAAAAACACTGTTGAATTGAGAACCTCCTAGTTTTTTGCAGTCGCCCAGGCTAATAATTATGTTGGGTCACACCGATTGCAGTCGCCCAGGCTAATAATTATGTTTTGTCACACCGATTGCAGTCGCCCAGGCTAATATATCTGTCTGGATCAATTTGCTGCCTTGATATCTTGCAACAATTTTAGCAATATTCTTGTTGTGCGCTTTCACTCTTTTCAACCTTTTTAAAAAAAGTAGGAGGTTCTCAATTCGGTTGTTTCATTTTTATTTTTGTTACCTTAGAACTCCGTCATTTATAAAAAAAGATATAAATAATATTTTTTTTAAAACGTTATACTTATTTTAGATTACTTCCATAGAAATTTCATCAAAATCGGTTCAGTACTAGTCTAGGAAATTAGCAAAAACAAAAAAAAATGCAAAATTGTACTTGATTGTCGTGATCAGATCAATCACATCTAAGTCGGTTTTTAGCGTGTTTAGCGTTTTAAATTATACTTAGTACGGAAATGGAAATGATACGGCGTTTCGTGACCCAAAGATTTCCTCTAATAGGGTTGGGTTTAAAGACCCGAAGATAGATTTCAGAAGTACACCACCAAGAGTATTGATGTAACTTTTGGAGCGGGAGATGCCCTCAACCTAATCTTTACACCTTACCTTAGTTTTAGCTACAAGTACTAGGGCAAGTTTGGTATCATTGCCGAATTTATTAATAATGGGATCACATTCGCACCATTCGGAAGTAATATAATTCCATAAATGAATTTGACATCCTTGATGTATAGGTACTAAAGTGACACCAGACTTGGACAACTATCAAGATAAGCCTGAGGGATGACTGAGGGCTGATCAGCTGATCGAGTAAGTATGGGAGAGACAAGTTTTTTTTGCGATTTGACTATGGGTTCCATGGGGAAAGTTGTTCAGTTTCATGGGTAGAAGCACCAGTTGAAATAGTTTCAGCTAATTTTTTTACACCTTATATAAATAAACCAAAACTAAATTTAAATAACATACACTCATAAATTGTACTAAATTCGCTTGATTTTAAAATAAAAGGCTTCTAATCATTTTCCTATAAAATATGTGCAATATAAATACGTAATATAATGCGGAACGAATATCTTCACTTTGTTTTTTCAATTAAATGAAAATTCTAGGGAACAATATGATATCAAGCAAGCGTCGACGAAACGTTGTATACTGAGGTATAGGTGGAGTACATGTGTTTCCACGTGTGTGTCGGCTTTTAGCGCAAATTGCGTACAAAGTGGATTTATTGGTGGTGTCTACTCGTACTTCCGCGCCCATTTCCGAATTACGGCTTTAAAGCAATTACGGCTTTGAATATCGTTTACTATACCCACTGGAGATGATCAAAGGCCGTCGCTTTTATATCTAGGTTTACTTGAATGTCTATTGCTTTGATTGTATACCTACTGTACTACAAAATAAATTAAATATCTAGCTAGCCAATATAATATAATAAAAACAATTATCTTCACTTATATCGTAATATTCAAAAAATAACCTCTAAAGTTGATACATTACGTATAGTTTCAACTACAGACAACTGCAATACTAAAAAAAACATAATGATTCAGATTTGCTAAGGGATTTGGCGAGAAGTTTTTATACACTTGGATAAAAATCTTCTTTCAAGTAAACTTTTCTCTGTGATACATTTAACATTTTGACTGACTCGGTGGCTCAGTAGTTAGTGCTCTTTCAACCGCCTCCGTAGCTCAGAGGCAAAGTTCACTGGCTTTACACAGGAGGTCGAGGGTTCGATTCCCGGAGGGGTCAATTGTAAGACTCGGTTTGGTTTGTGGTAGGGCATTTTCTAAGCTCGCCTGGCTAGCTACCACCATCTTATCTAAGTCTTGCCGCCAAATATCAATGTTGATACATTGGTGTGTTCCGGCATGAATATAAGATAGCCAGTTCCCCATTGCGTTGGGGAATCTTGGTAAGCCCGCTTCCATCTTCGGCAACAGCGTCACTTACCACCAGGTGAGATGTTACCAAGGGGTTAGCAATTGTGAATAAAAAATAAAAAAAACTACTGATCCGAGAGTTGTGGGTTCGATCCCCACCCAGGGCAAACATTTGTGTGATGAGCAGATTTGTTTGCTCTTTGTCTGGGTGTTAAATATCTATATATGTATGTTTTTAAGTATATAAGTATGAATATCAGTCTTTGGTTCCCATAACACAGGTAATCCTACTTTGGGGCCAGATGACCATGTGTGATTTGTCCCAGAATATTTATTTATTATTTATTTTTAGTTCTTTTTTCATTATGTGTTCTATAGTACATTTCCTTTAGTAAGCGACTGCACATAATACATGTATATGAATGTACCTTCAAAATAACCTGTCATGCGCACAAGGTACGGACATGCGTCGAATGGACATTTGAGTTTAATAACCCCCTTAAATGACAAGCTGCAAAAAATACTACTATAAAAACCCTAAAAAACCAGACTGCTAAAAAGATACCTTAAGAATGACACTCGAGTCCTTCTACTGTCAAACTAACGTAGCTTCGATGCATAAAGCCCATGAGCTATGATGGCGATGGCACACATCTTCATGGAGTTAAACCAGGCTTACCCCATCAACAGAAACGGGATCATACCAGGCCTACTCCCACACATACGGGAACTAACGAGATAGACGTTAACTAAGATAATATTAACTTAATAGGCGTTTGTTTTCAACTTATCATAAACTTGGACACTATGTGATGTGACCATAAACATTTTGAAATTTCAAATCTAATCGGGCCAACCCGACACACATTAAGGGGTCTAATCAGGCTAGTCTGATTAAACGGGATCAAAACATACTAGATTCAAACATATGCTACCATACTGACCAGTATAAGTAGGGCTTCTCGCGCTCAATGTTGACAGAGTTGATGGGGTCCAGGCGGAACCAGGTGGTGAATGTGAACCCGCTCTCGTACGGCCACCGCGCCAGTGGCGGCAGCACTACCGCCTGCAACAAACAGAAAATAATACACGTTATTCTTATGTATTCTTTAATGCACACAAATATTTACATGAAAAACACTTAGAAAGGACATGTACAAAGGTGGACTTTTCTCTATAAGAGATTTCTTCCAGCCAACCTTACCGGGTGTTATGAGAATTTAAGAGACAGGGGAAAAACCTATGTGTACCTAAAATTATACTAAATAAAATACTAATATATAATTATAATGTAAACTAACCTAATCTACTCACATAAATAATACATACCTATACTAAATATGTAAATCAATAGTATACATAATACATACCTAAGAATAGAATACTTACTATTCTTACTAAAATAAATATATACAAATAAACTTACACGTTCTGTAGGGAAAGAAGATGCTCTTTTTTAAGATTGATTTTGAAAGAGTTAACAGAGGGGCAGTCGCGAATGTTGGCGGGTCCTCTGTTCCAGAGGTTCGCAGCTTCAACAGTGAACGAGTTGGAGAAGAATTTGGTATTGCAGCGGGGAACTATTTTTGTGACACATGAACGTCTGGGTGGGCAAGGCACGGGTAGTAGGTGGAAACGGGAGCGGAGATATTCAAGAAAGGAAGGATTTTTAAGGATTTTGTAGATGAGTGTAAGGATATGTAGATTACGACGCTGACGAACAGGGAGCCATTTAAGCCGAGAGCGATACTCAGAAATATGCTCGAACTTTCGCAAGCCGAACACAAACCTAATGGCGAGGTTTTGTAAGCGCTCGAGCTTATTAAGGAGCTCCTCACTTATTTTTTCTGGTCGTTATAGTTTATATAGTGAAGTCTGATTTGCTTTTTTTGCTTAGTTTTGTAAAATTGTGTTTCCTTTTTAAAATTACTTGTGGAAATCTATAAAGGCTTCATCACATTATATTTTATACCTAGAATTAGGTCTATTTTACGTAAAAAGCTGTTGATTTCCCCATGGAATAAATAATTAAACTATTATAATGCGTTTTTTTTCAGCCCATTACTCTATGAGGTTCAAATATAGGTATTTAGTTTGATTTTATTGAAAACTAGCTGTCTCGGCGAACTTTGTTCCACCTTACACTACACTACACTACCCTACCCTACCCTACCCTACATAAGAACCTTCTCCTGACAATAATGAACTCAACAAAAAAAGAATTAGCGAAATCGGTTCAGCTCTTCACGCGTGATGCGATGACCAGAAGAAATATAGGTTCATTTTTATATAGGTAGATAAATGTAGTCGGACTAGGAAAACTGCCAGGCTGAGGTCAGGCCGACAAGGCGTTACGTGAACAGCATTAATTAAACGAATACTTTGCGTTGTTTTCATTCAATTACTCGATGACATGTGAACAGGTTCTGTGGCACCCTAAATTTGGTCGGACACCGACACCTGCCCAGACAGGACCCGGCCGACCAAGATTTTTAGTCTTTAATAAACGGCTTCCATCCAACCCATCATACTTGTTTAGTTCTACCTGATGAGGTATTTTGTGAGTTAAAAGTGACCAACTTGTTTAAAATTATGCTTCTTACTGTAATTACGTGATCGAATCAAAAATGAGGAGATACGTAGGACAGCTAAGTAATCGATAGAGATCACAGAATCGCTAAACTTAAGTGATAGGGGGGGGAGGGGGGGACACGTAGCTCGAAGAACTAACGGCGACCGCGCACTGGGAGACAGGGCGCAGGCAAGCATCATACTCCAAACCACTGGGTGCGGGCAGCGCGGGACCAAACAAAAGCCTTACTGGAGCAGCGGATGTCTTTCGGCTGATATGATGATGATGATGAAAGTTCTTGTATATCCTGACTTGGATCTTTTATGCAAGGCCTAACTAGGTGGATACCATTGCTCACCTTATATCTGCAGCACGCTGCTTGGCGGGGGTGGGGCATCTCGCCAGCGAAAGCCCATCACTGAGAAGATTACAGAGTCCAGACTAAGGTGGTATTGACATATTATGCTTAGACCCGATGACCATATCGTGATAAAGTGCCTTTCCATGACTACGAAAAAGAGAGGGAGAGGTAGACCGCAAACTGCCTGGATGACAGATGTCCGGAAGGACATGCAAAAGCTTAGCTTTAAAGAAGACGATGCTTACCACAATGCTTACCATCGAAGAGAAAGGCGCCGAATGATTAAGAAAGCCAGAAAAGGCGAGGGCAAAGAAGAAGGAGAAGAAGTATTTTTGATTGAAACGAAAAACCATTGATAAAGTTTGGTTATTTTATTTACTCTTTACACGTAAAGCAAAAGACAGAGACAACTGCTCCAATCAATACATCATTAAATCACATTTTTTAAATTGTGTGGGAGGTACCTCTTTAGGGTTTTTCTAGCCATACCAATTATGTAACATTTAAGACGCTCTGGTAAGATTAAGTACTCGATTGCGTAAATATAACTTAAATATAATAACTCATATTATAAAAATAACTTTTTGGAGAAAACAATATTTTTAAACTTTTCTTGTATGACGAGTATAATTTTTAGAATTTTCTCAGATATACGAGTATCACAAACTAATAAAACTAACTAATAAAAAACACGACTATTATCAAAAACATTACCCCTCTGTTTGCGAAGTTGGGTAAAACATATCCTATAACAGTCACGGCATCAAGACGAATCTAACGATACCTCGCACTCTAAAATCCATCAAGCCATTTAGAAGATATCGTGGAATAAAGAAACATATATACATTAGACCTGAAAACAACAGACTTATTGTGGCCAGTCGTATAAAAAATATGTACATGCGCAATACTTTATCAAAATCGGTCCAACAGTTTCCTCGTAAACAGGTGGACGGACATACATACAGACTTCTTTGTCGAATGCCAGTTTGGTGTCTGTTAGTGGTGAGGAGTACATTTTGATCAAAATCTCAGCCGGTTTTCACAGAACCTTCTAACTGCTCAGTACTAATAGATATATACTGTGATTGCTCCTTCGGCCCTCGAAGGCAAAAAGAAGGCTCTTTGGTGATGATGAAAATGTCTAATAAATAAGTAAAAAGTAAGTGTGTGGTTTTATGAAACCACGGTAAAAGTGAAACTTTACAGAGGACGAAACGATCATGGCTGCTCTCGCTACGGTACAGAGGACGAAACGATCATACCGTCAGACGAAAGCGACCGTCACGCGACATGCAACACACAGACGAAAAAATGTGTGAAAAAAATACATATGAGATACCCGCACGGAGAAAATGCCTAGCGGTTCAAGGGTTCGGCTTTTATTTATAAGATTAATCCTATCTCGAATATGCCTCGCATACTTTTCCCATCCATCATAACTACTATTCCCTTAACGACGTCTACCTCATTCATACGTATGAACTCTATCCAACACGGGTCGAAATAATTATGAATGAGCTAAGTAGGTTTATCCTTACTAATGTTCTTCTCCTTTATGTTACCATTCAGTCCAGTTAGGTCGGTCCAAGTTCGAGAAAGAGATCAATTGTCGAATCCAACTCGGCTGGGCGGCGTTCGGGAAGCTTCGCAGTATCTTTACGTCCCAGATACTGCAGTGTCTTAAGACCAAGGTCTTCGACCAGTATGTGTTGCCAGTGGTGACATACGGAACTGAGACATGGTCGCTTACTATGGGCCTCATAAAAAGGCTCAAGGTCACCCAAAGGGCAATCGAGCGTGCTATGCTCGGAGTTTCTCTGCGTGATCGAATCAGAAATGAGGAGATCCTTAGGAGAACCAAAGTAACCGACATAGCTCTAAGAATTGCTAAAATTAAGTGGCAGTGGGCGGGGCACATTGTTCGTAGAACAGATGGCCGTTGGGGCAGTAAAGTTCTCGAGTGGCGACGACGCACAGGAAAACGTAGTGTAGGCAGGCCTGCCAATCGGTGGACCGATGACCTGGTGGAGGTCGCGGGAAGCCGCTCGATGCGGGCAGCGCAGAACTGGTCGTCGTGGAAATCCTTGGGGGAGGCCTTTGTCCAGCAGTGGACGTCCTTCGGCTGATATGATGATGATGATGATATTACCAATACTAATATTATAGACTAGCTGTTCCCCGCGGCTTCACCCGCGTGGACCACGTTTCTATGACTTTTCGAGGGTGCGCAGTGCGCGAGCCGCAAGCTGCTCGCGAGCGTGAAAAAGAAGCCTATGTATTAATCCAGGTCCTAATCTGTCTACCTACCAAATTTCAGCCAGATCCGTTCAGTAGTTTTTGCGTGAAGAAGTAACACACATACGCACTCACAAACTTTCGCCTTTATAATATTAATAATGTGTTTGTTTGTTTGTTTGTTACCTTTTCATGCTTTAACACCTCAACAATTTTTTATAAAATCTGGCATGCAGGTAGCCTGTTTCATGGAAATTAACATAGGGTACTTTTTATCCCGTGAAAAGGCTCTTTTTTGGTTGATTTCTATAACATCGCAACGGGGCAACGATTGTTTTGATTTGTTACACAGAGATGATTGAGGGGGTGGGAAATGAGCTAGACTACTAATTAATAATTAGCATGGCCCGAAATAGTTCCCGAGGGATCTGATTTATTTCCAGTCTCGCGCACGTCGGCGTTGCAATGGAGCAACGGACTGTGGTGATTTTCTGCATAGAAATAGTTGAAGGGTGGGAAGTGGCATTGACTAATTATCAGAATAGCCCGATATACTCGTAGTTCCCTAGGGATCAGAGGAGCGATGGCTGGCTCTCGTGTTATACTCGTGACCGGGTGCCGTTTGTGTGAACTGCCCTACACTTGTCAAAGGCGTTCATGACATTCAATAATTTTAATGTATAACTTCTCGTGTCATATTGTTTTCATGTTCTAATGACATTATTTGTTTTTTTATAACGGATTAGATTTTGACGTTATTAACTAATGATTGTTTATTTATTGATTTTTTTCAAATGAAATTATGTTATTATTATTTTATGACTATCAGAAAGAGTGTAATTTGCACCTATTTTGAATAAATATCTTGAATCTTGCACCACTCACCCTAAAAGACAGTTATAAACGATGCCCAAAAACTAGTAGAATAATAAAGAAAGAATGAGCGGATTTTTGGAAAACATAGACAGGCAGATGTTACAGTGCGAAACGAGCTCATACCGACTATACGGCCGCGGCAAAGCGTCCGGCTAAGCGCCCGCCGGAACCACAGATATATATATAATAGTTACCGGAAATAACATTGCTTGTTGTCCTAGGTTGCGTTGCTGAGTCATATTAACTGTAGCTCAGTCATATTAACTATAAAACTTTTTTCATAATGTATGGTCGGCAAAACAGACCTTTTGGATGTTATTGAATGGTCGCTAACCTAGTAATGTAGATAACTACTTAGTTTTATTAGCACCCATTAGTATATTTTAGCGACAATAAATTTAAAAAATTAATTAAATTTATTCAAAAATTTCAAAAAAGAAAGGAATTGAAATACGAAAAATAAAACTGTTGTAGCGTAACCAGTGTAACTGAGCTCCTACACTAATGTAAATACCTAAATAATTTTGAATCGGCGCCAATCAAAAAAAACGGAACGTTCGGCAAATGCCAACAAAGGGACGCATCACGTCGGTCGCCGCCGCCGCCGTGCATTCCGCTGCTATCATTTAATTTAACGTCATAATTAATTTGCTTATTTATTTGATTGGCGCCGACTTCAAATTATTTAGGCATTTACATCAGTGTGAGAGCTCAGTTAGACTAAAAAAGTTTTATTTTTCACTTTTAGATTCCTTTCTTTTTTTGTCGGTTTATTTTTAACAATTAGATTTCTACTGGCTTGCGACCTCGACGCGCCCCTGGACTCGCGTGTAATCCAGCACGAGGAAATTAGGTCATGGAGGGCAAGGGTACCAGGTTCTAAATTAATAAAAAAAATACCACCACTAGGTTTAGTAAACATGACAAAAAATTAATAAAAAGGCATGGGATAGGATAAAATAATAAAGTGGAAGATTGACTCGATAGAAGTGGAAGTAGAAGAAGACAGTGGCAAAGTCAAAAATGAGAAAACATAAAAATAACAAATTGAAAGAAAATAACATCATCATCATCATATCAGCCAAAAATCGTCCACTGCTGCACATAGGCCTCCCCCAAGGATCTCCACGACGACCGCTTCTGCGCTGCCCGCATCCAGCGGCTTCCCGCGACCTTCACCAGGTCGTCGGTCCACCGCGTGGGAGGCCTGCCTACGCTACGTTTTCCGGTGCGCGGTCGCCACTCGAGAACTTTACTGCTCCATCGGCCATCTGTTCTACGAGCTATGTGCCCTGCCCACTACCACTTCAGTTTAGTGATTCTGTGAGCTATGTCGGTTACTTTAAATGGCTGACGAAAATAACATAAAAGATCAAAAATTACCTAAAAAAAGATTGACTTTGTCACTAGCTTCCCTCCGCCCCGCAGCTCCATCTGCGGTTTAGTTGCCAATAAATCTCCGTGTCGTTCCCATAACAACTGATAAAGTTTCACATTAATCGGTGAAGACTGATTTTGAACAAGCAAACATTTATTTACATTTTTATTAATAAGTATACATATTAGAAAATGTTATATTCTAACAAAAAATATATGAATTATATTGTTAACTAGCTTTTGCTAGCGGCTTAGCTCGCGTGAACATAGTTTCTACGACTGTCGTCGAGGGTGCGCAGTGCGCGAGTCGCAAGCGGCTCGCGAGCGTGGAAAAGAGTAGTCTATATGTTTCTCCAGGTCCTATATGTCTACCTACCAAATTTTATCCAGATCCGTTTATCTGTTGTGGCTTGAAACAGTAACAAACATCCATACATACAAACTTTCGCGTTTATAATCTATATAATATCATTTGTGTTAATACGACCTCCAGGGATCATCATATCAGCCGAAAATCGTCCACTGCTGGACAAAGGTCTCCCCGAGGATTTCCACGACGACCGGTCCTGCGCTGCCCGCATCCATCGGCTTCCCGCGATCTGCACCAGGTCGTCGTTCCACCGCGTGGTAGGTCTGCCTATGCTACGTTTTCTGGTGCGCGGTCGCCACTCGAGAACTTTACTGCCCCATCGGCCATCTGTTCTACGAGCTACGTGCCCTGCCCACTGCCACTTCAGTTTAGCGATTCTGTGAGCTATGTCGGTTACTTTGGTTCTCCTGCGGATCTCCTCGTTTATGATTCGATCACGCAGAGAAACTCCGAGCATAGCACGCTCCATTGCCCTTTGGGTGACCTTGAGACTTTTCATGAGCCCATAGTAAGCGACTATGACTCAGTTCCGTAAGTCATCACTAGCAACACACACTGCTCAAAGACCTTAGTCTTGAGACACTGCGGTATTTAGGACGTGAAGATATTGCGATGCTTCCCGAACGCTGCCCAGCCGATTTGGATTCGTCGCAATGTGTTTTCGAATTTCTACTTCATATTTACGTTCATCCGACGCTCTTACGATACAGAAAAACATCGTGAGGAAACCTTCACAAGTCTGCGAAGAAACTCGAAGTAAACTCGACTAAGGCCCGATCGCTCTAATTCAGGGTTGGCTTGTGCCCCTTGGTGGAGACATATAGGAAATGATATGATGATGATGAATTCATTAGCAATCATCCTTTTAATCTCGGTCTCTTCCCGTGATTATGAACGACGACGTGCGCCAAGGAATCATTCTTTGGTAAATTCTCAAGAAGATTTTTTGCACTCCTCAAACAAATAGATCAGTTGACATGCCTACTATGTAGTACAGAAGTTCTATTTCATTCTATAGGCTCCTTGGAAGTTGATCAAAGTGCCGAGTAGAAGAACCCTTGATTACAATGATGACCGCTGATTAATGAGGACCTTACTATATTCTTGTTCACTGAATAATACTCCAAACTTGTGGCACGTCTAATGGAGCTCTATCAATCCAACCTAGTAGACAGATCACCGTCATTTATTTGATCTATTTTATCATAGCAAATGAATGACAAGTAATAAAATAGAATTGCCATAGATAAACCCAAAACAGAATCTTCACATAAGTACCTAGGTACTCCAGTTTATTTACAGAAATTTAACTTTTGAGTTTGAGGGATATTTATTGTTTTCTTTGTGTCACAGAATTTGTGTAGGCTCGGTAAGTCCATTTTTTAAAGAATTGTACGTTGGGTTCTTTATGAGTAGAATCTCCAATCAACGGGTCCTACACCGACTTTCTTACATTCTGTATATAAGGAGAGGGATTGCTATATAAATTGCTGTATATAAGGAGGTGATGCTTCACCTGGTGGTCACGATGATGATACCGAAAATGAAAGCAGCTCAAAAAGGTTTCCCGAACTAATGGGAAACTGGTTATCGATTTTTGGAGATGATAATTAATTAAGATGGACATTAGTGCCGGGACGTGTGTCCAGGACACACAATTTACACTGATGTTTGGCTGAAATATTTGTATATATAAGTTATGGTCCCATAACCCAACCCGCGTCCCATAATGTTGGACTACGTCGGAAATCGAACCCGCAACCTCCTGTGAAGCTAGTGGACCACTGCGCCATGGCGCGGAAAATCTTCGTAACGATTAATTGAGTTGTAACTTCCTCCAAGATTTCAGACTTAGCCTCCGTGTCGCAAGATTTCCGATTTGTGTGGGCCCACCTTTTCCGATAATTGAGAAAAGCCCCACTCTTTTTTATTTTCCGAAAAATGACATAAAAGAGCAAACAAACGTTACGTAAAACAAACAAGAGTACCAGGGAGGCATAAAACACACAAAGATCTGAGGGAGACATCATTATTAATTCTTCTTTGAAATATAAGCTCCGTTGCGTGCGTTCAATGAGAGTTGCGAAACTCAGTGCTGGAATGATGGGCCCATTTTTATTAAGCAGTTCCTGTTCGATCTTCCGTCTATGATCTCCTTTCCTGTTAGACCCCCTTGTGTTAAAATATTGTAGTTCGATTCCTTACAGTTAGAAATAAATTCAACAGGGCCACTTAAATCATCTTTATATCGCCCGAAAGACGTCCACTGCTGTCCACACTGTCCATTAAAAACATTCTGAACAAACCTCTAGGATTTTAACAATGACCGGTACTATGTTGTCGGCATCCTACAGTTTCCCGTGACCTTCACCACGCACTGGAAGGCATTGCGTAAGCAGGCCTCCCCCTCTCTGGACTGATCGATGACTTAATATTTTATTTTTATTTTATTTTTTTATTAAAAATTTGAGTGCGTTTGACTGCAACTCATCTGATGGTAAGTGATGATGCAGTCGAGGATGGTGCACGCAAACTCAAATAATGCCTATTAACTCTTGCCTTGAAGATCCCCAAATTATAGGAATCGGGAAACACTGACGCAGGCAAGGAGTTCCACTCCTGCGCTGTACTGTATATACTCGTAATTACTAAATCCAATATGGCTAAAAGTAAGATATTTTGAATATCTGTTTTTTCTTTTAATAATCCGCAGGGAACATAAAAGTTATACATGAAAACAAAATCTAATTTAAAAAAAAGAAACAGGAAGATGGGAACTAACATAACATAAGTTGAGGATCGAACAGGAATTACAATCACAGTTGGGAAACGAACAGGAACTACTCTTTTTATTTACGACAGGAATTTATGTTAAAAGGGTATTTTTCATATTTTGTCCTCGTTTTTATCTCACAACATCCTCATTTACTTATGAATATGGACGTGTAAGTGAAAGGGGTTCTAATATCAAAGTTTATGCGGCCAAAAGACAGTCATTAATAATCATTTTTAGGCTTTCGTTCGGTGTGACTTGCACTAGAAGGAAGAAAAATACTATAATAAATTTTAATACTACCCCCTTTTTAGCAATAATAGTGAGAGTTCGCTGAGCGCGAACGGGGAAATATACGCCTGCAACTTCCTCATGAATAACTTCATCCATTGGTAAAAACCGTATGAAATCCATTCAGTAGTTTTTGAGTTCATCGCGTTCAGACAGACGCAGCGGGGGGATTTTGTTTTATAATATGTACAGATTATATACTAAAGAGCTTGTACAGAAAGTTATCTCCCGTAAAAACCCTTATTTCGGATTACTTTATTCAATTTGAAAATCGTGTTTTGCTTCAAAGTTTAATTTTCATTAGGATCGAATATTTCATTTGATAGAAATTGTAGTTCTAAATGTGTATTAGAGACGACTTTCTGAAGGTACCTTTCCTTAAGAAACGCAGAGATTCAATATTACGACTGCCATCAAAGAGATTGGGAATAAATAAAATTGAACATGAATTTTGCTTTGACCGGAGAGAGTTGCATTTTACATTTTCGACTCCGATCCGAATCAGATCTAAATGCTAGGAAACATTTATCAAACTCAATTTGAAGTACATTATATTTGAAAAATTTGTAGCAAAACCGAGCATTAACTGTTAAGGTAACGTAAAAGTGTAGGATTCTCTTTTATAAAATCTGTCACATTCGTTAACGGCACGTTGGAATCTTTTTGTCACATAAGAGAATAATTTACGATCTTGTACGACGGTCGAGTTGTAGCAAAATAAATGCAAGCAAACAAGTTTCCTCAGCAGAAAAGTACCAGGCAAACAGAAGCTGGCAGAAGCTGCGAACCGTCAGTCTGCCGTCAGATCCCCGGATAAGCGCGACAGAGAGAAATGGACTCGCCCGAGGCGGGGGTTGCGATAAATAAGGAAAAAAAACGGACGCACAAATAGCCCGAGCATCCCAGTATGTCACAAGGATTACGCGCGGCCCATAGACCTTCTAAGGACCAGGTCTTGCTTCTGCTATAATTGTTACTTTTTTTCTCCCACAGATCTCATTTCTGATTTAATCTCATAAGAAAACTCCGAGCCTCGTGTCGATGTCTCGTTCCTTATGTTATCAATGTCAACAAAGACCTTAGTAGGTACGTAAGTCAATTTGAAAAGTGAAGATATTGCGAAGCGTCCCTTGCGCTGCCCAGCCGAGTTGGATTCTACGATTGATCTCTTTCTCGAAGTTTGACTAATTAAGTTATTAGCTCTACTAGTAAGTTAGCTTGACTGTTTGACTCAGTATACTACACTATAGTTTAGAATCTTAAACGTTCAGAGGAGAGGGTGCGACATGGACATTTGACATAGTTTTGTCTTGTCTATGGGCAATTTCAGACCCACTTAGAGGCTGAGGCCGTTGAGCATTGTGCCTCAGTATTCCAGCGTCTCAGCCATGACCACGATATCAAAGTGCCACAGCTCGGGTTGTTATAACCTTTTGAGCACTTATTTTCGTAATTGTTTTAATTTTTATCAAAAGCTTTTGTAAACTTGCAATGTTTGTATGTATATGTTTGTTTAGTTCAAATCTTGCGACCAATTTTAGAGCGACTTCCAGGGGTTTGATTGAGCTGAGATTTGGAATGAAACCGTATTCCCGGTGACAATAGATCCTTGTGGTAATTCGAAGTGGATCTAATGAGAAACTTTGGAGGTGGAATCAAGGTCCCAGAATCGTCTTTTATTTTTTAATAGAATCGTAAGAAATACAATCCTAACAATTAGACTTTACTGTGCTCACCTTTTTTAATTTGGAACCGTATATAATTTTTAATGTAGCATTTGGCTTTTTGAGCATAAAAAACTCGTTTCAAAAAAAAGCTTTAGTTTTTCGAAAATTATTCAAAAAGAATAAAGCCCGCATTCATAATGTATCACCTTATTTGTACTATATTTACTGCAAATAAACATTCATTCATTCATTCAATGACAGACTGCTTAAATGACAGTTTGTTTAAATAACAAATAAAAAACGCTACATAGGCTAAAGCCGAATGATACAAATTTTCATGTCCCTGACTTTACGAATCATTTAAGGTCGTTGGTGCGGCCCATATTTGAATACGAATTGCCAATAAGGAGTAGGGTAGCCGCTTACACGTAAACGGTGCTCCTGAGCCATCCTGCGAGCCTGTTATGTGGATTTGTTTGAGTTGAGGAGTATGGGATGGATGACGTTTTGTTTATTGGAAACGATTCAAAACCTTGACGAGTCATGCCAGTTTATTGAAATTCAAAACAGATATATCAAATTTTTTGAAAAAGATTTTAGCCGTTTCGGGTAAAGTTGGAAGTTGTGAACAAATTTCTATGCCAAATGTAACCAGAAACGAAGAAAGTGCGAAGAAATAATACAACACCTCTCTCCATTCTGTAAAGTTCATTGCCTCCTATTATTTTCCATTTATTCTCTCCTTTTAGTAAAGACACAGACAAAATAAAAATGTACATTGCTCAAAACTTCCCATACGGTTTGTTGAGTCCAAGAAATGATAACATGTCAAAAAAATTATATTATAACAAAACCACATAAATGTAGAAAGTAAGCCTAATAACTTATTACTGATAAATAAAATCTCACGAATTCACAGAATCAGTAACTTTATATATAAAATGGCATTAATGAGAATACCATACTAAAACTTTTGCCTATTGCAAAATAAACCTCAAATTACGAAGAAAACCTGTTACTTCCCACTTAATTACTAGAAGCGGTCAGCTGCTGTTTAATAATAAAAGAGAAAACTCGATCTTTTTAATTTGTTCATCTGCACGAGAAAAATCTCGAACTCGGAATAATGAAGAGATCCAACCCTTAACTGTCCTAACATGGTAAAAAAATCAATTTCCCCAAAGGAAAAACATCCGACAAATCAACCGTGAGAGATGGGTTAGGGGTGCTTGAAATACTTTTCGTTGAAAGCTTTAATCAATTTGGGGATACCCTCATTTTAAATATTTTTGCAGATTTTCTTTTAAGAGAGAAAAAGGTGCTATTTTTAATTATTGGAAAAGATGGCAAAAGGCTGAAAGTGGCCACCGCCAAACATCTCGTAACATCAGAAATACAAGGTGATTTTGGAGACTAAGAACACAACTACGTAACAATTCGGTTGAAATGTGCTCACTTTTGTTCTACAACTTTTTTAAACGCCTAAATGTTTTTGATTTTCCATAAAAATATACTAGTTCTATGAATAGTACAAAAAAAAAGCTTTGGAGTTTATTTTAAAAGTGGTAGACGAAAAATCTACACATTTCATCCGAATTGGAACGTGGTTGTGTTTTTATTTTAACTTATCTTAATGGATGGGGGCTGCAATAGCAACGACACTTCGAACCAATGGAATCTTTTGTGTCTACACACCTAAAAACTTGTAGTCCAGCCTACCCAAAATGTGCCGCTTCAGCTCAGTTATTCCGCTGAAGGGAAAGTGCCTGTAGTCCCCTGGTCTTGGGTAACCATTATCAAGAAAGCATATTCACAGTAACACAGTAGGTGTTCTACTGATTCTGTATCTTTACCACAGGCCCTGCAGGTAAAGTCAATAAGTCATCAGTCACGCCGAGTTTTGTTAGGTTATGTCATTAAATTTTCTTTTTTTTTTATTAAAAATTTGAGTGCGTTTGACTATATCTCACCCGATGGTAAGTGACGATGTAGTCGAGGATGGTACACGCAAACTCAAATAATGCCTATTCACTCTCGCCTTGAAGATCTCCAAATTATAGGAGTCGAGAAACACAGACGCAGGCAAGGAGTTCCACTCCATCGCTGTCCGCATAATAAATAAGAAAGCGTAACGCTTCGTGCGTATAGGCTGAATATCAACAACTAAGGGGTGGAACCTCCCCCTGCGCCTCGTTGACCGAATGTGGAATGGAGCTGGGGGAATGGGGTCGTGAAGTTCCTGAGCACACTCTCCGAAATGAATTAGATAGAAAAACGAGACTTTTTTGTAATTGTACATTAAGGCATATTTGATTGATTGATTGACAGGTAACTTTGCGGCGATGCTCAAGGCTTTGAAGCTTGTTTTTGGCAAGCTAATCGTCGCAAATGAGTCTCCGGGCACGCCGGTCGATAGCGTCCAATGTATCCAGCTGATAGCGGGCTGATCCATCCCATAGGTGAGAACAGTATACTCCATACAAGGTCTGACTTGTGCTTGGTATAAAGATAGAAGCTGTCCAAGTGTGAAGTGTTAGAGAGAATACCTAGCTTCATTGCAGCAACTTTGACCTTGGATTCAATGTATCTACCGAAATTGAGATTTGGTGTTATTTCCAAGCCAAGGAGCTTAAGGTGGTCAGATATCTGAATGAATTCATTCCGGAAAGTAGGAGTCAAGTTGAAAGGACTCCTTTTAGCGGAAAACAGACACGCCTGTGTCTTAGGGGAGAATCCTCACTAGTATATGATTGATAAGATAAATTGTTTTGTATGCCGGATGCATATAATCGCGCTAACTAATACCCCCCCCCCCCCCCCCCCCCCCGTCGCCCCCGCGCGAAACACAGCACGCTGCTAATAGAGCTTATATTCGTACCCACCCAGCCGAACCTTGCATCATTTATTAAGAGCCTATGAAACTTAGTCCAGACATAATTCTAGCAAGTTCCAATATATATCTAGAAAATATATAGGCTCCAAATAGACTCTCAAATGGTTGCACTAAATCTCTGGCCCTTAGAGTTGCCATTTATCTAGAACGCGTAGGCTGTCAGTGAAAAATGACGCTTGAATTGTCCGCGTCTGCGGGGTGATGTCTCAATTTATCGCGATGGCAACCCTAGCCTATTGCCGCTGAAATATGAAGGGTGTTTATAAATAAAACGCCTGCTATTAGCGGGCCGTTAGTCTTCATTCAGCCTGTATAGCTTCAGTCACAGGATGGTTAGAAAGCCATTGAAACCAGGTGTCGAGGAAAATAGTTCAAAGCATTATGAATAGAATTTCGTGGAAAATTTCTGCAAAGTTCTTCTGTGGTTAAAGTCATCTTAATGTGTGGGTGTTCTTTCTGAATGTGACAAATGTAAATACTAGCTTTTGCCCGCAGCTTCGCCCGCGTGGACATCGTTTTTATGACTGTCTTTAAGGGAAGCGGCTCACGACCATGGACATGAGTTTTCTCCACATCCCTCATGGACTATATATTGGGCTATTCTGATTAGCATCCTATGTCACTTCCCACCCCCTCAACAAATTCTATACAAAAAATCACTTCAATCCGTTGCCTCGTTGCGACACCGACGTGCGCGAGCGTGGAAATGAGTTTTCCCCAAATTTCCGGGAACTATGTCAGAATATGCTTATTATTAAATTACGTCATTACCCTCCTCCTCAGGTATCTCCGTGCCAAAAACCACAACAATCCAATGTTCCTTTGCAACGTTAAAGAAATTAACCAAAAAAAAGAGTATTTTTCAGTTCTCTCAGGAACTGCACCGGTCTATGCTATTTTCACGGGATAAAAAGTAGCCAATGTCCTCCCAGTGACACAAGCTACCTGCATGGCAAATTTCATCAAGAGTGGTCGAGGCGTTGAAGTATTTTAAGGGCAAGTTCAGTAAACGAAACTGAACAACTTTTTCTTCAGCGACCATACCGAATTCTAAAAAAAAATTGCCACATTCCATTATTGCCCACTATAATATTCTCGTGTTGTAGTACGGTCCTTTCTTTTCGCTGGATTCGTGCCTTGCCGCAACGAAACTGCGCTGTGCCTGGCCGTTGACCTTTGGTAGTTCTCTCAATCAATTCTTATTTAAAAACGAATATTACCTATTTAAAACCTTATAGTTCCCCTTTTAGATGTAGGTAGTAAAATACAACCCAACAGGTATTTACACTTTTCGAAAAATAAGAAATTGAGCGGCTTCGTTGAAGCGTTGAGGCCATTGAACTATTTTGCTGCTCGCTCGTAGGTACATTTCGCCTACAAACAAGTGCGATGCGTGCGCGAAAAAAATATCTCAGTTACTCTCGCGCACTCATTGAGTTACGTTCTCAAAGCCTAACCTACAGATTGTGACCTAAGTGCCTAAGTTAAGTGTTTTATTGTGAAAATGCCATGTACAACAATATTTGGACATGGCGGTGTGATAGGTATGAAGTTTGTAACCACAACTTAATAGACACCAGGAACATGTTTCAAGATTTTCATAGCCGTAGACCCCATCTACATGCCATCTACACACAATACTATAGGTGCTTTGCAGCGATTCCGGGATTACGGTACTTTTACGAGTATGCCACGACCTGTAGATGCCGGTCAACCAAGAAAATCACCGGAGACATAAGAAGCAAGTAGGTAGGTAGTTCGCCTTAGCCTGTTTGCGGACAAGTCACATTAAAGAAAAATCTATTTGTTTGGAAATGGCCAAACATGTAAATTGTAAACAAATCATTTTATCATTTTAGCTTAATCACTTACATTTGGACATCAAGGATTTTATTAACATAAATACTGTGTTTTAGTTCATTTAAGACTTGAAAACCAATTGAAACTAGTTTATTTTGAAGTTCATGTTTTGTTTACATGTCTGGCTATTTCCAAACAAATAGGGTTTAGATACCTACCCAATATGTGTCCGACGCGACGGAAGACACGGCTTGTACTATCATCTGTGGCGGAGCCCGGCGGAGGCGCGTCAGCGCGTGGACTGCTACGGTACGATGGCCAGTGCCGGATTTATAAAGATTTCTTTTTTTTTTATTGTAGATTTTTTTTCTAAGATTTCAGTATGGTCGCTGAAGAAAAAGTTGTTCAGTTTCGTTTACTGAACTTGCCCTTAAAATAGTTTCAGCTAATTTTGTTAGACCTTATATATATTAATCACGCAGACAAAGTGGTACAAGAAAATTATTTAATGCTTGCGATAGTAGGTTTTTGATAGAGGGCTGAAATTAACATTTTTATTTTTGTGTGTCTTTAAAATATATTTTTTAGGGTACCTCCCCTACATGAAAGAGGGGGTGATTTTTTTTGTTGACTTACCCTATTGTGTGGGGTATCGTTGGATAGGTCTTTCAAAACTACTGAGATCGGTTTGTGAAAATGTTAAGCTTTAAAGTGCTAATAGAGTAAAGTGTCCTTCCCCCGTCTCTACCAGCTAAACTGCTACTTAAGGACGACAGATTTTTTTTTTAAATAGTAGGGCATATAAGCTATTTAAAAGCAAAACTATCACGGCTAAGTAGTTTTTCCTAGTTTAGGAGTAATAGTCGACCAACTTAAGGTGTGCACTTGAATTTGAAAAAAGTTTATAGATTTTCCATACAAAATGATCTATTAACAACTGAAAATATAATTTTGTTTTTTTAAAACATACATTTATTTTTGCATAAGACTACGTAACACTAATATGTGCGAGTCTGATTCGCAGTTGGCCAGTTTTTAAGCTATTGTATAGCTTTTATCGCGGGCTTTGAGGGGACCGAATCAAGAAATTTCGTAACGAAAAAACCAGACACCCCAAAAAAATAAATATATTGAGTTCTAAAAAACTTACAGTGCCATCTATCTACCCAACATGATGATGGTGATGGTGGTGGTGATGGTGGTCGCGATGGTGGTCGCGATGGTGGTCGCCATGCTGGTCGCGATGGTGGTCGCGATGGTGGTCGCGATGTTGGTCGTGATTGTGGTCGTGATGGTGGTCGTGATTGTGGTCGCGATGGTGGTCGATGACGATGACGATGACGATGATGATTTAACTTTCTTAGTGTTAATTTATTACATAAACATCCCGCACCCCAAGTACTATAAATGGTACTGGTAAATACTGCATAAATAAAAAATAAATAAATAATTAAAAAAGTCTTTTTCTTTTGAGAATTATTTATGGATGCTCGGAGTTTCTCTGCGTGATCGAATCAGAAACGAGGAGATTCACAAGAGAACCAAAGTAACCGACATAGCTCACAGAATCGCTAAACTGAAGTGGCAGTGGGCAGGGCACAAAGCTCGTAGAACATATGGCCGTTGGGGGCAGTATAGTTCTCCGAGTGGCGACCGCGCACCGGAAAACGTAGCGTAGGAAGGCCTCGCACGCGGTGGACCGACGACCTAGTGAAGATTGCGGGAAGCCGATGGATGCGGTCAGCGCTGGACCGGTCGTCGTGGAAATCCTTGGGGGAGGCCTTTGTCTAGCAGTGGACGTTTTTCGGTTGATATGATGATGGGGAAAGTTGTTAAATTTCTTGTATTTATATGTATTCTTCAAATTCTAAAGGGGTACCCGAAAAAAATATTCCACAAGACGCACAAAACGCTCAGCCAAACCAGTCTTATTTTCAAAGCCTGAACAGTAAACGAGAAAACAAAAGAAAGTAAATCTATTCAACAGGAAATTCAAAGCGAAAAATCCTGAATTTATTGCATTCCTGCGGAGAGGTTCGAGAAGGATTTTCAGAATGACGAAACTGTGAAAACATTGAATTTTTGAATCAGGTGTTTTTCTAAAGGTTTGTTTAAAAGACTTAATTGGCAATTAGAGAGAAAATATTTGTATAGACATGATAACGTAGGATTTCTTCTTTATAAAAGGGAGTCTCATTTTACTTTGTAAGGTTTGTGTACTATGTGGGAGGGTAGAAACGCTCTCGAAATGAAAAGGACAGTCGACTAACTATTTAGGTATATTTAAGACTGGTATCGCAATGCGCGTAAAAAAAGCTTTATATTATAACATAAGAGGTAACCAAAGATATTCTGAACTCTAGGGATAATACGTGCGGCTCCTGTTGCGAACCGTGTTGTGGCGGTGGGAAAAATAAATGCAAATTATGGTTTCGTTATGATTTAACTACCCGACTTCCCAAGAAAGAGGGAAATGTTTTCCGGGTGTATGTATGTATACATGTATGTTGCTTGGCTGAGCCTGCATACAGGCTAACCAGTTTGATGGATCTTTGAGTGCGAGAGAGAGAAGTTTTGTTAGATTCGTCTCGATACCATGACCATATCATAATGGAATGGGATACATTGTAGGCAACTGTGTTATTTGTTGTTTAAATTAGTCCAATAACTTCAATTATGATTATTTATTTTATTTATTTAAGTATTTTATATAACTGTTTATTTGCAACTGTTTTTCTGGTTTTAATTATTAAACCGCCCCTTAACTTATTCTATCGCTGTTTCCCTACTCAAAGGTTGCCTGGAAGAAATTGATACCTAGCAATAAGGCCGCCTATTGTATAGGCTTTCTTCTTTATTGTTTTTTTTTTTTTATGTTGTGATGCAATAAACAATATTACATTGTATTGTATTGTATCATTTCATTTGGATTTTATTTTCAAAATCGATCTTTCTGTATTATTGAGAGCAATGATGACCGTGGTATTTAAATAACTTATTTAACTGTAGTAGTCCTGGCAACTAATTATCCATTCAGCATGTAATTAAAGTCTGTTTTGCTTATCTTTCTAGTGTAAGTAATCGACTTACATTTATTAACATTCAGGTCTAATAAGTTAGTTTTACAATATAAGAAGACGTCATGTTCAACACAATCACTCAGTAAATTTCTAAATTATTGTTTACTTAATTTTGCCCGTGGCTTCGCCTACAAGAATATCATTTTTTGAGCGACTAAGGAGTTAATAAGGTATACAGGAGCAAAAAAATGGTGTAGGACCCGTTAACTAGAGGTTCTTCTCATCATACTGAACAACTTACCCTAAGAAACTCATAGTGGACACTCCATACAAAAAAGCACAAAATTGGTCGATCAGCTGATCGATTTGTATGAAGACTTTTTTTTTGGTATTGAAGCAAAGTCATAGATCAATTTAGTCGTTCAGTATGATGAGTGGTTTGGTAAATCAAAGAAAGAAAGAAAGAAAGAAAGAAATACGTTTATTGGTTTCAGTAATCAAAAATATGATTACTTTTTTAAAAACTTCAAAGAAAAAAAAATATTTTTAATAATCTCCAAAATTATGATTTTGTATAAACTATTCTTTGAACTATTTTATTTATTTATAACGGGACCTACACCATTTTTTTTAACCCTGTATATTCTAAAAAACGTTTGTGCGTCCGTCCGATGCTCGGTTACCGAACTACTGGACAGACTTGGGTAAGATTTGGGTTAGGGCAAATTATTTTTATATCTCTAAATTACCCCTATCTTGATTTTTAGGGTTTCCACCATAGTAAAAAAATAATTATTTACTAATTTTTTTATGGACCATAGAATCCTAAACATTTAGAATTCGCCGCATACTGGATATCTCTTATTATTATGGTAATAACCCAAAATACTGCACATTCTGACGAGCCAAAGAACTTGAATTAAATTATTACCATAAATATTGTGGAAGTGGATTAATAAGTCTCACTACTACAACACAAGCAAGGCTATATCATAGGACATTTATAACACGTACGCACAAACAAGCAAGACAACGTGAAAGGCAAGTGCTGGGACTCGACTTCATTGCACAACACCGGCTGTCCTTTAAGATCGCTATTTAAATTAAAATTCATTGGGTCGAATAATTCGACAGAAACAATAACGGGGGCGTAGCTCAGATGGTAGAGCGCTCGCTTAGCATGTGAGAGGTACCGGGATCGATACCCGGCGCCTCCAAAGGATTTATTTTTATTTTATTATTACGACTAAGCTTAACGACCATGGCCCGGAATTCAAAACAATAAAATTGCAATTTAGAAAATCACATAACATTCCGGGTATTTTTGCGGGATAAAAGTATCCTATAACTTAACAGTCACTGCTACACCCTAAGGGTACACTTGGACTCTAGTAATAAATAGCAGTACAGTTACAAGCAGCCCTCGCTAATTCGTACAGCTGATGAGCTGATATTGGAGAATCCATGAATAATTACATCATCGTTAACAACTGTGAAAGTGATGTCCATATCGTCCGAATAAATATAGGCTACAATGAAACCGATAGATCGACATCCCAAGGACTATTGGGCTAAAAACGGACGCCAAGCAACCGCGGTCATAGCGTGTTTGTCTAAAAAGTAATAAACACTTGTTTCTTAGACAATTACTTACGTTAATGAAGTATTGTGTGAAAAGAATAAAAGAGCCTTTACACAATTATCATATATTTTCATCATTCATGACTGACTCTGTGGCTCAGTGGTTAGTGCCCTTGACTACTGATCCGAGAGTCGTGGGTTCGATCCCCACCCAGGGCAAGCATTTGTGTGATGAGCAGATTTGTTTGCTCTGTGTCTGGGTGTTAAATTATATCTATATATGTATGTATTTTAACGTATATAAGTATGTATATCAGTCTCTGGTAACCCATAACACAGGGAATCATACTTTGGGGCCAGATGACCATGTGTGATTTGTGCCAGAATATTTATTTATTTATTAAACATGAGTAAAATCAAATCACCTTCACGTTCACGTAATAATTCTTGGATTGAAGTATTTTTTTTACTTCATAAAAACAACAGTAAGTGCAGGAAGCAGAAATAATCGGGTTTAAGAATCTAAAAAAATAGAACAATAGCCTTCCTTACCTAAATGAACTATACCTGGGTGACCGAGCTTTGCTCGGCATCTAGCAATGTAGCGTCATCTGTTGTTCAGTAGCTAAACTAAAACTAAACTAAAAATATTATTTTTAGGGTTTCGTTGTCTCCAGAGAAAAAAAGAAAACCTTAAAGGATCACTTCTTTGTCTGTCTGTTAGGACTATTTTACTCAGAAACGCGTGAAGGTATCAAGTTAGGTCTAAAGTCCCTTGATGCTGTAAAAAAAGTCAAGCTTCTGGTTCAACGCAATCAAAACATAAGCCCATATAGGCCGCATATTTTGACATTTGCAAGTAAATCAAAATCTATAGGGTACTCCACGATGATCAATAATTCTATTTGTTGATCTCAAACAAATTGTCTTTAACCCAAACTTTCAATTCCATAAAAGTTTCCTCAGTTGTATCATAGTCGTTTTCAGGATAAATAAAACCTTATGAAATAATTACCCAGTTCTAAACTTATTTACAAGCAAATCATATTCCTTTGTATATTAGGATCAATACACTGTTCAAGTGTTTAATCTTGTGTCTAAATATCTCTTTGTGGATCTTAGAGGATTTATTCCGAGTTTCCATTAAGGAACGTAAATAAACATTGAGTACCGAGAATGCCACTCCAATAAATGAATGATGCCAAAATAAATTAGTACCTATATTGTTTACCGAGGCAATTATCTTAGTAACCGAGGGCAGAGAGTGATTGATTCACCAACGAGGGTGTAAGTTTAATAGTAAGGCCTTAATACACACGAGTCGGGAATAGTATTTACTAGCTGTTTCCCGCGGATTCACCTGCGTGGACAACGTTTCTATGACTTTCCGAGCGTGCGCAGTGGAAAAAAAACGACGGGTTGCACTCCGGGAGTACCGGCAGAAGTGAAAACACACACGAACATTCGCGCAAGCGTCCTGCGCCGCCTAAACGAAACAGCAGGCGCAGGCATACATTTTCGCCGCGCCGTAGAAAGAGAGGGGGATACTTCCTCTCCTACGCCGCGCCGGCTGTCTACTCTCCATCCGTCTTACGAATTTTCGATCAGGTCACGTGTCCTGACGCGAGTTTAACATTTTTTACTCATTACAAAAAAAGTGCACAACGCCGCTAAAGAATTTTTCACTTCAAAAGTTGCCTATGTGTAAAATCGGCTAACGATACCTGAGAGGTGACTACCACTAGACAGACATCCCGCGTCACCCCTAACTACACTACAACTCCGAGGAAAATCGAGGGGTAACTAGAGAAGTTTGACAGTGGCAGAATCTACCGTTAGTGTTATTACTTTGCACTATTAGCCCGTGCATTGAATAGTCATTTTTATATATTTTCCCTTAGGCATGTTTGTAAGATATACTTTCTCCCTCGTTTTTAAAAAAGTATAAGAAGATACAATATAGATGTGTAGTATAATAATTTAGGGGTGGCTCGCTCGTAAAGAAACACGTTAAGCCATTGATTACATTATTAAATTTAAAAAAATATATAAAAAGAGCAAGGGTCAAATAAAAATTAAATTGGAGGCGCCGGGTATCGATCCCGGTACCTCTCACATGCTAAGCGAGCGCTCTACCATCTGAGCTACGCCCCCGGTGACACTACACCAAGAAGTTACAATCAGTTTAATGCACGTAATCCAACTTTATTACACAGATTGTTCAATTGAGTCTGATGTGTCATTAATTTCATATCTTATCAATACATTGTATTACTTTACTGCAGCGGCCAGCAAAAGAGGCATTGATGGACGAACGTGTAAATGTGGGCCGAGGCACACATACGTAAGTCCATTAATGCCTAGTTATGGCCAATGCTTGTATATTAAACCCATACTTTTCTCAAATAATGCGCGGAAATTAAAACTTCAATAATAACTTTTCAAAATCAATGACGAACAACGAACAACAATCATTTTGGACGCGCCAAAGTTATCATTTGTTTTTTTTTCAATAAACAGCGTTCTATTTGCAAGTCAGCTCGAAATTTAAATAAAACCTTTGATAAGTTACCTCCTTGGTTGCCATGTTTCGGAATAAAATATAGCTCCAATTTAAATTACACGACAGATATGAATTTACATAGTAATTTAATTTGGCCGCTAAACACGAGTGATATAGATTTTCATACAATATTTGCCATGTCCTTTCTAAGTGTTTTTCATGTAAATATTTGTGTACAATAAAGAATATACACTCGAGAGCGATGAATCCGGGTCACTTAAAGAATCCTAAAAATCTTGGAAACTAAGAAGGCTAGCTTCATGAAATAAATTGTGTTTAATAGACACTTTAATACCCCTTTAATCTATTAAATTTTTTAAATAAATTATGAAGATAGCAAGCCAAGTTCATCAAAGGAACAAATGAAAATTCACAAAAATATCACATAATTATAGCGGACTACTCTGCCGTTTATCCCTTGGATAGCACGGTTAACTGTTCCACACGATAACAGAGAGACAGAGAGAAGGCATAACCTACCAAATAAAAAAGTTTGTTTAATTGGTCCCTAATTGATAAAAATATTTGTGATCATACATAAAAATACACACAGACGAACAAAGAACCTCTTCCTTTTTTGAAGTCGATTAAAAATTCCGTTGGAGGCGCCGGGTATCGATCCCGGTACCTCTCACATGCTAAGCGAGCGCTCTACCATCTGAGCTACGCCCCCGGTGACATTACACCCAGAAATTACAATCGGCTTAATAACCAACGCACATTGTTTAATTGTGTCAGATGTGTCAGTAATCTTATACCTTATTTATTTATACCAGCCGTAGGACGTCCACTGCTGGACATAGGCCTCCCGCAAGGATTTCCACGACGACCGGTTCTGCGCTGCCCGCATCCAGCGGCTTCCCGCGACCTTCACCAGGTCATCGGTCCACCGAGTGGGAGGCCTGCCTACGCTACTTTTTACAGTGCGCGGTCGCCACTCGAAAACTTTACTGCCCCAACTGCCAATTGTTCTACGAGCTATGTGCCCCGCCGTTGCCACTTAAGTTTAGCAATTCTGATGTCGGTTACTTTGGCTCTCCTACAGATCTCCTCGTTTCTGATACGATCACGCAGAAAAACTCCGAGCATAGCACGCTTCATTGCCCTTTGGGTCAACCTGAGCCTTCTAATGAGGCGAACATGTCCATGACCATGTAGGTATGTCTCAGTTCCGTATATCATCACTGGCCACACACTGGTCAAAGACCCTGCTCTTAAGACACTGCGGTATTTGGGACGTGAAGGTATTGCGAAGCTTCCCGAACGCTGCCCAGCCGAGTTGGATTCGACGATTGATCTTTTTCTTGAAGTTGGACCTAATCAACTGGACTGTTTGTCCCAGGTACACATATTCAGCAACAACTTCAGAGCCTCCAATCTTCAGAGGAGTAGGTGCGACACGGACGTTTCACACAATTTTCGTCTTGTCCATGTTCATTCTAAGACCTACTTGTTGTGAGGCTCTACTGAGGCCATCCATCATTGTGCCGAAGTCATCAATAGTCTCAGCCATGACCACGGTATCGTTCGCAAATCGAAGGTGGTCAAACCTGCGTGCGAGACGATTCGCAATGACTCTCGAGAACAGTTTGCAGACATGGCTCAGAAGTGAGATGGGTCTGTAGTTCTTCAGCAGGGTATTGTCGCCCTTTTTGAAGAAAAGCACGACCACACTTCTGTGCCATGTCTTAGGCGTTTGTCGGATGATCGATATAGTGTAAGGTTAGTCTGGCTCTTGGGCCTTTGGCCAGATCGCGTACAGGCAGATGTGTGGTTGTTTACCTACCTTATAAATAGATTAAATTACTTACTAGTCATATCACACTATTAAAATTGAAAAATAAATTATGAGGAGAGCAAGCCAAGTTCCTCAACGGAACTAATAAATATTCACATAATTATAGGGGATCACTCTGAAGGCATAGTAACCTGCCAAATAAATTTAAAAAAATTGGTCCTCAATTGACAAAAATATCAATGAACATACATAAAAAAATATATAAAGACGAACAAAGAAACTCTTCCTTTTTTGAAGTCGATTAAAAATTAAATTGGAGCCATTCATTACATTATTAAATTAAAAAAAAAATATATAAAAAAGAGCATGGATCAAATAAAAATTAAATTGGAGGCGCCGGGTATCGATCCCGGTACCTCTCACATGCTAAGCGAGCGCTCTACCATCTTTTTTTTTTTTTTTTTTTTTTTTTTTTTGATTGATCATCTGAGCTACGCCCCCGGTGACATTACACCAAGAAATTACAATCGGCTTAATAATCCAACTTTATTACGTAGATTGTTCAAGGTGTACAAACAGCCGACTACGCTCCGTGTCAGAAGCTTTAGAGGCGCTGACTGGGCGAGTGTTTTATGTAAAAGCGACATGAACAATTATTTTTTATTACTTGAAAAGCGGTAAACCGTTTTTTGTCATTTAACTGAACAACTTACGCCCTCCCCTTCCCTGTAGCGGTAGCAGATACTATGACAGCTCCCTATATTATTGTTTATGAGATGAAAATAAGATTGCACGTATGCAATAGCATGACGTCGCATAATAATCGATTCGATAATCGATAATCGTTTCTTGCTTTTTACTTTCGAACGACGAGGTGCAAACGGTAGCGAACGACGAAGGAATGAACAAGGTACTTTGATGGCCAAAAATCCAAGTTGAGAGTTTGATAGGGTCGATAATAAAGCACTACTAAAACAAAAAAAAAATTAAGTGGGTATTCAGCTCTTAAAAAACAGTTTTTACTAAATTCGCAAAAATTTTTGGTCTTACCTTACTAAGTTGATAGCAAACTTTGTATGGCATGTCCACTTTTTGTCTCACCATACTAAGTGGATCAGCTGATAGCGAACTTTGTATGGTAGGTCGAATTTTGGTCTCACCATACTAAGTTGATAGCGAACTTTGTATGGCAGTTCCACTTTTTGGTCTCACCATACTAAGTTGATCAACTGATAGCGAACTTTGCGTGGTAGGTCCAATTTTTGTTCTCACCGTACTAAGTTGATCAACTGATAGCAAACTTTGTATGGTATGTCCAATTTTTGGTCTCACCTTACTAAGTCATTCAGCTGATAGCGAACTTTTATGGCTTACTTCACTTAGCGTTACAAGGGTACATATATTCTATTAGCAAACAAAAATTTGCTAACAACAAAAGATACCGTTTGGAGGCGCCGGGTATCGATCCCGGTACCTCTCACATGCTAAGCGAGCGCTCTACCATCTGAGCTACGCCCCCGGTGGTGACACAGCCTGAAATTTTAAATCTGTTTTCAGATAAATTTTGGAAATAATCTAAAGTATACTCTAGTTTGTTAAGCGAAGGTGAGTTTTAGTGTGGTTTTCTTACTGATATAGGTACTAAAGCTTTAATCAAATGATAACCTATGTTATCACCTTATAATTCTAACTCGAGTATATCTACCGAACGTGCCTCGAGAACAGTTTAAGCAACTCTGAAAATGACGTAGGGACCAATAAAGATAATTTTATTAAAATAGTTGATGAATTCAGGCTGTGTCACCACCGGGGGCGTAGCTCAGATGGTAGAGCGCTCGCTTAGCATGTGAGAGGTACCGGGATCGATACCCGGCGCCTCCAAACGGTCTTTTTGGACTTTATGATTTTATTGTATGCCTCGTTTTATGCAGATTCAGATTTTATTTTGTAACACAAATACTTGGATCTGAAAACTTGTTGATTTAACTTTTATTAAATACTAGCTGTTTCCCGCGGTTTCACCCGCGTGGACAACGTTTCTATGACTTTTCGAGGGTGCGCAGTGCGCGAGCCGCAAGCGGCTCGCGATCGTGGTAAAAAGTAGCCTATGTCTGAATCCAGGTCCTAATCTGTCTACCTACCAAATTTCAGCCAAATCCGTTCAGTAGTTTTTGCGGGAAAGCGTAACAGACAGACAGAGTTACTTTCACATTTATAATATTAGTAGGGATTGATTGAAGGAAAGTTGATTTAATATTAACAATCTTCCGGTGCGCGGTCGCCACTCGAGAACTTTACTGCCCGGACGGCCATCTGTTCTGCGAGCTATGTGCCCTGCCCAATGCCACTAAAGTTTAGCAATTCTGAGAGGTATGTCGGTTACTTTGGAAAACGTAGCGTAGGCAGGCCTCCCACTCGGTGGACCGATGACCTGGTGAGGATCGCGGGAAGCCGCTGGATGCGGGCAGCGCAGAACCAGTCGTTGCTTTAACGGTGAAGGAAAACATCGTGAGGAAACCTGCACACGCCTGCGAAGAAACTCGAAGGTTGTGTGTGAAGTCGACCAACCCGCACTGGGCCCGCGTGGTTGACTAAGGCCTAGTCGCCCTGATTCAGGGTAGGCTCGAGCCCCTCGGTGTGGACGTATATGAGCTGTAATGATGATGAGTCAACAACCCTTAGCGTCATGTAAGTGTTTTAAGGGGGCCTAGTTCATGGCAAGGTCCTTTTTGCGTTTTGAGGTTTGTGTTTTGATCTTTTGAGGTTTCAACTCATGACTGATTAATTTTCGCGGTAATCAGTAAAACAGTTTACAATAAACTTAGGATAGACACCCAATGTCGGTATCTTCAGCCTACCTCAAGCGTCAATAACATTATCTGTAGCTTTGCTGCGTGACTTCAGGGTAATCTGACGAAGGCTGTATTAACCGGTGCTGTAATCTGACATTAATTTTAATTGATGTTAACACCGGGGGCGTAGCTCAGATGGTAGAGCGCTCGCTTAGCATGTGAGAGGTACCGGGATCGATACCCGGCGCCTCCAAACGGTTTTTTTAGTGACTCGTAAAATTTGCTCTTATGTACATTCTAAAAACTATAAATGTCTTTTCATTGTCGTTTCATTTTGGCGCACTTTCCATAGGATATTGCGTGAAAAGGTATTGATATAATGACTATCGAATCGCACGCTCAACCGAATACTTTCATTCCCAGGTAATCTAACAGAGACAGAGATAGAGTTCACCATAGGTCGCACTAAAAGCGCTGGATGGTTGTTCGTAGACTTAAAAAAAATAGTTACTCACTCATTGATCACTTTCTCATTACCGATTCCATCCGTCTCACTAATGCCTCTATAACATTAAAGCAGATATACAAACTCATTGGTCACTCACCGATCCCTTTCTGCCAGGAAAGCTGAAGAACACATCCGGGCCGTTTCTGTGCGGCATCTGGCGCAGTACATTCAGCAGTTTCGCCGAGTGCCGCGGCTGCAACAAACGGGCACTTAAATGCTACGGTTTGTGTCGGAAATGTGGACAAGCATGAGAATATTCGGATGCGTGTGAAAGTTCAATTCAATGTTATTTAAAGAAATAAAATGTTGTACAGATTATAAACAAGGGTAGTTAACTGCATCAAAAATATTTTTTTAATACAGTTTTAAACATAGACGCACTTTCAGAAGCTATAACTATGATTCCAAAATTATATCTTTTGCATAGGTATCTTTCTTTTACTCGGTCGTGACTTTCTTTTACGAGCTCGATCATTACTTTTGCATAAGCATCTATCTTTTACGCGGTCGTGACTTTCTATTACGCGGTTGTGACTTTCTTTTACGAGCTCGATCATTACTTTTGCAGTTTAGTTTTAAATTTATAAGTCAATTTAAAAAGTTTAGTAGCTAGGAGTTTTCTTATATTTTCATTAGATTTTCTAAAGATTTTATACGAGGAAAAATTAATGACTGCGTACGTCTTAGCATTGAATTCTCAAAATTCTTTTAAATGGTTGTTTATTATATTTAATTACTAGTTTTAATTTAGTTATTTTCACATCCACATTTGTCAAAAATCAAATAGGCTGTAAACACGTACAAGGCCGTTTCCTAGTTTCGTTGTAAAAAAAATATCCAGTTGCAAAAATGTGCCACCTCCTGAAATTCTTATTTTCTATTTACCTATGTATGTATGTAACATATTTAATTCATTGATTCGTTTTTTACTATTTTCCACAACTGTATTGAAAAATGTCCTGTGACACGCGGGTGACGGGTGTGTAGGTTATTGCAAACTTGTGACATTAATAATTGAAAACGCTTAACACTTTAAAAAACCGACTTCAATCGCAACAAGTACATTTTGCATTATTATTTTTGGTTTTTATTAATTTTCTAATAAAGTACTACACCGATTTTGATAAAATTTATATGGGATCACACGGGAAACACTAGCTTTCAAATAAAAAAAGAATTATAAAAATTGGTTCACCCAGTCAAAAGTTCTGAGGTAACACACATAAAAAAAAACATAAAGACGAATTGAGAACCTCTTCCTTTTTGGAAGTCGCTTGACAAGCCCGACAGCTCGTTTGCAATAACCTACTTTCCATCCTTGTATCACAATTTACTATTTCATAGGTTGCTCTCTTATTGAAATTTCAACAAACGTAACTCGTATTGTTTCCAATGTTGTCAATTGCATTAGTTAAAATCACAAAATTAGCCCATTAATAACACTGAAAAACTATAGTTAGGAATAACGTCCCTATTGACAGATAAAAGTAACCCAAATGCCTATCAGTAACTACCCTATTGTTAACTTTGAGGATTTTTTTCTCAACACCCCACGCGCCCGCTGTTACCAATGAGCCGTCATCTATTCATTTTTGGGCTGAGCATCCACTTTTCCGTCATCATAATTGGATACCGGTTTACTCGCTGAATTTTACAAAATTCATCAAATTCATCTTTATACTACAGCTTGTCGTCTTATTTTGATCCATTTGATTTCACAGAATAACGTTATATCGAAATGTGACATCCTTATTTCACCGTCCGTACACTGCACTGCAGACTGCAGTATATATGGTCCCCCAGAGACGCAGCTTCCGTCTCAATTTTATCTCTCTGCCATCCCGACTCACCCATGCGTCTATTACTTTATTTTTTTTCCGAGTTTTTCCAAAACATAAGCTGAATTTAACCACCTCCAATAAAAAAAATTAAATCCTCCACAAATCCCGCCAACATAAGCCGCCATACTGTTTCAATTTCAAAATTCCATGCTTCAGTTTCAGCCTGGAATTTCAAACTGCCTACACAAAATCGCCTTTCGCACCAGGGCAATAAGAGACGCAGAGTATCTCAGAAGACAAAATGAATACGGAGGGCGGTTGTTAAACGTTCAATTAGAGGGAACGGCAGTGCTTTTCGAATTTGCATGGTTGCGGCGCAGTAATTAACCGTCGGAAACGGCCTAGCCACTTTGTGTTTATATTCGCCTGGTAGTTTTGGCAGTGCCTGTCTTCTTGTTTAGTTTGCTTTGAACTTTTAGTTTGGCTACGTACGAGTTGTTTGCTCAGATTCCAGTAGCAATTTGCGTCATACAAGTTGCCCTATAGATTTTAGCTGCATTCCTTTGTCTGTTCTATATGAACAACTATGTAGTTTGAAAGTAGGACAGAGCAGGTAAGTTAAAACGAGGAATAGCTCATAAATAGTTGGCGAAAGTGCAATAAATTTGTTTTGATTGTGGTATAGGATACCACGTTATTGGATAACTTTGACTATCACTCATGTAATTTTAACACTTTCCTAGCGATCGATGCACCGCAGAGCCATTAACCTAGCTTACTCAGACTATAATGGCTAGCTACACTGATAATTATTTGATTGTACTAAACTCTTCCTGAAACGGCAGGCATACAAATGTTAGGAGTAATCAAGATGTCGTCCAAAAAGAATGCACATTTTGCACGTGTTGCATCTTTAAACTACACCATTGTGGAATGCAAATAAACATCATCATAATATCAGCCTAAAAACGTCCACTGCTGGACAAAGGCCTCCCCCAAGGATTTCCACGACGACCGGTCCTGCGCTGCCCGCATCCATCGGCTTCCCGCGATCTTCACTAGGTCGTCGGTCAAACGCGTGGGAGGCTTGACTACGCTACGTTTTAAACATATTGAGCATTTCATTTTATAATGATCCTTCTACAATTTATCTACTCCTTTTTTTATTAAAAATTTGAAAAACTCGTTAGTAAAGATCGTCAGAGATAGTTTCAGACTAGGAATAACTTACCCATTTCCCGTTGACAGCTTTCATGGCGCCGAAGAGTTGCTTCAGCTCCTTGACGGTGACGCTGTAGCTGGCCAGAACTCCGAGCATCTCAATCAGGAGGTCTGCGTCAAGAAAAAAAAAAGATTTTTATTACTTCTAATGAGCAATTTGTTGTTTGTTAATGTTATTCTTTTCAACTTGAAACATAATTAAACTCTTCGCAGTATCTTCGAAGGTAATACGTAGGCTAAAACAGTGGAACGAATAGTAGTTAGGACCAAAGACTAATATATTCATTATGCTTTATATTTATGTTATAGAGCAATAAATTCATTGCTGAATCACAAGAAATTAGTGTAGCAAGGGATAACACTAAATATAATAGTGTACAGTACCACTAGTGATTCGTGCTCGTAGTTTTATTGCGCTATTCAAATGTCCATCGGAAATAATGCAGCGATAGCTTTAACTATTCAAACATCAGGACCACATTGGATTATGCGCTATGGGAATGATTACGAACTTTCTATTCTTAATACCTAAACTAAATTATCGAATATCACAAGGTCGAAAGATTTTTATCCTACGAATGTTTTGGACTTACCGCCATCCCTTACCCTTGACAGTTGAGAAAGTTTTCAAAATACATATTTTTATCCACGACAGCATTTGCTGTATGTATGTATGTCCGTTTCTTTGGCTGAACCTGTAACCTAGCCGGTTTGATGGATTTTGGAGAATTGTTAGGTTTATCATGATCACGAGTGACATAGTATTCGTTTTAACCCAACAGCCCAAAAAGAGGGGTAATATTGTTTTGCAGTCGGGTTTTAATTTTTTATTAAATTTAAAGCCAGTCTGGAAATGTTTTACAGCCGTTTACCATCAAGGGGCGCTGCATCTCAATAAAAAATCATAAATCATGCATATTTAATATGAGTTCGTGAAGAATTTAAAAAATCTACGACATAAGGACAACAAAACCTTTGAGAGTAAGTAGTTCAAGGCTTTAAATGGGACGAAGAATTTACTGAACGTAGATATCCCCTCTAAAACGTTTAAAATAAAAAGCAATATTAAAAAAAAATAAAAAAAGCGCACGCCGCGCCGTATGTTAAAACATAATTAAAAAAGGATTAAGGCGAGGCATTGATTGGAACAGCTGTCTCTGTCTTTTTCTATGAGTGTAAAGAGTACAGAAAAAACTGATAACTGTTTAAGTGTGTGTTTATACTAATCTACTTAGAAAATTTAGAGGTACTAAGGTCTGATTTGCCTGTAGAATGCAAATCTCTGTTTTAAAAGAGGTTTCTTTGATATATTTTTGTTTTGTGTTTCTGCAACTGACAAAATGGAAGTCATTGAAATGAGGAATCAGGTTACAAAATATCACTTTCACATTTTTAACTGCTGATAAAAATTGAGATCTCTGCGACCATAGTTTCCAATGCGTCGCCTTACACAACTTTTTTAAAGTCCCCCGACTAGAAGGTAAAAAGAAACGAATAATATTTTTTTTTAAATCATAGAACATTCATCGGGGGCTGCCATCGCCCCTCTGTTCCAAATTTCAGTTTATTAATAACAATTTATATTGATCTAAAACTGCATTTATTTACATACCGACTTAGTCAAATTCATAAAATTGCGTATAATTTACTATATGTTATATTTAATTTATTTCAGAGCAGAGAAATTGTAGGAATTACAAAAAATGTCGCGGGAAGCCGCTGGATGCGGGCAGCGCAGAACCGGCAATCGTGGAAATCCTCGGAGCAGGCCTATGTCCAGCAGTGACATCAATCGGCTGATATTTATTTATATTCAACAATTTCGACTTGACGTTAATCGACTGATCAAACAGTAGTAAAGTACAATAAGGCTAGTAATCCACCGCTTTGCAAATGTACTGAATTAAACAGTGCGCTAAGCTGCAGTTTAACTATGTGCAGCTATATGCAAATGGTACACCGCACCTTAATTATACAGGGTGGATTGTAAACCAGGCAAGGAAGTAAAATGGGTTCTATTCAGTCCCCAGGCATGAAGTAGAAACTAACTATGTATTGAATTATGTTCTTTGAATAACTATGTATTGAATTATGTTCTTTGAAACCAAAAATTTAAACAGCAACTTATTTAAAATAAGAAATAAATAAATGTAAAACCATATAATAAATGTAGGTACCATAGTACTTAATAAGTCGGATTGAAGGACAAACTTAACTTTGTAGTTATAATAATGTTTTATAGATCGATATACACACGGGCGATTTTCCAACTGCAAATGTAAGTTAGTAATCACAAAAAAAAAAATGTAACAAAACTACAAATCAACGATTTTCGGTAGTTTTTCTTTACTTGTGCTGTGAGACGTTGCTTCATGCCAAATTTCTTTATTCTAGGTCAAGGGGAAGTACATTTTGGGTTTTCACATATCTTCGAGCGTCAAAATATGACAGAAAATGGCCATACTTTTTCATTGCGTTGACATAGAAGCTTGATTTTTATACAGCCCCAAGAGACCATAAACTTTTAAGAGGAAACGTGGGCGCCATTTTTTCCGTACAAACGTAGTCCCCAGTTTCCTCCCTGGATAATGAAAATAGAGCAAAAATGTTTTTCCATCAAACCTATATCCATCATGGCCATGCCACTATGTTTGATTATTTTCTATATTCTAATTATAAATAGGAAGTAGGAGCCTTCAAAAACTGAGAAAATTGCCCAATTAAAACGTCATTTTCAGACACCCACCAAAATGAATACACATATTAACAACAAAATTAAATTATAGAGGCATAAGTAAAGCGTTATTTTTAATTATAAAAAAAAATTTGCTCATGTTTTGGAGGAGGAACCTATTTACTACTACGAAATGGTGTTTTGGTGATTTTAGTGCTATTATCGGTCTGCGCTGCAGTTCTCCCTTTCTTGATGTATACGGAGAGGTTTGGGGGAGGGAGACAGCATCATTTTATTCAAATACCTATTCTTTAGACCGCATTTCCTCTTAAGCATTTGATAATTATTTCAATTTGATACCTCCACGCGTTGTTGGGAAAAAAGGTTTTGAGAGACAAAAGCACAATGAGATGACTCTGTAAGGGTTTCTTTTCTCCTTTTGAGGTACGAAACCCTAAAAATAATCTTTCCTTCTTTAAAAAATAGTGACTAATATGCTACAAAATCCCACAGAGACACTATTTTCTAGACTTACACATATTGAAAATGCGATAGAAACAATGTTTTCCTAAATACGGATAAAACGAAAACGTGAATAAATTTTGAAGGTGCACAATTTCACATGGTTGGAGTGCTTTCGAAAATGAATGAATCGCAAAATGTGTTGGTAAGCGCATAACTCGAGAACGGCTGGACCGATTTGGCTAATTCTTTTTTGTCGAGTTCGTTATTGTCAGGAGAAGGTTCTTATGTAGGGTAGGGTAGGGTAGGGTAGTGTAGGGTAGGGTAGTGTAGGGTAGGGTAGGGTAGTGTAGTGTAGGGTAGTGTAGAGTAGTGTAGTGTAGTGTAGGGTAGTGTAGGGTAGTGTAGGGTAGGGTAGTGTAGTGTATTGTATGTAGGGTAGGGTAGGGTAGTGTAGGGTAGGGTAGTGTAGGGTAGGGTAGGGTAGTGTAGGGTAGGGTAGGGTAGTGTAGTGTAGGATAGTGTAGAGTAGTATAGTGTAGTGTAGGGTAGTGTAGAGTAGTATAGTGTAGTGTAGGGTAGTGTAGGGTAGGGTAGTGTAGGGTAGGGTAGTGTAATGTAATGTAAGGTGGTACGTAGTTCGCCGGGACAGCTAGTTTTTTAATAAAAAAATTAGTGCATTTAGTTGCACCTCACCTAATGGTAAGTGCCCATGCAGCCGAGGATGTAACACGGAAGCTCAAATAGTGCCTTTTCTCTCTCGTTTTGAAGATTCCTAAATTATACGAAACGGAGAATACAGACGCCGCAGGGAATTGGCCGATCGCATGATGAACGATGAAACAAAACGCTTCGTACGTATAGGGGGAACATTAACGATGAAGGGGTGGAAGTGGAATCGTCATCCCGCGCCTGGTCGTCCGATGTTGGAATGGATAAGGAGGTGTGAGGTCGTAAAGTTCTCCGAAATGAATATTGTAGATCACAGATAGGCAGGCGACTATGCGACAATGCTCCAGGCTTTGGAGTTCGTTAGGTAAAAGTTCCTCATGGCCAATGAATCTCATAGCACGACGGACAATATATTCCAAGGCATCTAGCTGGTAACGCACCGATCCGTCCCCTAAGTGAGAGCAGTACTCCATCCATACGCGACCAAACTTGAGTTTGGTATAACATTAAAAACTACTCTGGTATGAAGTACTCGTAAAGTCTCAGCTCTAAAAGAAATCCGAGCTTTTTGGTAGCCTTTTTTGCCTTGGATTCAATGCGTACCTCCCGAAATTTAGATCGGATGTTAAATCTACGCCAAGGAGCTCAAGATAATCGGAGATGTATAGATTCACGTCGGAAAGTAAGAGATGGGGTAAAATGACTCCTTTTTGCAGTGAAAAGACACGTCTACATTTTGGAGTCATAGACTGCCTTGAGTGTTAGGTTTACTTACGCGCTTAATCATGGACTCTCTCTGGGCAAGTATATCAGAACCCCTAGCTCGAGCACTAGATAAATATATCTTTGCAACCGTATTATCGTTTGACAAATTAAGGAATTGCATATAAATGCAGCAGAAACAAAGTTGCGGAGATAACTGAGCCCTGGCGTACTCCCGGCAAAATGCCAATAGGTCAGACGAGCATATATCGACGACCACTCGAATGAACCGTTCACTCAGGAAGTCAGTAAAGTCAGACAGTCAGTCCATAAGGCTAACATGCCAGACCCTATCGAATGCTTTGTAGATATCGAGAGACACGTCAAGATGTTGTCAAAGGGTTTACCAAATGTGAATAAAAAAAATAAAAATAAACTTTACCGTGTTTCTTTATGGATTCACCACCATACATGCGTAGCATACACCAGGAGATCTCCCGTCTACCAACCCCGGCGAAAGCCATACTGACGGTCACTCAGGAGGTCATAGTCTGCTAGTTATGGTAAAGAGGCGGGAGTTCAATACACGCTCCATAATCTTACGAAATATGGAGGTTATTACAATAGGTCGATAGTTTGATGGGTCAGCGTGACTACCTTTTATTTACGGGCTGCACGTTAGCAAGCTATCAAGACTTTGAGACTATACCAGTTTTGAGAGAGAGGCGGTACAGAGAGGAGACAACTCAAGAGCGCAGTTCTTCAGAACTATGGCTGGACTATCATCAGGACCACTGGCCTCATTCACTTCTACGAGTAAGTACACTGTAAAGAGTTTTAATAACCCCTTTTTGGCAAATAAGGAAAGGGGACACTTACTACCCTTTAAGTTTCCGGAAGCGGTTTTTAGTATTCCTAGGTATTCAGTTATATTTATTTTTATTTAGTTTTGGATTGGATTGGAAGGATGGAACCCTAGAAATGCGAGTTCGGCTCGCACTTGGCCGGTTTTTATCTCATTATACTGCCCTGATTTTTCATTGCCCTTCTGAAATCCATCGTCCTATTAACTTTTTTTTACTATACGTATTGGTTAATAATAAAAAATCGCTATTATTATTCGCTGCGCGAGTCTAAGTGAGCGTACAGTCCAACCGCCTTAAAAGAAAGCTCGACTGGTTGTTACAAAAAAACGCACAGGCCCATGCTTGTGCTTAAAATGCCGTGTGCAGTCTGCACGCCGCGCAGCCACTAGTGCAAACCTAGGTCGCCTTGCAAGTCTTCTATATCTTGTATTTTCTTAATAGCAAAATTTAATTGTTTGATGGCGATCCTATAGGTAGATTATCTCTTAATCGGCGTAGATATATACATCTAACACACGCCGATGGACCTACGATTATCAGCAAAACGAGGCCATTCATTAGGACAAAATTTGCCAAAAGTGAGTCCAAGGATAAACGAACCAAGAACCAATTCCAATGAAATCAAAAACCTATACCAGTACAAAGGCGAACACAGTCTGAATAGTTTACTTTTGAAAACGAAGACGTTTCTTTGAAACAAAATCTACTCACAATTTAAGAAGCCTCTATGAATAAGCCTACTTTGATCAGACGAGATTCTCTCAGAAAAAATGTTCTAAATTCACGTCAAAAGCTCATTTTTCAAAGCTAGAAGAATCGTAGGCACCAAACCTTATGAATACTGCCACGAATGCGAACACAGTCGAAAAAGCTTACTTTTAACACATCCTGAAAACTTCATACAACGGGCTAGAAATGACATTTCAAAAAAGGAATGACGCCATTTTTACAGCAATACAAAAAATTTTCATTCCAATTTTTACTTGTCTGTGACAGCGCCCGCTTTTACGCATGCGCGGTGATGTGTTGGTTTTTCATTGAAATTTGTTGTACATACTGAATTTCGTGGATAATTTTCATTTTTGTTTAAAAATGTCTGAGATCAGTGAAAGCATTGTTTTTACTGTCTGTGACACCGTCCGCTTCAGTGCAAGCGCGGTGATGCGCTGGGATTCAGCGCTATGACACGTTTTGTTGTACGTAATTACTGAATTTGGTGGGATTTTTTTCTTAATCCTAACTTTGATCTTTGTATTTTCCCAATGTATGAGATTAGATAAAGTAGTGTATGAAACTTCAAATAATTTGGTCTTAAATTAAGTGTAAGTTAAAAAAACGAGCCGTAGGTGAGTTTTTTTATACATAGCATTACACGAGTGTTTTAAGAACCCTTATTATGCAAGTTTCATACACTACTATTATGCACTTACATATTCCCCTTCTCATATAAGCGATGATGCCCGCTAGTCATTTGAGCTACATTTAATCATCTGTCAAAACGAGAAATATTTTAAAAAGCTAGACGTAATGCCATAGTTTTTAGCGTCATTTTGTAATTTAAATAAATCAAAAATTGAAAACGACATGAAACAGTTTTATAAAAGGAAGCTTTAAAACTAGACCTAAACATAAGAGACGACGATACAAAAAATTTTGGAGAAAAATAAGCAAAACAGTAAATACAATTTCTTGTAAACCACTTTCGTATGACATAAATCAAAACTTTATTGCACCAGCAAACTACGAGTACACCAAGGCAAGGCATTTAAAACGGCGCGGCATTCTGCCAACCAGGCGGCGCGGCGCAGCGCATAGTAAATTTTATAAAAAAAAGCTCATTTAGCGGTTGGATGCTTAAAAGCCTGTGACGTCACAGAATTTATTCCTCCCTCCGTTTCAGAGCATAAATATTTGCCACAGACAAGCCTCCAGCTGCAGCGAAGTGCCTAGACTGGCTGGAAACACAATAAAAGCAAGAGGGTTGAATGTGAAAAATATGTAGCAACTATTAGATCCACGGTCAGGCAGAGGGGTAAAACTGTAAAAATGTAGTCACTTTAGGGTTCCGTACCCAAAGGGTGTCAACGGGACCCTATTGCTAAGCCTCCGCTGTCAGTCTGTCTGTCAGAGGGCTATAACTCATAAACCGTAATAGGAAGAAATTGAAATTTTTATAGTGTGTATTTCTATTGCCGCTATATCAAAGAAACGTGTGCCAGTCAACTCACAATTGGGCGATTTTTTTATTTTTTGTCACTTGCGGAGGTGTATATAGACCCGTCAGTCTCGCTGACGTAAACGCGCGGTCAGCATGACAAAATCCGGTTTTGAGATAAAATTAAAGTAAATTTGTTTCATAACAAAAATAATTTTTGTTTGCTTTATTTAATGATTTTTAGTATCTGTATTTTGTTACTGTGTAGGTATAATAGTGGCAAAGTATATTGACTGTGAGTAAGGGATAGACAGACGGACGAAATAAGGGCTCCATTTTTTGCCATTTTTTCCATCACCCATCGATATACAAACCTCCGAAACCTTAAAAAAGGATTAATTAAGCTCAAAGTTGGTCACAGAAGTATGAGGGAGCTATGCCCGGGGTTTATCTGCACGATCGAATCCGAAATGAGGAGATCCATAGAATAACCAAAATCGCCATCAAGTTAAAGTGCAACGGGCGCCAAACCGATAATCGATTTAACCAGTAAAGGAACATGGATTCGCAATTAGGGACGACCACGGGCCAAAAGATAAAAGTTTCTGCCAGCTCCACTAAGTGAACTTATGATCCAGTGAAGCTTTAGGTTATCAGAGTAGCTGGACTGGAATAATTGGACGTCCCTCGGGAAGACCTGTGTCAAACAGTGAAAGTCCTCCGGATGAAATAAAGATTTTACGTGGTAAGGAAAATAAAAATAAATCTTTTATACAGTCACACGACATGCAAACAATTGAACCATGTTTTTTTACATTACGGACATAAAAAACGCAAGCAACGGAATACATTTCCCTAAAGAGTGCACTGTGATGAATTCGTTACATAGTTTCCAACTTAGATGCGTTCATAAAACCAAAAGGACACTAAAAAACCACTTTAAATAAACATTATGGATTTTCGAACTATCGAGAGATTGACAGCTTAATTGGAATACCTTGTATACAACCTAGTTTAAGTCTTGCACCTGGGGTACTGCCGAGCGATTAGCCCACCCCCGGGTTCGTAATCATCGTCATATCAGCTGAAAGACGTCCAATGCTGGACAAAATCCTTCTGGATCGGTCCTGCGCTGCCTGAATCTAGAGGCCTTCCGCAACCTTCAATATATTCGGTCCACCCAGTTGGAGACCTGCCGACGCTACGTCTTTCGGTACGCAGTCGCCACTCGAGGAATTTTCCCCTGAGATTACCAGGGTACAATATGCCCCAGCCTGTAACTGATGGACCCAAGAGCATTATTCTAAAGCTTTTTATTTAAGCTGCGCTTCTCGTGTCAAGAACAGATACTTTCGTAAACGTTTGTAGAAAAAGCTGGATTTTTATCTCGTTAAAAATACGTTGAAACTTGTTATTTATTCATGAGAAAAAGATTTTACCTTTAGAGCTTAGTCAACTTCTTTTAACTATTGGATAACAACCTAAAGCGTCCCTCGTGCACGGGCACGGGTGCCTTCCCAAATTCGAAAAAATTGGGTCCAATCGGGGGGCAAAGTCTGGATTACTCCGGATTGGTTGGAACAAACTTCGCTACAGGTTCGCAAATGCAATTATACGAGTAAGTGTAATAAAACTTCTACATATTTTGAATAATATGCAATACAAATACGAGTAAGGAATCATACGCAATCAAACTTCTTGCAAATATATATACACTAGCTTTTGCCCGCAGCTGCACCCGCATGGACATCGTTTTTATGACTGTCTGAGGGTGAGTGGTGGGGAAGCTCGCGAGCGTGCTCATGAGTTTTCTCCAGATCCCTATTCCAGATCGGCCTATTCTGATTAACAATCTATGTCACTTACCACCCCATCAACCAATTCTTTACAAAAAATATGAGTTTTCCCCAGATCCCCCGGAAACTATGTAAGCCCAAATAGCATCCAAAGCTGTATAAAAACTGTACAAGGAGCTGTGTAGAGGCTGCCGTTATAAATCTTAAAGGGTCCCCAAATTATACATCTTTAAGTGTAGATCTAGCTGGCTAACAGTTGTATCATCGCTGTACAACTCGAATGAAGGCTGACTTAGAGACTAATTATAGGTTTCATTATGCAGCTATGGTTCTCCAAATAGCGTTTTTTATTCTTATGTACAGTCTCAGCCTGATAAAGGTCTTGTATAAAGATTATTATTTTTTATATTCGCGTAAGGCAATATATTTAGTTATTCTCTTGATTCATCGAATACGGCCATTTTAAAGTGTAAAAAAAAATTTTTGGGAATACTATAAGGCCAATTATTTCTTATATCTATTGTTATTTTGCTTGCGGCTGCTACTTTTCCGTGAAAGTTTATATGGATATTAAGCAAAAACTCACGTGCTCTTGAAAAATATACATAATATCACAAAAATATGTATACGTAATATAATATGTAATAAATAAATATACCAGCCGTTTTATTCAAGCGAAGACTGAGTGTTTTATGTTTTTAATACTTTTAATGTAAAAAAATATTATACTTATTTAATTGCATTCAGTTAATAACTTGAGTACTCATAAATGTTTAGGCAAATTTACAAAACACAACATTTATCAGCCTAAAAATAAATACTTTATGTATATTAAAATTTAATTATTACGATAGCCGGTTAGAAGTTGACGTTAAGTTTATATTAAAGTGATTGAGGGTTAAATTTAAATTAAGGAAGCCCATTCTGAATATCCAATAATACATTAAGTACTTATTTATTGTTGTTAAAATTAAGGCAAAACATTCTATATGTCCAATATAGGTACATAATGAGATTATTAATCGTATAGTTCTGCTTTAGCCACACAACTTCTAACATGTCCTTCATGGTCTTAAGGCATAAAGATACTTATTGTTTTTTGTTGTTTATTTATTTACGGAAAAATTCCAGAAGCACAGTCACCATTACGTCATCATCACGACCGCTGCATCCAAATAAATTTATATCCAGACGATGGCAGTATCCAATGCTCTTGTACAGAGTAAAGCAGTATAGAAGTATACGCCAAGAGAAATATCCAGCCTTTATGTAGCTATGGTCTTTAAAAAAATTAAAGCATAGGTATGCACTAGACACTGTATTTTAGTGTTTTCCAATGTTATTTAGCCACTTTATTTGCCACAAGTAATAATTTCGGCAATATACAGCTGTAAATCTTTTTTTACTCCCTTGTTCATCATTTATAAAGCTTTTATCTGTTAATTAACTGATTTAAAGATTTTTTTCAGACCAAAATTTTACTGTTTGAGCAAAAACATAATGATAGTAAGTGTAAGTACGATTTATTTTTTAGAAAAAAATATCATATCAGCCGAAGAACGTCCACTGCTGGACATAGACCTCCCCCAAGGATTTCCACGATGACCGGTTCTGCGCTGCCTGCATCCAGCGGTAGAGTATAGAGTTGTACAGTATAGAGTACTCGCGGCAGGACCAAAGGTGTATAAGAGACACCTTGTATCCTGTATATAAGATAACTTTTTCTTATCTTTGTTCTCGAAGCTTAACTGCCATTGAAGGTTTCTGCCTTCAGCAGGTGACTCTTGAATCTGATCAAGCGGAGTCACACTGGGAGGGGCTAGGTCTTGGATTGGACTAACAGTGTGCCATGCCATTGCTATTGGAGAAATACTGCACTAGTGCACTCATAACTTAACTTGCCCTTGAGTGAAGCCCTCTTACGAGTATATTGAATGTTAGTGTAGGTCAGTGACATGCAACCGGTATCGTGTCAAGAAGTTATTGTTTTGTTGTTATAATAATTTCAGGCTGTGCCATCACCGGGGGCGTAGCTCAGATGGTAGAGCGCTCGCTTAGCATGTGAGAGGTACCGGGATCGATACCCGGCGCCTCCAAACGGTTTTTTGGACTTCTTTCATTGTCATTTTTTTTATTAAGCTATTGCATATATTTTATCGCAGGCTTTGAGCGCGGGGACCGAATCCAGAAATTCCGTAACGAAGAAAAACCTCACGCTCGGTTGCCATGGCAACAATATCGGTTGTCAAAACAAACATATAAGAAGATTTGATCATTTTCGGAGAATAATAAAACTCTTTTCATAAACTGTATATACCTCCATATGACAAAAAAGATTTGATTATTTTTTATTTATCAAATGCAAAAAGATTTTATTTAAGACACAGCTGTTTCTATTTATAGAGATAGGTACAAAAAGATTTTATTCCATATTTGGCTGTATAGTTGCAACTACCATTGCTTAAAAAAAAGTACAAAAAGATTTTTTCCATATTTGGCTGTATAGTTCCAACTACCATTGCTTAAAAAAAAACAAAGAAGTAATAAAAGCGCGGTTAAGCGAAAATAAATAATAAATATGAATGAACAAACTGCATTTATTATTAATGAAGAAAGTAATAAAAGCGCGGTTAAGCGAAAATAAATAATAAATATGAATGAACAAAGTGCATTTATTATTAATGAAGAAAGTCACGAAAAAATAGTGAAAGAAAATGAGTGAGTAATCTATATACAAACATTTTATTATTATCACAAATTCAGTATTAATTTTCAGTTATCATAAACCTATAGTTTCAATGATAAATATTCCTGAATAACCAACAGCTACTGTAAGATAATAAAACCCACATGTATTGTAAAATAAAAAAATATTTTAAACAATATTAACTTTTTATTTATTTAATAAAAGAAAAAATTGTTTTCTTATCGGTCACCACGCTCAAAAAGTGTAACTTGAATTAATATCAAAGAAAAAGAAATACTGCATGAATAAAATAAATAAATAATTGTAATTGCATAAGTTGATACAAAATGCTATGCAATAGCTTTACCGCGGCAGTCCCCGAGTGCCACACGTCTTTTTTATCCTCATAATTAATCATCTCATTTAAGCCGGGAGTCGTCCACTGTTGAACGCATGCCTCCCATTGACATATATCGATAGGCGGGATCCTGACCTTCTAGCGGTTTCCTACAAGTTTCATCATCATCATATCAGCCGAAGGACGTCCACTGCTGAACATAGGCCTCCCCAAAGGATTTCCACGACGACCGGTTCTGCGCTGCCCGCATCCAGCGGCTTCCAGCGACCCTCACCAGGTCATCGGTCCACCGAGTGGGAGACCTGCCTACGCCACGCTTTCCGGTGTGCAGTCGCCACTCGAGAACTTCACTTCTACGAGCTATGTGCCCCGCCCACTACCACTTAAGTTTAGCAATTCTGAGAGCTATGTCGGTTACTTTGATTCTCCTACGAATCTCCTCGTTTCTGATTCGATCAAGCAGCGAAACTCCGAGCATAGCACGCTCCATTGCCCTTTGGGTGAACTTGAGCCTTCTTATGAGGCCCATAGTAAGCGACCATGTCTCAGTTCCATATGTCATCACTGGCAACACACACTGGTCGAAGACCTTGGTCTTAAGACACTGCGGTATCTGGGACGTAAAGATATTGCGAAGCTTCCCGAACGCTGCCCAGCCGAGTTGGATTCGACGATTGATCTCTTTCTCGAAGTTGGACCTACCTAACTGGACTGTTAGTCCCAGGTACACATATTCGGTAACAGTTTCGATTCTAGAGCCTCCAACCTTCAGAGGAGTAGGTGCGACCCGAACGGTTGACATAATTTTCGTATGTTCATTCTAAGACCTACTTGTTGAGAGGCTCTATTGAGGCCATCGAGCATTGTGCCTGAGTCGTCCATAGTCTCAGCCGTGACCACGATATCGTCAACGAATCGAAGGTGGGTGATGTACTCGTCGTTGATATTAATACCGAGTCCACCCCAGTCCAAAAGCTTAAAAACATCTTCAAGGGCGGCGGTGAATGAACAGTTTCGGAGACATAACGTCTGCCTGTCTCATACCTCGCTGCAGCCGGATAGATTCCGAGTTTTGATCCTGGAGGCGAACCGACATGGTAGCGTTTTCATACAAACACTTCAGTACCTTGATATATCGATAGTCAATTTGGGAGCGCTGGAGAGACTGTAACACAGCCCAATTTTCAACCGAATTGAAGGTTTTCTCATAGTCCACGAACGCCAAGCATAGTAGCTGATTGTACTCTTCGGTCTTCTGTATAATCTGCCGCAGCGTATGTATGTGGTCTATGGTACTAAAGCCTTTTTGAAAACCGGCTTGTTCGGGAGGCTGGAAGTCGTCAAACCTGCGTGCGAGATGATTCGTAATGACTCTCGAGAACAGCTTGTAGACATTAAAGTAGAAAAAAATATATTATTTTTTAAAATACTCGTTTACAGGTTTTAAGTTTTTCATAATAATTTGAAAACGCGTTTTACTTCTTTTGAAGTAAATGTTTCGAAAATCTAAATGATAGACTTACAAAAATTTTGTGATTTACTTAAATGTATATGTTTCGCTACAACCAGCCAATTCATTTTTTCAAGATATTAGAATCACTTCCCGCGAACAGGGCCCCGTCCAGCAGCCGGACGCTGCCAGATGCGCAAATTCCCGCGCGACCGACTATCGGTTGCTTGCCAGATGCGAAAATAGCAAAAATAAGTCCGTGCCAGGCGAGTGGTTAGGGAAAACTGTTACTGGTCATTATCAGTAGATTTTTTGGGGTATATTCTGTACTTGCCGGGTGTGATTTTGTCTGCTTAGAACTATGTTTTGTTTTTAGTATTATGTTTTTGTGTTATGTTTTGTACAAATTTGTGAGATATGGAGTACATATTGATTTAATTAGTTTTAATTTATTAAAAAGCTGTTTAACAAAACAAGCTTTTGTCCTATTTATGAATGTGTAGCTGGTACCTGCTATTTCTCGTGAGGTTCAGATTCCGTCGGTGACAATTTCTTTCAACGATAACGACTTGGTCCCACTAGCCAGAGGTACTGCTAATCAATATTTCACTTTACCTGAAGGGAACCATCATGATGAAATCTGCAAACCCGATTCCAGATGTGTATATGAAGGTCGCGTCGTCCATAGGTATACATCTAAATGCTCTACACGTGACCGCAGGTGATGCTAAGTGCAACACCCTTGGATAGCACGGTTAATAGTGCCACACGGTAAGGAAAAAAAGAAAAAGAGTGGTTTTGATTTCTCTCGCACACAGAACAGCGGGTCATTACGACCTGATGAGACCTTCCCATCTAAACCACAGAACAGTGGATCATTACGACCTGATGAGACCTTCCCATCTAAACCACAGAACAGCGGGTCATTACGACCTGATGAGACCTTCCCATCTAAACCACAGAACAGTGGGTCATTACGACCTGATGAGACCTTCCCATCTAAACCACAGAACAGCGGGCCATTACGACCTGATGAGACCTTCCTATATAAACCACAGAACAGTGGGTCATTACGACATGATGAGACCTTCCCATCTAAACCACAGAACAGCGGGTCATTACGACCTGATGAGACCTTTCCATCTAAACCACAGAACAGTGGGTCATTACGACCTGATGAGACCTTCCCATCTAAACCACAGAACAGCGGGTCATTACGACCTGATGTGACCTTCCCATGTAAACCACAGAACAGTGGGTCATTACGACCTGATGAGACCTTCCCATCTAAACCACAGAACAGTGGGTCATTACGACCTGATGAGACCTTCCCATCAAAAGCACAGAACAGCGGGTCATTACGACCTGATGAGACCTTCCCATCTAAACCACAGAACAGTGGGTCATTAGGACCTGATGAGACCTTCCCATCAAAACCACAGAACAGCGGGTCATTACGACCTGATGAGACCTTCCTATATAAACCACAGAACAGTGGGTCATTACGACCTGATGAGACCTTCCCATCTAAACCACAGAACAGCGTGTCATTACGACCTGATGAGACCTTCCCATCTAAACCACAGAAAAGTGGGTCATTGCGACCTGATGAGACCTTCCCATCTCAACCACCAAAATAATTTTACCTTGTCCCAAATGAGTTGCACCTGTTTTGACAGAATTAACCAACAAGTTGAAACTGACGCAGTAAAGTACACCTATACAATAGAGCCTTAATGAAGCTATCGATTTGTTTGCCGAGCCGAAGCCAGAACACCAATACCTCCTGCACGATATTATGTACTTTCACTATTTACTTGATTAATGAACACTCACCTCGTCAATGTTACTTGTCGTGCTTGGCAAGGTACGCTAATTGTTAGTGCCTGTTATTATCACGAGATGGCCCTCGTTAAGTCGCGTCAAAGGTTTTAGTGGCTTAGCATGGAATATAACTCAGCTGTATTTTTAGGGTGCCGTACACCCAAAGGTTGACCAACGGAATCCTATTACTAAACCTCCACTATCTGTCTGTCTGTCCATCTGTCCGTCCGTCGGTCTTAATGTCTGTAGCGGGCTGTACATTAATGAGGTAGACAGCTATTCTATTGCCGCTATCCTACCACTTGTAATATTATAAATATGAAACTTGGTATATATGGATGTTCATTACTCTTTTACGCAAAACCTACTGAATGAAATTTGGTAGGTAGACAGATTATGACCTGGTTAACATATAGGCTACCTTTTTCCACGCTCGCGCAATGCGCACCCTCGGAGACAGTCATAGAAACTATAAACACGAGAGCGAAGCCGTTGGCAAAAGCTAGCCATCATCATCATCATCATATCAGCCGACGGACGTCCACTGCTGGACATAGGCCTCCCCCAAGGATTTCCATGACGACCGGTTCTGCGCTGCCCGCAGGAAAGGAAAAAGGAAGCCCCCATACGAGAATCGTGATTTTATTGAAATATGAAGAAACTAGCGAAATCTAGTACGAAAGTGCCTCGCAGGTGGTCGGTTTTTTGTCAACAAATTTCCAGAGTTTTATTCACTTTGCAATTTTTATTTGCATAATCGGGGGCGAGATGCCGTACATACAAAATGAGCTACGTTTCATACAAATAAACTTTTAGTTGTCACAAATAAAGTTAATAATTTATAAAATTAATATAACCTTTATTACTTACGCGGACCAGAAAACCTTTTATAGACGGCAATTGTCTAGGTGAACAATGGTACATTATGATACAAGGGTGGTAAATAGGTGATTGGCAAACGAGTGACATTAGTTTACCATCGTCACAAGTTTACTAATCTGAAGACACGGTAGTGTCCCCACCAAGTCCGCCGCAATGTAAAGCACTACCGTAATGATACCTTCTCTAGAACCATTTTGGCCAATTACTGAGAGCTTCTATGTTTTGGCACAAGGAACGATTAAAACGATGTAAATATCATTGTATAAAGATACGAGTAATTATGAGGCTACCGCACCGGAAGACGTAGGGAAGGCATACCTCCCTTTCGGTGGACTGACAACCTGGTAAAGGTCGCGGGAAGCCGCTGGATGAGGGCAGCGCAGGACCGGTCGTCGCAGAAATCCTTGGGGGAGACCTTAGTCCAGCAGTGAACGTCTTTCAGCTGACATGATGATGATAAATTATGAGGAGCCTAGATTTTCAAGTTAATAACTCAGATATTTTCGAATATGTTTGATGGTAAAGTTCAGCTAATTTGACACTTATTTATCATATCAGCCGAATGACGTCCACTACTGGACATAGGCCTCCCCAAAGGACTTCCACGACTACCGGTTCTGCGCTGCCCGCACCCAACGGCTTCCCGCGACCCTCACCAGATCATCGGTCCACTGAGTGGGAGGCCTGCCCACGCTACGTTTTCCGATGCGCGGTCGCCACTCAAGAACTTTACTGCCCCAACGGCCATCTCTTCTACGAGCTATGTGCCCCACCGACTGCCACTTAAGTTTATCAATTCTGAGAGCCATGTCGGTTACTTTAGTTCTCCTACGGATCTTCTGGTTTTTGATTTGATCACTTATTTTAAAAATCCCTAGGCCACATTCTCGAGTCTGTCAATCTTATAATGCTCCAACCTAACGATAGTCCTTACTGAACTTGCTCAATTTCAAGTACAGTTGCGCATGCGCGCCTCTTGTTTGTCAATGTCACATTTCACATATCAACCACATACTAAATTGCATTTGATGTTGAAAAGGATCTAGTGTAGTAAGACAATTGTCCGAACGATAGGAATAATGCTGTTATGTATAATGTAGATATTACTTTCACACAACTGTATTTAAAATCGTCGTATGTATGATATATGGGCGTAAAATGTCATCTCAACAAAAATTTTCTGTTAACACGTGCCAAGTCTCGAATAAGATTACTTGGCCATAAAAAGTAGTGAGATTTGACTTCATCTCATTACTTTTTAAAGCGAATTGGCTATATAAAGTAATGGCACATTTTAACAAAATATTTTTGGTGGGATGATATGTACTTCCTTTTGTACGAACCTAGTTCCAAGATACAGGAGCTCGAAAATCATCTGAAATGGATCTAGAAAAAGAAATTTGGGAGTGCTTACTTTCGGATTGTCGAGTGAACTTTACTAACGATTCTTGTACGCATAATACTATTTTCTTTGAAATTGTCCGCATGCTTTTGTTTATCACAATGATGAACTGGCTAAGTGGATGTTTTAATATTATAATTTATTAATACTGTTATTATTAATATTCATGGTTGCTTACTATGGGCCTCATCAGAAAGCTCAAGGTCACCCAAAGGACAATGGAGTGTGCTATGCTCCGGGCATAAAAAGAAAGTTCCGCGGACAACTCGAAAGCAAGCACTGCCCAAATTCCTTTTTCTAGAACCATTTCAGCTGACTTTTAAGCTCTTACAAAATGAAGTATTATCCCAACAAAAACATTTTGTTGAAACATGCCAAGTCTCGATTAAGATTACTCGGTCATAAAAAGTAGAGAGATCAAATAAAGAGCCAACTCTGAGTGAATAAAAGAAAGCTATTGAATTGAAAATTTTGTGAGAGAAGTAAATCTAGGTAGATATTTTAGAAAAAAATAATCTTAGATGGTTTAATAATAAACAAAAGAAAATAAAAAGATCTACACTACCCTCACCTACTACTCTTATAAAATAATTAACAGCCAAGTCACTCGTTTTTCTTAATTCATTTAGACTTGGCTCTTTACTTCATCTCGAATTTTTTTATAGCCAAGTAATCTTAATCGAGACTTGGCACGCGTTAAGAGTAAGATTTTGTTGAGATGACCTTTTAAGCTCATGTATCATACATACGACGATTTTCAATACAGATGTGTGAAAGTAATATTAACATTACAGCATTATTCCTATCGCTCGGAAAATTTGTCTGACTACACTAGATCCATTTCAACATCAAATTCAATTTAGTATGTGGTTGATATGTCAAATGTGACATCGACAAACAAGAGGCGTGCATGCACATGAACTTGAAATTGAACAAGTGCAATAAGGCCTATTGTTAGGTTAGATTGACAGACTTGAGAATGGGGTTGGGGTAGGGGTAGGGATAGGGGTATTTAAAAATAAATTGATAAACTTAAGTGGCACTGGGTGGGGCACATAGCTCGTAGAACAGAAGGCCGTTGGGTAGTAAAGTTCTGAGTGGCGACCGCACATCGGAAAACGTAGCGTAGGCAGGCGTCCCACTCGGTGGACCGATGACCCGGTAAGGTCGCGGAAAGCCCCTGGATGTGGGTAGCACAGAACCGGTCGTCGTGGAAATCCTTGGGGAAGACCTATGTCCAGCAAAGGATCCTTCGGGTAAAATAATGATGATGAAACTTGTAGGAAACCGCTAGAAGGTCAAGATTGCGCAAACAATATATGTCAATGGGAGGCATTTGTTCAACAATGGACGATTTCCGGCTTAAATGAGATGATCAATTATGAGGATAAAATAGGTAAAGAAAAAGCACAAAAAAAACAATGAAAAAATCCAAAAAAAACCGATTGGAGGCGCCGGGTATCGATCCCGGTACCTCTCACATGCTAAGCGAGCGCTCTACCATCTGAGCTACGCCCCCGGTGATGGCACAGCCTGAAATTATTATAACCACAAAACAATAACTTCTTGACACGATACCGGTTGCATGTCACTGACATACACTAACATTCAATCTACTCGTAAGAGGGCTTCACTCAAGGGCAAGTTAAATTATGAGTTCACTAGTGCAGTATTTCTCCAATAGCAATGGCATGGCACACTGTTAGTCCAATCCAAGATCTAGCCCCTCTCAATGTGACTCCAGTAAATCAGAATCAAGAGTCAGAGGATCAGTAATGCCATTAATGTCAGGTCACCTGCTAAAGGCAGAAACCTTCAATGGCAGTAAAGCTACCAAAGGGCTTCGATAACAAAGAAGAGAAAAAAGTTACAAAATACATCTTTGTTACAAAGTTACGAATACCAGCGCTTCGCTTCCGAGCCTAGCATATGCTGAGTTAAGGCCCTGTGGTTGCAGTGGCACCTCATGAATATATTTACTTATTATTATTATTTTATATTTACCTCAACTTTTGTTACGTATTATATATTTTGGTGTGGTGTTACAGAAACCATTAAAAGTATTTCTTTCTTCTTTCTTTCTTTGGTCCTGCTGCGAGTACTCTATACAGTATTTTTTTATATTAAAAATGTGAGTGCGTTTAGCTGCACCTCACCTGAAGGTAAGTGCCGACGTAGCGGAGTATGTAACACGCAAGCTCAAATACTGCCTACTTACTCTCGTCTTGAAGATTCCTAAATTTTACAAATCGGGGAACACAGACGCCAGCAGGGAATTCCCTTGCTTGGTCGTTCGCATAATGAACGAAGAAGCAAAACACTTCATCCGTATGGAACATTAAACGAAAAAGGGGTGGAATGCCCTCCGGCCTGGTCATCCGATGATGAAATGGAGAGGGAGAATGAGATCGCAGAGCTCCAGGGCACACTCTCTGAACTGAATCCTGTAGAACACCGATAGAAAGGCGACTTTACGGCGATGCTCGAGGCCTTGGAGCCTGTTTGATACAAAGGCCTTGGAGCCTGTTTGATACAAGTTCCTCGTAGCCAATGAATCTTCAAGCGCGTCGATCGATAGAATCCAAGGCATCTAGCTGGTAACGAGCCGATCCGTGCCATAAGTGAGAGCAGTACTCCATACATGACCGAACATGAGCTTAGTATAACATGAGAAGCTGCTCTGCTGTGAAATAAGTCTCACCTTCGAGAGGATACCAAGCTTTTGGCAGCCATTATTGCCTTGGATTCAATGCATCTTCCGAAATTCAGATCAGGTCTACGCCAAGGAGCTCAAGATGGTCGGAAATCTAAATAGATTAAAAGGAGGCTTCAGCTCATGAAACTGAACATTTTCCCGACGGAACCTGTACGAAATTACCATAAAAGCTTCTCGATTCGTCATACCTAATTGATTAGCAGATAGCTAACTTTGTATGGAAGGTTCAATTTTTTTCCGTATTGAGTATAGGTTTCTTGAGGAAAGTTATTTAGCTGAAACTCCTATTTTTTTTTCAGGTATTTCAGAAGACCCTACAATGCTACGGTCGTGCTGCTCTTCAACTGTGTACTGTGTACTACGAGTAAGTAACTATATATATGTGTACTTAGTTGACTCGCTGAAGAAGTTAAAATGTTTCCAAGATTATAACATCAATTATGTATCGGTTGTATCGAAAATGCAAAAAGACCGTTTGGAGGCGCCGGGTATCGATCCCGGTACCTCTCACATGCTAAGCGAGCGCTCTACCATCTGAGCTACGCCCCCGGTGTTACAACTGCCGAATATTATAATTGCATAATAAAATACCGGTTGAGAGAACCTCGCCGGTTCGGTTTCAGTCACGTGGTTACCAATAAATGTAGCTGACGCTCGAGGCAAACTGAGACACCCACTTTGAATATTCTTCTTGTTAACGCCGAGACTGTGCCCGAGGTTTCTAATAATACAATTTAACAAGTTTTCCGAGGAACTTAGCGTCAATTAACAAAAGTAATTTACAACTATATCTAAAACTTTTTGCAAGGTTTCTTTTTCTACCTACCTACAGTAGTCGGGATACACTGACGTCTCCTTCACTGCATCAGAAAATGGCAAAAATAAAGGATTCTGTGATTAGGTTCCAAAAATCGGTTTGGAGGCGCCGGGTATCGATCCCGGTACCTCTCACATGCTAAGCGAGCGCTCTACCATCTGAGCTACGCCCCCGGTGGTGATGCAGCCTGAATTTTTTGCTGATACTTAAAATAAATAGAGCAATACCTACACAATAGTACAATAGGCTTGTTAATGAGACAAACATTCAAATTTGTTGATATGTTGAAAAAATCCTTCAGCTGTTGTTATACTTGGTTTTTGAGCAACATATCATTATCATCGTACCAGCCGAAAGACGTCCACTGCTGGACCAAGTTCGCATCCAGCGGCTTCCCGCGACTTTCACAAGGTCTCCTGTCCACAGAGTGGGATGCCTGCCTACCATACGTCTTCGGGTACGCGGTTGCTACTAGAAACTTATCTGCCCCAACGACCATCTTTTCTACGAATTTTGTTTCAACAGATAGCAATCACTAATCATCAATAACATAATCAGATATTTGTAGGACACAACGAGTTCTTGGCCCATCAATTTATTTATCTAATGATTATTAAAAATATTTCAATATACTCACTTCGCTACCGACAAAAATGGAGTTTGTTTATTCTCGCCATAATATTTTGTATGTGGATGACTGGAGATAAACTGATAAAAAACATTTTGTATTTTAAACGGCGGCGGGCAGAACATTAAAGTTTACTGCATCACAACATGGCAAAAAATAAAAATAAAAATTGATTAGGTCCAAAAAACCCGTTTGGAGGCGCCGGGTATCGATCCCGGTACCTCTCACATGCTAAGCGAGCGCTCTACCATCTGAGCTACGCCCCCGGTGGTGATGCAGCCTGAATTTTTTGCTGATACTTAAAATAAATAGAGCAATACCTACACAATAGTACAAGAGGCTTGTTAATAAGACAAACATTCAAAATTTGTCAAGAAATCCTTCAGCTGCTGTCAGCAACACATCATTATCATCATACCAGCCGAACATGAACGTCCACGGCTGGTCGAGAAAGCAAAAGGGAGTTTGTTTATTCTCGCCATAATATTTTGGTATGCAGATCAGAAATCGCATTATAAATGAGGAGATCCGCAGGAGAACCAAAGTAACCGACATAGCTCTAAGAATCGCTAAACTGAAGTGACAGTGGGCAGGGCACATAGCTCGTAGAACAGATAGCCGTTGGGGTAGTAAAGTTCTTGAGTGGCGACCGCGCACCGGGAGACGGAGCGTAGGCAGGCCTTCCACGCGATGGACCGACGACCTGGTGAAGGTCGCGGAAAGCCGATGGATGCGGACAACGCAGGAACGGTCGTCGTGGAAATCCTTGCGGGAGGCCTTTGTCCAGCAGTGGAAGTCTTTCGGCTGATATGATGATGATGATTTGGTATGCGGATAACTGGAGACAAACGTATTAAAAACATTTTTTATGTTAATTTCGTATGAGCCAAACCGCAGGCACAACATAAAAGTTTTATAAAGAGCTATCATCCAAAAACCGATATCACTTTTCAATATAAACGACGACCGCCTCACAATAACGCACAACCCCCAAAGTTTTGACGCAAACTTTTAAGGGTTGAAACCCGAAAGTTATAAGGAGTTACTTGTAACAGTCTGTGTAAGAATTATCTGTTTCGTATTTTCTCCTTTAGACTAGCGAATCTTTAAACTTGGTGGCTTTGAAAGTTTATTTTTGCAAGCATGGAACACATAATATAAGCGCATAACGCTATATGCTCATGTAAAAAGATTTGTTTTTTTTTACCAAGAATTAATCATGTGGAGACATGATTTTTGATGTGTAACATCTTTCCTCTCGCAATTCTGCAATTTGTGGGAGTGTTTTCGTGAAATGGGATGGAAGAGTGTAACAGGAAATGCGAACGTTTTTTATGTCACGAAGGCTAAGGCAACATGGCCATGCCGCCTTATGTGAGGTCGAGTAATATTTTTGTAATTCATGGCGGCGCCCGGTTTCAAGATTCAAGATATTTATTCAAAATCGGTGCAAATTACACTCTATCTGATAGTCATAAAATAATAATATGTAACATAATGTCATTTATGAAAAATCAAGAAATAAACAATCATTAGTTAATAACGTCAAAAACTCAATCCCCGATATAAACCAGATTATGTTATTAGAACATGAAAACAATATGACACGAAAAGCTTTACATAAAAATCATTGAATGTCACTGATGCCATTGATAATAGTAGGCCAGTTCACACGGACAGCACCCGGTCACGAGTATAACGCGAGAGTCAGCCATCGCTCTCATCAACCATATTAGAGGAAAAGGAACGACCCGGCTCCTTCTTATTCTGAAGATTAATTCTTAAGAAAAAATAATTTTAAAAAAACCGTTGATTCGCTGACGAAGTTGAAATGTTTCTGAAATTATAGCATCATTCTTTTTATATCCAAAATTATGCAGCGGTTGTAGCGAAAATGCAAAAAGACCGTTTGGAGGCGCCGGGTATCGATCCCGGTACCTCTCACATGCTAAGCGAGCGCTCTACCATCTGAGCTACGCCCCCGGTGTATTCTGTTGTAAATATTTAAACTGCAATATAACTCAAATAGCTGCGCAATACCACTGTCATCGATACAAGCCGTCACTTAGGTGACAGCCAACTTATAGCATGGGTGCTTAATGTCTTAACATAATGTGTGTATATTTATCCGCCATAGTAACACATTCTGTGAAAATTTCAGCTGGCTACCTGCTACGGATTACATTATACATACTTACCGATTGCTTTAACGGTGAAGGAAAACATCGTGAGGAAAACTGCATACGCCTGCGAAGAAACTCGAAGGTTGTGTGTGAAGTCGACCAACCCGCACTGGGCCCGCATGGTCGACTAAGGCCTAATCGCCCTGATTCAGGGTAGGCTCGAGCCCCTCGGTGGGGACGTATATGAGCTGTAATGATGTAATGATGATGACCTGCTACGGTTATAAAGATACAGCCTAGGCTCAGTAATATTGTCCCGTTACCTGATCGGAACTCTTAAAACGATTAAGTAAAATACAGCAAAAATCCCAAAAAAATCGGTTTGGAGGCGCCGGGTATCGATCCCGGTACCTCTCACATGCTAAGCGAGCGCTCTACCATCTGAGCTACGCCCCCGATGCAAACACTGCCTAAATAATCTATTACTATTTAATTTGTGAAGCAATTGATTATTAAGTTGGTTCATTGACATTCACTTCAAGGCTTTCCAGTTGCAATTACGCAATAAACGAACGACATTCTGCTATGTGGAGCACGCTTAAGCTGACCTTTCTCCTTTAAATTGAATGAGGCTTTAACTGGCGTACTAAAAGATTATGATCTCCTAGTTATACGATCAGCCAGGATTATAATATATATAAAAGTCAGCCAGATATCATTAATTAGATATAGGCAAAGTAGTGAGTGTTCCAGAACACATCATTAGAATAACATAGGGTACGTATGTTTTGGTTGCTGATCATTAGACTAACATCGGGTACGTTTGTTTTAGATGTTGATCATCAGACTAATATCGGGTGCGTCTGTTTTGGATGCTGATCATTAGACTAACATCGGGTACTTCTGTTTTGGATAATGATCATTTTGGATTTTTTTTGGATGCTGATCATTATACTAAAATCGGGTGCGTTTATTTTGGATACTGATCATTAGACTAACATCGAGTGCGTATGTTTTGGATGCTGATCATTAGACTAACATCGGGTGCGTCTGTTTTGGATAATGATCATTAGACTAACATCGGGTGGATTTGTTTTGGATGCTGATCATTATACTAAAATCGGGTGCGTTAATTTTGGATACTGATCATTAGACTAACATCGAGTGCGTATGTTTTGGTTGCTGATCATTAGACTAACATCGGGTGCGTCCGTTTTGGATGATGATCATTAGACTAACATCGGGTGCGACCGTTTTGCTGATGATCATTAGACTAATATACAGAAAAGACGCACCTGATTAATAGTTTAACAGAACAAACCAACTAAACCTGAAGATATCTTTCGCCAGCTTTAATGGAATGAAAATAATAATTCCAAATGTTGTAATATTCTGGTTAAAATTGGAAGCTAAGAAATTGTATATTCATGCAAATGAATAGATACGGAAGGAACTGAATTAATTTAGTATTCTGTTTGCGAGAACTTTCCATCTGCAGGCCAACGTACGTCAGAAAGATTCTTGTACAGTTGAATAATTAATGTGTTATTATATTTGTAATTTAAGCTAGGGAACTTTACTTTTTGAATAACATTACGCATAACTTTAGTAATTCATTAAAAATTAAAAACCCTCGAGTAAAAACATAACCCCTCTTGTTGGCCAGTCGGGGGGGAATTTATCCTATCAAGACGAATTTTACGATACCTCATACGTTAAAATTAAGGATGCATCCGATACCGATAACGATATATCGGCGATACTTCGGGTTTGCCGATGTACCTATCGGTATTGGCGATATTTTTATGGCAGATTCAACGATACTTTTTAAATTTCGCGCTTTAAAAATGAAATGTAAACGCGCGTGTTGTCCCATCTATTTCATTGCAAACGAGGCATCTGTCGCATCTGAGAGACTAATTTTCCATCGCAGGTGTTATTCAAACAGACTTGCGAAATCGCCTTTGCCCGCAAAACTTAAGAATGCTTTGTTTTTAAAATAAAAATCTTAAGAAAGGTTAATTTTGATTACTAAATCTATTAATTCGTTGTGTTTTATTTATTCTAACTTACTTTTTGAATTCAATATGCGTATCGGTATCGGTATCGGTATCGCCGATATTTTTTTAAGAGTATCGGTATCGGTATCGTATCGGCAAAAAGGCGTATCGAGGCATCCCTAGTTAAAATCCTTCAAGCCGTTCAGGTTTTAGCAGGGAGCATAGAAATCTACATATACATACACTCGAAAAAAATAACCCTCCTTCTGAGACAGTCGGGTAAGTATCTGAGAAATTTAAAAATTGGGCTTTTACTTATGTCCAAGTGATAAACTGGCTCCAAAAAACCTATGGAAAATTTGAAAAATTTATTGGACTTTCCATACTAAGCTGATTACCCCAAAGTTTATTATAAGTGAATCGACCGCTCCGTACAGGTTGCTTGAGACAACTTGTTTAGTTTTGGGCGTTGACAATTTAAAGGAAGAAAAGTTAAATATTGTTTTGCTTTTTTATTGCCCACTCTTTCATGCAAATATGAATCAAAGGTATACGAAATAAGTAACGTTAGACATCGAAAGAATATCAGGATGTACCTGATAAGGTTTTTGTTCTACTTCTACTTGTACTTTTTGTTGTGAACCATTGTTAATGTATGTGTCGTTATCATCATCATCATCAAATCAGCCGAAAGACGTCCACTGCTGGACAAAGGCGTTCCCCAAGGATTTTTGTATTGTAGCGTTATTCGCTACATATGGAATCTTTTAACGCGCGGGAATTCAAACAACTCTCGCCTAAGATTCATTTTTTTTATTTGTCTACAGTAAAAAATGAAGTTTTAGTGACAGTTTTCATCGCTCTGGAGAAAATTATCATTGTATCACTGCGAATTACTCAAATTTTAGATATATCTTGGTCCCATTTACTTTTTTTTATAGTCTAACAGTACTCTCAGTGTTTTTCTGGGGTAAGTAGCTTGTTTCTCCAAACAATATTAAGATTTCTTTCAACTTTGTATACTATGTCGGTGTTCGTGTTTTAGGGTTTTCACTGGCTAGCTTGGCTATTGGGAATTGAAGCCTGACCACCCTTTTTGCGAGTAGGAGTTCATCGGTGCGGTTTTTAACCCTTAAACACTTGTGTAAGTGTTTTACCCCACAAGTCGCCAGTCCATCGTGTCACCGAGGAACCCGAAGTTCAGTTCTGCCCGACCGCTATAAGATTGCCCTACGTTCGTGCACTCTCGTCCCGGAAGTATACCTATTTAATCGCTACACTAGCAAGTTTTAATTTTAGCCCCAGATTTTAATCACACTGTGTATTTGTTAAAAAAAGTTTCAAAAAACTAAAAACCGACTTCAAAATGAAATTGACTCAAAAGTATGAAATAATATACATAATTATATTCAAAAACACAACATTAATCAACAATAACGAATCAAAGGTGGGTACGACTTAAATTAGGGGCTTAAAATTTTTTTTTGAGTTCGGTACCAGCACACAGTTACTTACGTATCAAATGTTTTAGATTCAATGGTTTGCTGACAACGACCTCAAAAAAAATTTAAGCCCTTAACTTAAGTCGTACCCACCTTCGATTTCGTTATTGTTGGTTAATGTTGTATATTTGATTATAATTACATTATTTCATACTTTTGAGTGAATTTGATTTTGAAGTCGGTTTTTAGTTTTTGAAACTTTTTTTTATTTTTTGTGATAATTCTATCTATCTAACGACCTTAAACCCAATCACCTACTCACCAATAGGAATTATCAAATCATAATATACGTGTTTCATTCACAGATACAGAGTCCTGTGGCTTTTATCATCATCTTAGCAGCATGAAAGTTAAGGAGTTAAATCGTCATCATCAGCTCATCTGAATAACTTGAAAGAATACAACTATCGGTCTATGCATACCTACGTATATATCTATGTACGATATTGAAAGAATTTTCCTCCAACTCCTAACCGTTAAAGAGTTGTAACTTCCTTCATCAGCTTATTGACATGACAAGTATTTTAATAGCATTAGAGAATATATCAATCACGTAATAAGTGCCTATAAAATTTGAGGGTTGCCCTCGATTTCCCTGGGATCCAATGATCAGATCCTGACTCGGAGACAATGGGATCCCCTCGGGAGTATACTCTTTCAAATGAAAAAATTTTGAAAATCGGTCCACAATTTACGAAGAAATCGGTGAACATATTTAAATATATATATATATATATAGTCGAACATAGAACCTCCTTTTTTTGAAGTCGTTTAAAAAGTTACCTCTGCTAAGCTTTTATATTTGTTTTCGGTTTATGTTATGCTTTTAATTTTTTTTAGTTTTAAGCATTATTGACACTAGCGGGCACGTACATACGCGGTTGGCTTAGACCAATCTATTTAATCATTTAAAAATTCCCACTAACCAGATTCCTTATATTTAGGTATTATAGGCGATGGCAATACTTTGCATTATGATGTTTCTTTATATTCAGTGATTTTTTATCTTTTTTTATGTATTTTAATTCCAAACTCTGATTATTGGCTGTTTCTTTTTTAACGTTTTGGACCGGACAAAAATTCTAACCTATTTGTTGTAAACGGGTTTCCTCAATATTTTATTCCATTTTAACAGTATGTGTATCTAATAAATTTGTAAATAAATAGTTATTTTAAGTTGGCCTTACATACAAAACACCCGTATAAAAAGGGCGGCTACGCCGATTCTTGGGCATGGAGGAAGACACAGTTGCAACGTTGAAAGATTCGTTTCTTCGCAAACGTTCTTTGATGTTTCTCAAATTTTGTTTGATTCTATTGCTACCTATAAATACGTAAGACGAAGAGCAGGCAGGCATCCCACTGGTAAAGGTCGCGGGAAGCCGCTGGATACGGGTAGCGCAGGACCCGTCGTTGTGGACATCCTCGGCGGAGACCTTTGTCTAGCAGTGGGTGTCTTTCGGCTAATATGACGGTGATGATGATTGATAAATACATAAACTCGTCATCTCACTGATACATGAAAACAAACCACATTATCGTGAGATTTTCCAAAATAAAAAAAATGTTGTCAACTCTGAATTTAAAATGAAAAGTAAAAGAAAACCCCTCCTTCTATCCACCCAAGTAACACAGATTTTTTACGGAGCTTGACATATTTGACAAACATTCGACGGACGGGAAGATCTTGATTGATTCGTAAGATTTGTACTTTATAAAATCGTAGCACTTTGTTTGATTTAATTTTACAAACAAACAAAACAAACGAAGTCAGCATAAATCGTGGCTAGGTTGTAGTAAATTATGCAGACATCCATTCGCTACGAAACTAAACACGAAATTATCCGGAATGTTAACCCTTTCAAACCCTTGTTATAACCGTGTTGGCGTTAGTAATATCGAATTTTGTGGCTACACTCAGGTCAGGAGCTTTGTAAGCCTATTGGGCTTACTCACAAAAGTACGACTAGGAAATTCTGAAACACTTGGAAAGTATATTAAATTTTATTGATTAATTAAGTACCTACGGTTGATTGAGAATATTAAAATACAGAGAAGAAATAATGTAACCATATTTGAACAGTTTCTTCATCATCGGTGGCGGTAACGCCGCTAGCTCTTATTCGGGAGTTCGTGGTTCGAGTCCCGCCACGTACCAATGTGTTTTCGAATTTCGATCTCATATGTACGTTTATCCGACGACGCTCTTACGGTGAAGGAAAACATCCTGAGGAAACCTGCACACAACTGCGAAGAAACTCGAAGTTTGAGTGTGAAGTTGAACAATACGCACTGAGCCCGCGTGGTCGACTAAGGCCCGATCGCCCTAATTCAAGGTAGGCTCGAGCCCCTCGGTGGGTACGTATATATGAGCTGATGTGATGTTATTTATCATCACTTACCATCAGGCGAGATGATGCCAAAGGCTGACCAATTGTGGATAAATTGAAAAAAAAAAACATTTTTCCAAAAAGATACCGATTGGAGGCGCCGGGTATCGATCCCGGTACCTCTCACATGCTAAGCGAGCGCTCTACCATCTGAGCTACGCCCCCGGTGTTAAGACTGATTAATTTGATAATGCCATTATAGAAGCATTGCTACCGTTCACTACGTCACTGTGTGAGCTGCCCAAACACTCCTTCCTCAAGACACAGTCGAACTGATAATATATACTTATGAACAAACACAAAAGGCTCAACATTATTTAGATATTTTAATAATTTTGTACGATACATGGTTTTTTGAAGTGTGATGCGGACCGCCATTTTCACCGTTAGTATAAAATATCTATATGAACAGAAATTTATTACGAAATTAAGGGTAAAATTTAGCAATAAGCATTGTTCAGATTTTTTATAAAGTATGTAAATAATAAAACAATTTGGAGATTTAACGATTAAATATGTCACCGGGATATTGTGAAAACCGCTATATTACAATCTCACTAGTTAGATAATGATATAACGGTAAATTGTGAATGGGTATGATTTTATCGATTGTCAATTAAATAGATTCGATCCCTAAATAAAAAAAATGAAATTCCCTAAATAGTATAGTTTGTACTCAAAATAGTAGATCTGTCACCAAAGTAAAGTCATCAAACAACACCAAAACAATACTCAAAAGGAAAAGATTTATCACCAGAAAAGTCTTTTAACGATTGTGAATTAAATAGCTTCGATCACTAAATTAAAAAATTGAAATTTTATAAATAATATAGTTTGTACTCAAAATAGTAGATCTGTCGCCAAATAAATGCCTAAAATTACTAACAAAGGTGACCTACAGATACTCCCACATCCTCTTCGGATCCCGAAAGTTTGTTGATGTTCGAAACGGGCGGCGGGGGCTACGCCCCCGTTAGGGGTCATCTTCCGATGATTTCTTCTGCTGCGAAGTAATTTTGTACCCAGGGTGGGGAGCCTCGCTTCGCGAGGCTCTTTGACTGTTAAATCAATCAAACCTGACCGAACCTAACATCGCTCGCTTCGCTCGCTCATTTATTTATTGTTTTTGACCGATTACCCCCTAGTTTTCGATTTGTTACCATGCAATAGCTTTACCGCGGCAGTCCCCGAGTGCCACACGTATTTTTAATGACAGATCTATCAATTTGATGACAGATCTATCAATTTGATGACAGATCTATCAATTTGAGAACGAAAATATTGAATAGAGATGAATCTATTTAACTGGGGACGAAAAATATAATTCCCATTGTGAATCGGATCACAATTTCACGACCTATTTTTGTACCTCCAAATAAAACCGATGATTTCTTCTGCTGCGAAGCATTCTGTAGTTTTTCATAGTAATTAGACAACTGTTTGACGTCATCACTTTTTACAATGAGAAAAATCATAAAAAACAGCGATTAAAAAGAAAAATATTAAAAACAGTTTTCTAACACAGTCAATATTTTTATATAAAAAAGGATAAAAAAATATAAAAAACCCAAGTGCGTGTCGGGTTTAAAAACAGAGGGTTCCATTGCACTACACCTCCGTTCACGAGTACCATCAACGGGACATTAGTATCCTTGTGCGATTAATGTAATGACATTCAATGATTTTAAAGTATAACTTCTCGTGTCATATTGTTAACATATTCTAATGGTAATGACATAATCTGTTTTATATCAATGATTTCGCCGTCATTAACTTAAAATTGTTTATTTTTATATTTTTTACAAATGAAGTTAGGGCGCTTAGCAGAAAAACCTTTAGAAATCATGGCAATGGCTTGAAACTTGGTACAGTTGCTTATGGGGTTCAAACAGGCTGATCGAGATCGGTTCCCCACGGGGGCGACCCCTCTGGGGCGGGAGGGGGAGGATCAACGGGACACTCCAACCGGACAAACTCAAAAAATTGTAAACGCTAGAATATAGCTATCAGGTTACGTTTGGTATCATTTTCGTATAAATTGAGGATGAGCAATTCATTTCTGGTATGTTTATTTTATTTTGTGCTAGTGGTTTCCGAAAAAAATATGGAAACGTAAAAAATGAAACCTGGAAAAATACATTTAAACAGCTATAACTTTAAAACCTATGCATAAATGAGTATTTTAAAAATACTTAAATGTACAATATTATATGTCAATTCAGAAAAATATACCTTATGTATAGGTAATCTTATAAAATTACGCTGAAAAATATCTTGAACGTTGCGCCGCGTAGTCAGGCAAAGTTGCGCTACCAGCTCTTGCGACAGAATGCAGACAATTAAAAAAAAAATCGTATTCGATGCATGAGAATGAAATAACTAAAAGAGATTTTGTTGTTTTTTTGGATTAACTTCTCTGCTTAGCAAAGATAGGAATAGGTAGGGCTTATTTATCTAAACTTCGAGGAACAGAGACGAAACTTCCTTACAACAATATTTTTTTCTGGGACATGTGGCCAGGGATGCGGGACATGACTTCAGTAGGTACATTAAAAATTAATGTTATTCAGCAGAATTGGTCTATATACGTTTACCTAAAGTTTGTGATTAAAAATAATTGTTACAACCACAAGTTTTTTTTTACTTTCTTAATGTTTAATATCTATATTGAGTGCTTTGAAGAGTGTTGTATCTCTCTATAACTCAATCTGTAATAAAATATTATATTGGTGAAAGAAAATAAATAAATGTAGATATGTTTCATTTATTTTTCAACATATAAGTATGAAAGCAATAAATAAAAGGTATAGACGAAATAACTTAAATTACTAAGTCTACTCTACGTCTTATGTTTACGTAAACAAATATTACAAATAGTTTACAACTTTATAGACTTGTTGACCTTAGGAGACCTTTATTTATTTATTTTACTGACGTTGACAGATGCAATTTTCACTCAAATTATAATTTTGATAAATTAACCTTCAAAGCAGCACATTTAGTGTCTGTGCGGACTAGCGATTTGTCCGGCAAAATCGCAGTGATTTTACTCTAGATTTGCAGGCCGCGTGCGCGTCCCACAATCTCTTCCTAATATAAAATCGATGAGAAATCGCCGGACGAATCGCTAGTCTGCACAGGTACTGACTATAGATACAGATACTAATTTTTGGAGTGTAAGGGGTCCAATGAATCTTTAGAGAGCCAAGCAAACCTCACCTACTTTACCAGCTAATTTTTGTTTGAGTCAAGTTAACCTGTTTGCCTCCATGTTTGCCGAAAATTCACGTCTAGATACAGTGAATAGTATATCACCACAGTTACGTCCTTGCGGTTCTACTATGCCCCCTATTCGTATCCGCCATAAGAAGGTTCCCAAAACAATTCGTTATCCAGACGTGAAGAAAGCCAGTGGACCTGATGGTATACCAGCTGCTCTCCTGAGTTGTCTCCTATTCTGACACGTCTGTACCGTCTCTCTTTTTAACCGGTATAGTCCCTAAGTTCTGGAAGGTCGCCAACGTGCAGCCTGTGCCCAAAAAAGGCAGTCATGCAGACCCGACCAATTACCGCTCCATATCAATCACCTCTGTGACGACTAAGTTTCAGATAGGTCTGAAGACTGAAATTATACAGGCTTATAATAATTTCAGGCTATGCCATCACCGGGGGCGTAGCTCAGATGGTAGAGCGCTCGCTTAGCATGTGAGAGGTACCGGGATCGATACCCGGCGCCTCCAACGGATGTTTTTAGCATTTTTAATAGATTTAAAATTATTATTATTATTATATCAGCTCATATACGTCCCCACCGAGGGGCTCGAGCCTACCCTGAATCAGGGCGATTAGGCCTTAGTCGACCACGCGGGCCCAGTGCGGGTTGGTCGACTTCACACACAACCTTCGAGTTTCTTCGCATAAGCGTGTGCAGGTTTCCTCACGATGTTTTCCTTCACCGTTAAAGCAATCGGTAAGTATATGTACGTAAGTTTTTTGGAAAAACTCATTTTATTTTATTTTATTTTCAAATAACCATTATAATTCTTAAAAAAACAGAGTAGTTTTTTCCGGTAGCAGAGAGAACCAGCACTGATGGAGTTCAGGGTAGGTGCTAAGTAATCCTACTTCTAAGAACTTCTTCAGAGCGCCCTGATATTGAGATTTTCCATGTATCACAGATTATTACTTTTCTTTAGTAAACATTAGATTTCGAGAACATATTTCTTTTGTTTTTTTTAAATTAAACCCTTCTAAAAGCAACGTCATTTTTACGATTTCTGCTTACTTAATACTGAAAAATTATATTGTAGTGTTTGACACTAAAATCGAAATCCCTGTAAATCGAGAACCAATGCTGCTATAACAATGAATTATGCCTCATTTTATTTCTAAATGTATCAAAATTCATATAAGCTTACACATCTGCAGTCAATATTCTTCAAATTTAGTACAAAGAGTTATTTTAAGCCAATATTTTTTTGTGAAATGTCTGTAGGTATATTTCAAAGACTAACAATTATATCTTACGTTGTTCTAGCTTCAACTGTTTCTAAGATAAAAAGAAAAAGAAGAATCGAGGATGGGGGAGAGCGTACACGGTATCCACGAGGAACTTCCCAGATATGTCCTGGGAAACCTAAGGAACACTTACAAAAAAAACCTTCCGCTGGAATTAGTCCTAGGTTTCGCGAAAATTCTGTTTAAACTATTGGCTAATATGGCAGCGTAAACGGACTGCAAGTGTTCTTAACACGAATTACGTAATACTTATTGCTTTATTTAAATATCGATAATGTAACGTCGATTGTAATTTAATGATATTGTTTCACCGGGGGCGTAGCTCAGATGGTAGAGCGCTCGCTTAGCATGTGAGAGGTACCGGGATCGATACCCGGCGCCTCCAAACGGGTTTTTTTGGGTTTTTGCTGTATTTTACTTATTAGTTCTAAGAGTTCCGTAGCAGGTAACGGGACAATAATACTAAGCCTAAGCTGATCGTCCGTCCATCTGTCCGACATTTAAAAGGCTGTATCTTTGCAACCGTAGCAGGTAGCCAGCTGAAATTATCACAGAATGTGTTATTATGGCGGATAAATACACACACATTATCACACTAATATTATAAAGGCAAAAGTTTGTGAGTGTGTATGTTTCATATGTTTGTTACTTTTTCACGCAAAAACTACTAAACGGATCTAGCCGAAATTTGGTAGGTAGACAGATTAGGACCAGGATTAACACATAGGCTACTTTTTCCACGCTCGCGCACCATCGAAAAGTAAAAGAAACGATGTCCACGCGGGTGAAGCCGCGGGAAACAGTTAGTGTTAAGATATTAAGCACCCATGCCACAGATTACTAAATAGTTACTTCGTCCCATGCTATAAGTTGGCTGTCACCTAAGTGACGGCTTGTATCGACGACAGTGGTATTGCGCTGCTATTTGAGTTATATTGCAGTTTAAAAATTTACAACAGAAGACACCGGGGGCGTAGCTCAGATGGTAGAGCGCTCGCTTAGCATGTGAGAGGTACCGGGATCGATACCCGGCGCCTCCAAAAACTTTTTGTAAAAACTCAACTCATTCGGATAGATATATCTAGGCTTGTCTAGGCTTATGTGAGCTTAAGTTTTAAAGCGGTAATTTGTCAGCCCTTGCGGCTACGGAAGTGGTAATGTCAAGTGTTTTGTAGTTTAAAAGTACATAATTATTATCTTTATTTTTTTAAATTTAACATAATTATTAGTAAGTAGTGTGCATTTAAAATACTAAATATTCTAAAATCTCATACCTACACTGTTGACTTAATCTTGAGAAAATAACGTACATTTAAAAATAAAAATATTCTTTAATCTCATAAACCTACGCAATTGACTCAATGTGAAGACAATAATGTGCATTTAAAAATCTAAAAATTCTTAAATCTCACATACCTACTTAGTTGCCTTAATTGTTAAATAATGTGCATTTAAATATCTAAACACTCGTATTCTTAAATCTTACATACTTATGTTGTGCTTATGTAGTTATGTAATGCTTATGTTGCACTTAAAATTCTAAATACTCATATTCTTAAATCTTACAAACTTACGAAGTTGACTCAATGTTGAGACAACAATGTGCATTTAAAATTTAAAAATTCGTAAATTGCTTGATACCTACCTAAGTAGGGTCGTGGTTCAGTGCGAATGCGTAGTCGCGTCACAGCGTAGGTCAGCTGTCTATAAACAAAACACGGTTATAACCTGGATGGATTTGACCTGTTAACTGTCATATTAGTCTTCTTACCATCGTCTCCATATCAGCTCATATATGTCCCCACCGAGGGGCTCGAGCCTACCCTGAATAAGGGCGATCGGACCTTAGTCGAACACGCGGGCCCAGTGCGGGTTGGTCGACTTCACACACAACCTTCGAGTTTCTTTGTGCAGGTTTCCTCACGATGTTTTCCTTCACCGTAAGAGCGTCGGATAAACGTAGGTACATATGAAATCGAAATTCAAAGACACACTGGTACGTAGCAGGATTCGCACCACGACCTCCCAGACAGGCGGTAGTGGCCCTAGCCGTTACGCCACCGACGCTCTTATCATAATAGTCATTTATTGGTAAAGGATAATTCATTAACAAATCGAGAAATAATATTTTTTCTTTATTTAAATAAAATTCTCGTGCCACACTGTTAGTTGCCATACTCCTCCGAAACGGCTGGACGGATGTCCATGAAATTTTCTGTGTATATTCGTTTAGAATAGGTATAGAATATTTTTTACCGGGATCTGAGCGGGCAAAACCGCGGGAAACAGCTAGTTGTAAGTATAAAATTACATTGTAAGTACAAAGGAAACGCATAAAACACATTAAATTTGAATAATTTTCTTCTTGAAAAAAATAAGTAGGGTTTATTTACAATTTATAATCAATAAGCCATATGATAGCTTCAGCTGCGACTTAAAGGAGGCCAGATATGTAGTGGCTTTTATCTTAGGAGTTTCCGTGCTTTGCAAGCACTATGATTAAGGGCCACACAGCAGCTAAATTATATCGGGTATCAATTAAATGGTTAGCATAATATTGTTATTTCTGTGAGCAGAAAAATATAATCGGTCAGCAGAAATAGCTAATCGGTCAGCAGAAATAGCTAATTGGTCAGCAACTCATGGTCAGCAAACATTTCAAAATCAATCAGCAATTTATGTCATTCTGGATGGCTGTAATTATTTTAAACATCCCCGTACTACACTCTTCCTACAGTGTTGAGTGGTCGACGGAGCCCCTTCGGGGCTCCTACTTCTGTGTTCTCATGTTAAACCTAACACTACGACTGTGCGGGGAGGCGAGCTAAAGCTCGCCTCCCCGCACAGTCTCCGAACCTAACGGATCCGAGTCGGGGTGCTCCGCAAGTCCGAGCTCGCTTCGCTCGCTCCCGCTTCCATTTAGAACTCCCCGTACCACACTCTTCCTACAGTGTTGAGTTGCTGCTTATAGACATGTTTTTCTGCCGCTCAATCATGAAATCTTGCCGCTCAAGTAGTTATTTTGCGGACCGAATGTTTATTATGCCTTTAAAAAATATATATTTCAATTATATCTCCGTCAGACAGCACACGATTGAAAGAGTATATTTAATATTAACTATGAAGAAATTAAAAACTTTAACAGCTGTCTTTCAAAGCTAATGTAAGCTTACTCGAAAATATCTTTTGACAATTTATAATCATTAGTGATCTAAATATATATAACTCAAATGTGACTGACTGACATAGTGATCTATCAACGCACAGCCCAAACCACTGGACGGATCGGGCTGAAATTTGGCATGCAGGTAGATGTTATGACGTAAGCATCCGCTAAGAAAGGATTTTGGGAAATTCCCACGGGAACCGCAAAAATCGGGATCTGCGCGGGCGAAGCTGTGGGCATCCACTAGTTTTATAATAAAAGCGTATATGGGGCGACCGAGCGGGGAACCCCCGGTTCATATACCGCTAGGAAGATGAAGTCGAAAAACACCTCAATGCCCTCCAGATAGCCAACTGGCAAGAATGACGCTGGATTCTGACGGATGGTGTGAAAAAGTGTCTGAATCGTGCGCAGTAAGTACCTAAGTAAGGTTATAAGTGAGGTTTAAAGAAGCGATAGGTTTAGGGCACTCTGTTTTATTGAAGTAAATCTTTTATTACATCATCGTCTCAAATGTTTTCGCCTGTGAGTCGCGTGACGGTCGGTATGATCGTTTCCTCCTCTCTACCGTAGCTCCAAGACGAGAGCTCAGCCATGATCGTTTCGTCCTCTGTAAATTTCTATAATGCGAATAACAGTTTCACTTTTACCGTGGTTTCATAAAACCGCACACTACTTTTTGTTTTAGATAATTATCGTTGCATAATGTTTCTTTGAAGGTTCATCTTTGATTTGGCGACTATTAGTTTAAAAAATACTAAAAGAAAAAAAATACGTTGGAGGCGCCGGGTATCGATCCCGGTACCTCTCACATGCTAAGCGAGCGCTCTACCATCTGAGCTACGCCCCCGGTGATTAAATTCAATAAAATAACAACTGGTTTTTTTGAGTGAAAACAACATTGCGTCGTTAGCAAGCTATCTAAATAACACGTTATAAAGATATTAAGCAATAACTAAGTGTTTATGATTTCTGATAAATAACCGATAGGACACGGACTTAATTATCGAGAAAATATATATATTTTTTATATATTGTACATTGAGCACTCTTATAAACTTAATTTCGCACTACCTAATTAAATACATGTCATAACATAAAAGATAGATTAAAATAGATAATTTATTTCATGCCACCTGTTACATATTTATACAAAAGATATGAAATATGTTAGATGGACAGCGTTGGCTTAGTAATAGAGCTGTGGTAATAGGTAAACCCACAATAGTAAAACCCGCAGTTGAAATTCGATCAAAAACCTTATTTTAACCGCCTCCGTAGCTCAGAGGCAAAGTTCACTGGCTTTACACAGGAGATCACGGTTTCGATTCCCGGCGGGGTCAATTGTAAGACTCGGTTTGGTTGGTGGTAGGGCATTTTCTAAGCCCGCCTGGCTAGCTACCACCATCTTATCTAAGTCTTGCCGCCAAATATCAATGTTGATATCATTGGTGTGTTCCGGCATGAAGATAAGATAGCCAGTTCCCCATTGCATTGGGGAATCTTGGTAAGCCCGCTTCCATCTTCGGCAACATCGTCACTTACCACCAGGTGAGATGTTGTCAAGGGTTTACCAATTGTGAATAAAAAAATATTATACATATACATAAACACGCCTTCGAAAATAGCTATAGTACGACTGGCGATTTCCAATTACGATCACTTGTGTTTTTGCTTGCTGCTAAGAAAAAACATTTTCCACAAAACAGGTTTCATTTCAGTTCCGAAAAGGGAAAAATGTTTTTCAAATAACAGAACGGTGTTGTTCATTTCACCTGCGGGGCGCATTGAACCCGTTTTGCGAGGCAACCCCGCGGAGAATAAAAGGCTGCGAAATCAAGGGGAGAATGGTTACCAGGCGAACATGCGGGCAAAATAGGTGGCAGAGAGCAGCGAGCGTCACAACGTGAACACAAAAGTTACATTTTTAAATTTTCTGATCTGCAGCAGACCACAAAATTAAAGAAGTTACTTTCTGCAAGTTAAAATTTCTAAAAATATTATTAAGCTATTGTATAGCTTTTATCGCGGGCTTTGAGAGGACCGAATCAAGAAATTTCGTAACGAAAAAAACCTGACACCCCTAAAAAAAATATATGGAGTTCTAAAAAACTTACAGTGCTATCTATCTATCCATCATGATGATGGTGATGGTGGTGGTGATGGTGGTGGTGGTGATGGTGGTCGCGATGGTGGTCGCAATGGTGGTCATGATGGTGGTCGCGATGGTGGTCGCGATGGTGGTCATGATGGTGGTCGTGATGGTGGTCGCGATGGTGGTCGCAATGGTGGTCGTGATTGTGGTCGCGATGGTGGTCGATGACGATGACGATGATGATTTAACTTTCTTAGTGTTAATTTATTACAGGACTATATGGTACTGGTAAATACTGCATAAATAAAAAATAAATAAATAATTATAATTGCATAAGTTGATAAAAAAATTCTATGCAATAGCTTTAACGCGGCAGTCCCCGAGTGCCACACGTCTTTTTATAATACGATTTAGTCACGTACTTAAGTACATCTTAGATAGTATCGTAGTTATAATATCTTTGGAAAATCTGATCGTCTTCAAACTTTAAGTAATAAATAAACAAAGGACAAAGAATTGAAAATATACTAGGCTTTTGCAGTCATAATATTAAAAAAGGATGTTAAAACACGTTGTAATACAAAAAGAAAAAAAATTTTGTACATTTTGCGCATTTTAATTTGAGTCACTTTCGGCTCACGCGGCCTTAATTCTGTTCTTACTTAGGACAACCCCGACATGGCTTTGTGCGCAGGAAAATTCCTCTTTGGACGGCTTGCTCAAATAGACTTGCGAAAAATCCTGAACGTAGCTTTTGATGAACTTCTGTGAAACTAGGCATCGCTTCCAGTAAGACGTGGAGAACCTCAATTAATAAGATTCATCTCCATTCAATATTTTCATTCTCAAATTGATAAATCTGTCATCAAATAAAATTTGGGTCAAAATGAAAGTTAACATGCGGTTTAAGGTTAGGTCAGGTTAGATTCGTTAGCTTTGTGGTTAGGTTAGGTTGGGTTATTTTATGTGGTTAGATAACGAGGAGCGAAGCGACGAGCTGTTAAGTTTGACTTGAAAGACAACGCGTGTCCGAGCGAGCGAAGCAAGCGTGCCGCCGCGCCGCAGCAGCTAGCGAAGCGCCAGAAGCAACATTGCTCATTTTGCAAATGTTTATTATTATTTTGGTGATAAATCTTATCCTTTTGAGTAATGTTTTGGTGTTGTTTGACGACTAGCTTGGCCACAGATCTACTATTATGAGTAAGTAGATGAGGTGAGATGATGCTTAGGGCTTACGAATTGTGAATAAAAAAAAGAAAAAGATAAGTATAAACAATGTTAATTAAGCAATTTCAAATTTTGTGTTCTGTGATCGAATCTATTTAATTGGCGATGGATAAATCATACCCGTACAAGGATCCGAAACTTTTTTCAAACATATTCCACTTAAGACTACCTACTGAAGTCCTTAATTCATTTATGTATGCTGAAAGGTTGTTAAAAGATAATGTTAGTACATGTGATCAAAAATTCTCTTTCAGAGAAATTTCACAACAAACCATTTTATCTTTTAAATCTCTTAAAGATCTCTAGGAATTATCGGTAAGCTAAATCAGTAATGTAATTAATACTTTAACGCCATATTTAGACTGTAATTTTAACATTAGGATTGATAGTGGCGTCTTTTCAGACCTCATGAAGTTTAGTAAAGTTATACCGTTATATAAATGTGGTACAAAAACTGATCCGGTAAACTACAGACAAGTTTCTATGCTGCCGGTTCTTAGTAATGTGTTTGAAATGATTATTCGCAATCAAACGCTACAACATTTTACAGAAAAAAAACTACTAGTTTTACGAAAGGTCGATCGACGACCGATGAAGGAGTAGCACTTGTTTACAACATCTATCATGCCTCTGAAGAATCGCAGAATGCAATTGGAGTGTTTAGTAATTTATCTAAGGCATTTGAGTGTGTTGAACATCAAACATTACTTGTAAAATTAATACATTACCGTGTATAAGATGAGGCTCTCAGTCTTTTAAATTCATACTCAAAAAACAGAACACAAAACGTTCAAGTGAAGGGCAAAAACTCATCTGGCTTTAGAGTGAAAATGCATGTGCCCCAAGGTTTAAGGTTAGGGCTTTTCTTTTCCCTGTTTACATAAATGATTTGCCATTTATGGTGCAATAACTGTCAAATATTGTATTGTTTGCGGATGACACTTCTCTTATTTCTAAAGTACTCGTAAATTAGAACTAATTCACAGTGAACAACTAAGAACGCTAAACGATTAAACGCTAAGAAAACAAAACGTATAGGTAAAATATCGTTTTCTAAATGTAAAAAAGGTCAATAATAGTGTAAAATAGTAGGGAAATTTAGAGCATAAACGAGAATTTGTTATAACACTACATTATTCTATGACTTTGATAACTCTTCATACAAATCGATCAGCTGATCGACCAATTTTGTGCATTTTTGTATGGAGGCTCCAAATTTTTTTGGTAATTGACTATGGGTCCTTTGGGGAAAGCTGCTAAGTATGATGAGTAGGGAAAGTTGTTCAATATGATAAGTAGAACTCCCAGTTAACGGGTCCTACACCATTTTGTAATGCCCTGTATAGTAATGCCGCGAGAAGCCACTGGGTGCGGGCAGCACAGAACCGGTCGTCGTGGAAAACCTTCGGGGAGGCCTATGTCCAGCAGTGAACGTCCATCGGCTGAAATGATGATGATGATAGGTAAGTGGTTATCCTCTAACAAATAGCATAACCTGAGACTGTAATCTGAATCATTCATGACATTATTTGTAATAGACAAAGGTTTTTTTCTTTCCTCAATTGATAAGCTCTTCACCCAAGGATTTACAATACGATCGGTCCTGTGCTGCTCGCATCCATCGGCTTCCCGCGATCTTCACCAGGATGTTTTTCGGCTGATATGATATTGATGCTGGTAAAACACGATGATACCGAAGATGGTAGCGGGCTTACCAAGATTCCCCAACGCAATGGGGATCTGGCTATCCTATCTTCAAGCCGGATCACATCCACTGATGTTTGGTGGCAAGACTTACAATTAGATAAGATGTTGGTAGCTAGCCAGGCGGGCTATGAAAATTCCCTACCACCAACCAAACCGAATCTTACAAAGTTGATCCCGCCAGGAACCCGCGACCTGGTGTGTAGCGAATGGACTAACCAATACGCCACGGAGGCGGTTAACTATTTAAAAGAGTGTAAACACCTATTAAAAATAAAATGGTGAGTTTCTATATCCTATATGCTGTCGAGGTTTTGAACCCGTAAAGGACTCTCAATCCGAATACGTCGGGTACGATCGACGATCCATCCGCATAGCCGGAGAGCGTCAGACAAATTTGGCTGCACGCGCCATATAGATTCGTTCGTATCAGCTCATATACGTCCCCACCGAGGGGCTCAAGCCTACCCTGAATTAGGGCGATCGGGCCTTAATCGACCACGCGGGCACAGTGCGGGTTGGTCGATTTCACGCATAACCTGCGAGTTTCTCCACAGGCGTGCACAGGTTTCCTCACGATGTTTTCCTTCACCGTAAGAGCGTCGGATAAACGTACATATGAAATCTAAATTCGAAAACACATTGGTACGTGGCAGGATTCGAACCACGACCTCCCGGACAGGAGGCGGCGGCCTTAGCCGTTACGCCACCGACGCACGCGCCATATAGAACACCTTCAAAATGGTGCAATTGGCTAGGCTGAAGGCGATCACGTCAAGGTCAGTATCAGGGGTGAAGTTACAGGCCTAAGATGCCCCCTGCCTTGGCAAATTCTGGACGACAGCCAAACAAACGGATGATAAGAATATAAAGCCTTTTAAAATACTAAGATAAGAAACAGAATCAGTCAGTTGTTCTTAAACATTTTATTCATTTTATTTCCCTTTGAATAACTACAGCGTTTAATACTTCCGCGAAAATAAATAAAAGGCGAAAATTAAGAATCAGTTGATACGAAACACGTAAAAGACATAACACCAAATGCCACCACCCAAGTGCACGATATACATACGTACGTACACAAGCAAGATATTATTACCCAAATGAGCATTTCAAGAGGGGGAAATTTATAAACAAGGAAGTATTCCAGAAAAAGATATTGTTCCCCAAACGAGTTTTTTAAGAGGGGCAAATTTATAAACAAGGAAATATCTCGGAAATCACATTATTTCCCCCAATATCCCGCGGCGTTCGTTTCGCGTTGTCTGTTTGTAAAACGTTTTATAGCTTTGGCAGTTACACTGTCGATTTTTGATTGCATCACTTATGAACAACTTAGGTACCTACTAAATGCTAACCTATACTCTGTAATCCCAAAAAGATTAGAAAACAGCTTAAATAAAACTAGGCGATGGATGTAGGAATGGATTAGAATGGACGTCCCAACCTAGAAATTATTAGAATAGGTGTATCTTTATATGGAAAAACCGGCCAAGTGCGAGTCGGGTTTAGGCACCGAGGGTTCCATACCACCACCACCCCTCCACACGAATACAACAATGATGCCTAGGTATTCATTTCAATCAAAAAACATCAACAAGAGCGACTGAAAAATATTTATTTTTTATTCAGTTAGGGATCCTTAGCGCGAGTATATCAATGCAATGTTTTAATAAAAAAGGCAAAAAAATAATTAATTTTAACATAAGTTATGTAACACGTTTTAGAAATGGAATAAAAAGTAAAAAAAAATAAAATTAAAAACGAAAAGCGTAAGGCGCATGCAATAGGCAATAGATGCTTGAATTACTTAAGTCTGTTGCAAGCAGCTCACGTTTTTCGTTTTAGATCTTAGGAGTAATATAATAAACTATATTCAGATTTAGATTTACTCTTTAGTCTGTTTAAGAAACGAGTTACATTAAAAAATATTAAAATAATTGCAATTTTTATGCTTAGTTAGTTAATTCGCCACAAAAATACCTAGGTAATTTAGTGGAAATTTCAGCCAGCAATCCATTTCAAATACCAAGGACACATTCCACTCGAGGCTGTCAAAAGGTGATAAAAGATTTGGGGACAACAACTTATGGCTTGGTGTTTTTTAGGCTAAACTAAACCGGCTGCTTTACAACAGATCCTTCAGGATCCCTGAGTACAAGTGATCAAGTACCAATAATTCAAATAATTAGACATATATTACATTACTAGAATGGGGCCTTGCTATTTAAAATGGACCATATAAGTATACCTACCTACTAGTTGTCCCGGCGAACTTCGTACCACCTTACACTACACTACACTACCCTACCCCACACTACACTACACTACGCTACCCTACCCTATCCTTCCCTACCCTACCCTACACTACACTACACTACCCTACACTACACTACACTAAACTACACTCCCTACCCTACCTAACCCTACCCTACCCTACACTACACTACACTACCCTACACTACCCTACACCACACTCACTACACTACACTACACCCAACCCAACCCAACCCAACCCTACCCTACCCTACCTACGAACTCGACAAAAAAAGAATTAGAGAAATCGGTCCAGCCGTTCACGCGTGATGCCGTGACCAAGGGAAATAGGGATTCATTTATATATTTATTATTACGGTTTAAAAGATACGGACTTTTGAACGTCGGACAGACGGACAGCGAGGCTTAGTAATAGGGCCCCTTACCTGGTACGGTACCCTTAAAACAGAATCAATAAAATGCTCGTGATATTCAGGTATCATTGTAGTTAAGTAATAAAAGTTAACAGTATAAAAGTTAACAGTATAAAAGTTAACAGTATAAAAGTTAACAGTATAAAAGTTAACAGTATAAAAGTTAACAGTATAAAAGTTAACAGTATAAAAGAATGAAAATTTCATACAACTTGCTTCATCAGCTGATTGATTTGTAAGGAAAATCTAAAAAAAGACGGGTTGTAGAACTAAAGTGTGGTTTACGAGTAGGATAAAAACCTTAAATTAATCCTATTAATATTTTTTTTAATCCATGGCTACTTAGAGTATAATATGTATTCTGAATCTAAAGAAATTTACGATAAACTGTCCCTATTAGAAGAAAAACAAAACACGCGAATATTTTAGATGTGTAACATCTTTGCTCTCGCTTTCCTGCAATTTGTGGGAGTGATTTCGTGAAATGGGACGGAAATGTGTCCCATGTGTAACAGGAAGTCGCGTTTTTTGCAGGCGCGGAAAAGGCAAAGGTATCTATGACCATACAGCCTAGTCTGCCGTATCTTTGCCGTCCTTTTTTCAGGCTTTAAAAGCGCGGAAAAGGCAAAGATATCTATGACCATACAGCCTAGTCTGCCGTATCTTTGTCGTCCTTTTATAAAGTATTTTGTCACATGTTACACATCATATGCGAGTACTGTAGGTCTCGCTCGAATTTTTGTATCATAATTTTAAAAAACAACCAAAAACATTTATTAAGATTCTTTAAATCCACAATTAAATAGTAAGCCTGATTTACCAATCATTATTTCTATATATTCTTTCCAAAAACATTTTTTTTTAGATTCTCGCGCCATTATTAACAAAATTTTCTTAATATTCTCCGCGGTTGCATAAAGTCTTACGATTCCCAGGAATACGCGGGCCCCAGAAAGAAGCAAAGGGTTAAAAACAGAAAACTACTTAACTTTTTCAACAACGTTGTACTCATAAAAAAGTAACGTCCCTTACGGCTTTCCGTTAGAAACGACAGTTTAACGGTTTCTAATCTAAAAGCGAAATCGTAAGGGTTAAAAGTTTCTCAAGAATACCAGGCACGCATGACAGCAAAGGTGGTCTCAAGTAAAACCTTGTTCCCATCCTAGGATACTGATTCCCACACTGTTTCTCACGATTATAAGTTAAGAACAGCTTCACAGCACGCTTGAAGGCACAAAAAATACAGTTCCAACAACACATTTAATTTGAAGACATTTCCAAGAATTCAAATGACTTTATTGCGCAATTAAGTTCTCAAGGATATCAGAGTAACAGCAAGAGGAAGGAAGTCGATACTCGACTCAATGTTACCTGACTTAACAATAGAAGGCTAAACTGCTATTCATCCCCTCAAGACTTTTTATGTAAGATAGAATCAAACAAAGGAGCAAGCAACGATGAAGTTTCAAAAGGGTCACGTTTATTTCTCAAGACTACGGGGGCGGCATAAGTCAAAGGTAGGAAAATAGTCGTTGAATTTTCTCAGACAATTTTACAATATTCCCACGAGAACGACTATCAGAACAATGCAAAAAATCGAGTCGTTAAAAGTTTAAATCCCAGAAACAATTTAAGACGTCCAACTTCCTTAAAGAAATCTTGATGTTCCCAGTAGGATGAGGGTAGCAGAGCTTACTAAGAGGTTATAAATACCACAGTAAGGGATGGAAATGGTTTGAATAAAACATTGCATATATTCCATTTCATTCCCACGGGCTTGAATGTTAGAACGAATTAAACTAACTGCCAACAATTTTTTATGAGAGGGTCAGGTAGGCGAACCCAAGATCCCAAGGGAATGTGATTACGCCATCAGTGATTTTTATTTCACACCTTTACTAGGAGTGCATGAATTTCGCAGAGGTTTCGTATAGTTTTCTAAGGATAACATTAACAAAGCGTGAGAAGAAACGTTGGTGGCATATTGGCGGTAAAATACTACGATGGCATTTAGACAGATGGACACGTACATCCGCAGGAATATGAATCTGCAATGAAAAGCCCCACACGTGTCCGCGGGTGTTAAGTGCAAAATAGAGAGTTGACATTTCCGTTGAGAAATCTGGACAGACTGGGTTCATACCTGCAACGACGGTTTCCGCGCGCGGGAGCCTTTGCAGCACGTGATGAATAAGGCCCACATCCGTGCACGCTTGTAAGTTCCGCACGCTCTTCCGCAGGATCGCGATGAACACCGACCATATCTCCGCCTAGAACAAAGGCGAAATTATGTCAAGTGCATTAGTAAATATAACTATAACTCACTGCATTTGGTTTACGATTACGATAATGGGTGGGATTAAATGTTCTGTGGGTGGGAGTGACACGGAGTGAGTGGCAAAAATGTGAAATTTTAAAAATTGGTTATGAGCTTACGAGTAAATTAATGTTAAATTCCGTTTAGACATGAAAATGTGCCCCTTTGTCACCATGTTAACGGTAGATGGCGGTAGCAAACTCTTATCAATCAGCTTTTTGCTAAATTTTGCAATAATACAAATACAATATACCAAAAGTACAAACACATTTCGCCGTCCTGTATTTTTATAAAACTTATGTAGGTTTATAGAAGCTAAACTTCTGTGCCAATACTAATTAGAAAATTATATCGCCGTTTAAAACATACTCCGTAACTTAATTACCAGCTCTAGACGCCTACGATTTCGCTTTATCGTGACACAACAATATACAATATTATATAAGAAAAAAAATATTGCTGTAGGTCCCGTTAACTGGGGGTTCCCATCATACTGAACAACTTTCCCAAAGGAACCCAAAGTCAATTCTCAAAAAAAATTATACCCTCCATACAAAAATGCACAAAATTGGTCGGTCATCTGAGCGATTTGTATGAATAGTGTTTTTTTTGCGACTTCATCAGTCGTAGAACAAAAGTTGTTTAGTATGATGAGGAGAGGACCCAGTTAACGGGACGAACATCAATTTCGTTACACCCTGTATAGGGAGAACGTCTCAATAGGAGTGCACTTTTAAATTTTATGTCTTTTTTTTCCTGATTCTATGATTGTTCCGATTATTTAAAATGAGCGCTACACAAAAGAAGAACGCGTTATTATTGTGGAAACCCATTTCAAAAATGAGGCCGGAATTCATGAAATTTTCAATGACTTTGACAAAGACTTGGCTGTATCTCACCGATGACGTGCTGGATCTTTGCCTGGAGCTGAGGATTTGTTCCTGCACTTCTCTCTACACAATTATAAAAATAATAATTCCTTTTGACTTTAAACAAAAGACATCAACGCGAGCGACAGAAAAAATGCCGTTTTTAAATTTAGTTCGGACTCCTTAGCACGAGTACGACGAATTGGCCGTTTTATTATTATTAATTTTTCGTTTTAAAAATCCTTTAAATAATTAATTTTTTTGAGTGTTTATTTTGTGCCTGCTTTAATTTTCAATTTTATTTTCTTTTTATTACTTGTTGTTATAGCAGCAATTGAAATACATACTCTGTGAAAATTTCGACTCTAATAACAGTAATAATCCTACATGAAATACAGCCCGCTGACAGGCAGACGGACGGACGGACGGACGGACGGACAGCGGAGGTCTAAGCCTGTTAGGGTCCTATTGACACTTAGGTAAGCACGGAACCCTAAAAAAACTCAAGATTCTCGAGCTCTAACGAAAAACCTTGTTACCGGTATGTTATTTATAAATAAAAATTGCTCGTAGGGAGCCAACATTATGTGGCAATTCTAATTAGTGTGCAAATGAACGAAGAGCCTATGTGGCTCATGTTTGCATTGAATTTCAATAACTTGTATAATGAACGTATCCAAGTGTTTTGATATTAATGTAAGTAATTAATCAACGTGGAGCAATTACGCTTAATTGGAGATCAGATATGGAAATATTTTCAGGCGATATCCCGTTGAAATTGTGACTTGACACTGAGTAACATTCATATCGGCTGTTAAACCAAATTGGATGCTCCAAACCCTACGTGAGAATTTTAATTCCTGTCCAATTTAAACTTTTTGAAAGCTTAACAATTAAAATAAACATCTGACGAATGAGAACCAACAGGAAGCCTACCAAATTATGAGGTTTTTAACCGCCTGACCAAGTTTACTAAACCCTCAATTCTTGCATCTTTTTAGTATTCAGTGATAATAATGATAATTGTGATATGGTAGAAGGTTTAGTAAATACAGGTAATCTCGAACCGCCTTTTCCTGTGCTCTAAATAAAATAATTTCCATTCTATTTTCTAATGTAAGGACGTTTAGCTGTGATTGGTTAGCCCATTCGTTTTACACCAAGAGGTCATGGATTTGATTTTCAACGAATTCAAATTTTATGAGACTCGGTTTGGTCGGTGGTGGTAGGACATTTTCTAAGCCCGCCAAGCTGGCTACCACCGTATTATCTATGTTTTGCCGCCAAATATTAAAGTGAACAACACTGACTTGTTCTGGCACGAAGCATGAAGGCAACTTCCGAGAAGCGACATACGACAAAAAAGGTAGGTATTAAAACACAAAAAATAATCGACCTTCACAGTTTTTTTAATTATGAAAAATAATTTAAAAAAAACTGTGATTAAAATATTTTTTACACAAGAATATCAATAACACTTTATATAAAATGTATAAAACGTGGCCATAAAAAACAATTCGATTTGGAAAATATATTCCTAACAATCGCGCGCTATAAACTCAGATCCAGAATCAATTTAACAGAAATTAACAGACATCAAAAAAAATTTTAGTCCTCTAATTTGATTCGTACCTAACTTTGATTTCATTATTGTTGATTAATTTCATGTATTTAATAATTGTTGTGTTTCATTAACTGATACAGAGTCCTGTGGCTTCCATCATCATCTCAGCAGCAGGCAAGTTAAGGAGTTACACCTTCCATCATCAGCTCACCTGAATAACCTGAAAGAATACAACTATCGGAATATATAATATATGAATATACTTATCTACGTATAATATTTAAAGAATTATCCTCTGACTCCCAACCGATAAGGAGTTGTATCTTCCATAATCAGCTCTGCAACATGGGATGATGAATACCAGACGCAAATACTTGAATACCTTTAGATAATTTAAAACAAAAGAAAACAACTTCAAACGCGCAAGTCACCACTACGATTTTTGAAGGTTCCCCTCGATTTCTCTGGAATGCCATTATCAAATCCTGGTTTCCTTAACATGGTACCACCCTTGGGATATCTCCTTTCCAACAAAATAATAATCATCAAAATCGGTTCATAAACTACGAAGCTATGCGCGAACACACATAATATATATATACGGTCGAATTGAGAAACCTCCTCCTTTTTTTGAAGTCGGTTAAAAACTGAGTCCGATATTCAAATGTGGTAAAAAATCTGATCCTATAGAAATTTCTAGATCCTGGACTTCCAATTTTTTTACAATCTACAAACGCCTAAAGCATTATCATCGTCATCATATCAGCCGAAAGACGTCCACTGCTGTACAAAGGCGTTCCACGGCAACCGGTTGGATTCTTCGCATCCCATGCCTCGCTGTTACCGCTGCCAGAGCCAGGAAATACCTACACGACCACGTCTAAACAAAAATATTGAAATCAATTAACTTTACCTAGGAGAAGCAATACTTCATAAATACTACTTTCTGCCATTTCTGATCTTGTCACAAAATTAGGAACAAAATAGATCAGAAAATCATAGGACTTGGAGTTCATTGACCGAAAGAAAGCATTTGACACTGACTGAAGCATTGATAACAATTTAACCATGGTGTGGCAAATGGCTATACGCGGTGGCAACCACTTGTCACCAGGTGAATAATCAGTTTTTAGTCACCTTTTACAGTATATATCAATAACTATGTAAATAAATTTAAAACTTAAAATTCCCAACCCCAAAACTGTTCTATTCACCATCTATCTATAAGCTATTAATTGAGACTATTCCAGTAAGCCCAAAGACGATACTTCTACTATAAGGTGGCAAAGAGTTGGGTTACCCTGCAGAGATGATGCTACAGCATCAGGTTAAGGTCATCAAACGTGTGCAAATTTTCGATTTCATCCGACGTCTTGAAGTGGGTGAAAATCACGTTCAAAGATTTCGTTACATAGATATATAAAAACAGGTGAAGGTTATAAAAGGGTATTAAAAAGCAAACAGTTCGAAATCTTTAATTCACAATTTTTCAGCCCTTGACGTTATCTCACCTGATGGTACTGTAGAGATCTGATCTCTCTACATTTACTTGTCGCAACTCTAGTATTATGGCGGTAATATTACTTTATTAACATCGTTATTTTTGACGTCAATTACTCCTAAACGATAAAAAACCCAAGGTTGAAAAAAATACCCTTATTGTTGATTCCTTAAAGTCAAAAGCTATTAAAAACACGATTGAGCAGTTTTGGCTCGATAGAAAAAAGTCCCTTAAATGACTAATATTTGAAGTATAATTTTAAAAAAATATTAAATATTTGTTATGATAATACAAAGTGAGTAACGTTATTATTTCTTATACTTTCATTCTAGTTTTTGATTGACACGAAAAACCATTGAAAAATTAAAAAGATGTGATTATTTTCTTTAACGTAAAGAAAAAGACAGAGACAACTGTTCCAATCAATACCTCGCCTTAATTATATTTAAATTAAGGCGAGTTATCACTATAAAATCAGCCAACCGGTAGAGCAGATATAAAGTGAAATTAATATTGAAATAGTAGATAAAAACGGCTAGGGCCGCCGCCTCTTGTGCGGGTGGTCGTGGTTCGAATCCTGCCACGTACCAATATGATTTCGAATTTAGATTTTATATGTACGTTTATCCGACGCTCTTACAGTGAAGGAGAACATTGTGAGGAAACCTGCTCACGCCTGCGAAGAAACTCGCAGGTTGTCCGTGAAGTCGACGAGTAGTTGCCTAAATCGACCAACCCGCACTGGGCCCGCGTGGTCGACTAAGGCCCGATAGCCCTAATTCAGGATAGGCTCGAGCCCCTAGGTGAGGAGGTATATGAGCTGACATGATGAAATAAAAAGAAGCCTAAAGTGAATCCAAGCTTTCCATTAAATTTACCAATTTTTTTTAGCCTGAGCTAGTTAGCCCCAGCCCCGTCGACTGGAGATAGTCGTCACAGAACCTAATACAATGTGACAATGCTGCCGAAGATGAAAACGGGTTAACTTATATTCATGTCGGTGTTCATCGATGCTTAAAGTTAGACCCCGCCGGAATTTGAACCCGCGACCTCCCGATATGAAGCGAGTGGACGGAGACTGTTAAAATCGTACCTATCCTAATTAAAGAGGACAACTTTTTAATCCTAGAGATGATAATATGACAACCTGAACCCGCGACCTCCCGATATGAAGCGAGTGGACGGAGACTGTTAAAATCGTACCTATCCTAATTAAAGAGGAAAACTTTTTAATCCTAGAGATGATAATATGACAACCTGAACCCGCGACCTCCCGATATGAAGCGAGTGGACGGAGACTGTTAAAATCGTACCTATCCTAATTAAAGAGGAAAACTTTTTAATCCTAGAGATGATAATATGACAACCTGAACCCGCGACCTCCCGATATGAAGCAAGTGGACGGAGACTGTTAAAATCGTACCTATCCTAATTAAAGAGGAAAACTTTTTAATCCTAGAGATGAATATGACAACCTGAACCCGCGACCTCCCGATATGAAGCGAGTGGACGGAGACTGTTAAAATCGTACCTATCCTAATTAAAGAGGAAAACTTTTTAGTCCTAGAGATGATAATATGACAACCTGAACCCGCGACCTCCCGATATGAAGCGAGTGGACGGAGACTGTTAAAATAGTACCTATCCTAATTAAAGAGGAAAACTTTTTAATCCTAGAGATGATAATATGACAACCTGAACCCGCGACCTCCCGATATGAAGCGAGTGGACGGAGACTGTTAAAATCGTACCTATCCTAATTAAAGAGGAAAACTTTTTAATCCTAGAGATGATAATATGACAACCTGAACCCGCGACCTCCCGATATGAAGCGAGTGGACGGAGACTGTTAAAATCGTACCTATCCTAATTAAAGAGGAAAACTTTTTAATCCTAGAGATGATAATATGACAACCTGAACCCGCGACCTCCCGATATGAAGCGAGTGGACGGAGACTGTTAAAATCGTACCTATCCTAATTAAAGAGGAAAACTTTTTAATCCTAGAGATGATAATATGACAACCTGAACCCGCGACCTCCCGATATGAAGCGAGTGGACGGAGACTGTTAAAATCGTACCTATCCTAATTAAAGAGGAAAACTTTTTAATCCTAGAGATGATAATATGACAACCTGAACCCGCGACCTCCCGATATGAAGCGAGTGGACGGAGACTGTTAAAATCGTACCTATCCTAATTAAAGAGGAAAACTTTTTAATCCTAGAGATGATAATATGACAACCTGAACCCGCGACCTCCCGATATGAAGCGAGTGGACGGAGACTGTTAAAATCGTACCTATCCTAATTAAAGAGGAAAACTTTTTAATCCTAGAGATGATAATATGACAACCTGAACCCGCGACCTCCCGATATGAAGCGAGTGGACGGAGACTGTTAAAATCGTACCTATCCTAATTAAAGAGGAAAACTTTTTAATCCTATCGATGATAATATGACAACCTGAACCCGCGACCTCCCGATATGAAGCGAGTGGACGGAGACTGTTAAAATCGTACCTATCCTAATTAAAGAGGAAAGCTTTTTAATCCTAGAGATGATAATATGACAACCTGAACCCGCGACCTCCCGATATGAAGCAAGTGGACGGAGACTGTTAAAATCGTACCTATCCTAATTAAAGAGGAAAACTTTTTAATCCTAGAGATGATAATATGACAACCTGAACCCGCGACCTCCCGATATGAAGCGAGTGGACGGAGACTGTTAAAATCGTACCTATCCTAATTAAAGAGGAAAACTTTTTAATCCTAGAGATGATAATATGACAACCTGAACCCGCGACCTCCCGATATGAAGCGAGTGGACGAGATGATAATATGACAACCTGAACCCGCGACCTCCCGATATGAAGCGAGTGGACGGAGACTGTTAAAATCGTACCTATCCTAATTAAAGAGGAAAACTTTTTAATCCTAGAGATGATAATATGACAACCTGAACCCGCGACCTCCCGATATGAAGCGAGTGGACGGAGACTGTTAAAATCGTACCTATCCTAATTAAAGAGGAAAACTTTTTAATCCTAGAGATGATAATATGACAACCTGAACCCGCGACCTCCCGATATGAAGCGAGTGGACGGAGACTGTTAAAATCGTACCTATCCTAATTAAAGAGGAAAACTTTTTAATCCTAGAGATGATAATATGACAACCTGAACCCGCGACCTCCCGATATGAAGCGAGTGGACGGAGACTGTTAAAATCGTACCTATCCTAATTAAAGAGGAAAACTTTTTAATCCTAGAGATGACAATATGACAACCTGAACCCGCGACCTCCCGATATGAAGCGAGTGGACGGAGACTGTTAAAATCGTACCTATCCTAATTAAAGAGGAAAACTTTTTAATCCTAGAGATGATAATATGACAACCTGAACCCGCGACCTCCCGATATGAAGCGAGTGGACGGAGACTTGTTAAAATCGTACCTATCCTAATTAAAGAGGAAAACTTTTTAATCCTAGAGATGATAATATGACAACCTGAACCCGCGACCTCCCGATATGAAGCGAGTGGACGGAGACTGTTAAAATCGTACCTATCCTAATTAAAGAGGAAAACTTTTTAATCCTAGAGATGATAATATGACAACCTGAACCCGCGACCTCCCGATATGAAGCGAGTGGACGGAGACTGTTAAAATCGTACCTATCCTAATTAAAGAAGAAAACTTTTTAATCCTAGAGATGATAATATGACAACCTGAACCCGCGACCTCCCGATATGAAGCGAGTGGACGGAGACTGTTAAAATCGTACCTATCCTAATTAAAGAGGAAAACTTTTTAATCCTAGAGATGATAATATGACAACCTGAACCCGCGACCTCCCGATATGAAGCAAGTGGACGGAGACTGTTAAAATCGTACCTATCCTAATTAAAGAGGAAAACTTTTTAATCCTAGAGATGATAATATGACAACCTGAACCCGCGACCTCCCGATATGAAGCAAGTGGACGGAGACTGTTAAAATCGTACCTATCCTAATTAAAGAGGAAAACTTTTTAATCCTAGAGATGATAATATGACAACCTGAACCCGCGACCTCCCGATTGAAGCGAGTGGACGGAGACTGCTAAAATCGTACCTATCCTAATTAAAGAGGAAAACTTTTTAATCCTAGAGATGATAATATGACAACCTGAACCCGCGACCTCCCGATATGAAGCGAGTGGACGGAGACTGTTAAAATCGTACCTATCCTAATTAAAGAGGAAAACTTTTTAATCCTAGAGGTGATAATATGACAACCTGAACCCGCGACCTCCCGATATGAAGCGAGTGGACGGAGACTGTTAAAATCGTACCTATCCTAATTAAAGAGGAAAACTTTTTAATCCTAGAGATGACAATATGACAACCTGAACCCGCGACCTCCCGATACGAAGCGAGTGGACGGAGACTGTTAAAATCGTACCTATCCTAATTAAAGAGGAAAACTTTTTAATCCTAGAGATGATAATATGACAACCTTAACCCGCGACCTCCCGATATGAAGCGAGTGGACGGAGACTGTTAAAATCGTACCTATCCTAATTAAAGAGGAAAACTTTTTAATCCTAGAGATGATAATATGACAACCTGAACCCGCGACCTCCCGATATGAAGCGAGTGGACGGAGACTGTTAAAATCGTACCTATCCTAATTAAAGAGGAAAACTTTTTAATCCTAGAGATGATAATATGACAACCTGAACCCGCGACCTCCCGATATGAAGCGAGTGGACGGAGACTGTTAAAATCGTACCTATCCTAATTAAAGAGGAAAACTTCTTAATCCTAGAGATGATAATATGACAACCTGAACCCGCGACTTCCCGATATGAAGCGAGTGGACGGAGACTGTTAAAATCGTACCTATCCTAATTAAAGAGGAAAACTTTTTAATCCTAGAGATGACAATATGACAACCTGAACCCGCGACCTCCCGATATGAAGCGAGTGGACGGAGACTGTTCAAATCGTACCTATCCTAATTAAAGAGGAAAACTTTTTAATCCTAGAGATGATAATATGACAAGCTGAACCCGCGACCTCCCGATATGAAGCGAGTGGACGGAGACTGTTAAATCGTACCTATCCTAATTAAAGAGGAAAACTTTTTAATCCTAGAGATGACAATATGACAACCTGAACCCGCGACCTCCCGATATGAAGCGAGTGGACGGAGACTGTTAAAATCGTACCTATCCTAATTAAAGAGGAAAACTTTTTAATCCTAGAGATGATAATATGACAACCTGAACCCGCGACCTCCCGATATGAAGCGAGTGGACGGAGACTGTTAAAATCGTACCTATCCTAATTAAAGAGGAAAACTTTTTAATCCTAGAGAATATAATATGACAACCTGAACCCGCGACCTCCCGATATGAAGCGAGTGGACGGAGACTGTTAAAATCGTACCTATCCTAATTAAAGAGGAAAACTTTTTAATCCTAGAGATGATAATATGACAACCTGAACCCGCGACCTCCCGATATGAAGCGAGTGGACGGAGACTGTTAAAATCGTACCTATCCTAATTAAAGAGGAAAACTTTTTAATCCTAGAGATGATAATATGACAACCTGAACCCGCGACCTCCCGATATGAAGCGAGTGGACGGAGACTGTTAAAATCGTACCTATCCTAATTAAAGAGGAAAACTTTTTAATCCTAGAGATGATAATATGACAACCTGAACCCGCGACCTCCCGATATGAAGCGAGTAGACGGAGACTGTTAAAATCGTACCTATCCTAATTAAAGAGGAAAACTTTTTAATCCTAGAGATGATAATATGACAACCTGAACCCGCGACCTCCCGATATGAAGCAAGTGGACGGAGACTGTTAAAATCGTACCTATCCTAATTAAAGAGGAAAACTTTTTAATCCTAGAGATGACAATATGACAACCTGAACCCGCGACCTCCCGATATGAAGCGAGTGGACGGAGACTGTTAAAATCGTACCTATCCTAATTAAAGAGGAAAACTTTTTAATCCTAGAGATGATAATATGACAACCTGAACCCGCGACCTCCCGATATGAAGCAAGTGGACGGAGACTGTTAAAATCGTACCTATCCTAATTAAAGAGGAAAACTTTTTAATCCTAGAGATGACAATATGACAACCTGAACCCGCGACCTCCCGATATGAAGCAAGTGGACGGAGACTGTTCAAATCGTACCTATCCTAATTAAAGAGGAAAACTTTTTAATCCTAGAGATGATAACATGACAACCTGAACCCGCGACCTCCCGATATGAAGCGAGTGGACGGAGACTGTTAAAATCGTACCTATCCTAATTAAAGAGGAAAACTTTTTAATCCTAGAGATGATAATATGACAACCTGAACCCGCGACCTCCCGATATGAAGCGAGTGGACGGAGACTGTTAAAATCGTACCTATCCTAATTAAAGAGGAAAACTTTTTAATCCTAGAGATGATAATATGACAACCTGAACCCGCGACCTCCCGATACGAAGCGAGTGGACGGAGACTGTTAAAATCGTACCTATCCTAATTAAAGAGGAAAACTTCTTAATCCTAGAGATGATAATATGACAACCTGAACCCGCGACTTCCCGATATGAAGCGAGTGGACGGAGACTGTTAAAATCGTACCTATCCTAATTAAAGAGGAAAACTTTTTAATCCTAGAGATGACAATATGACAACCTGAACCCGCGACCTCCCGATATGAAGCGAGTGGACGGAGACTGTTCAAATCGTACCTATCCTAATTAAAGAGGAAAACTTTTTAATCCTAGAGATGATAATATGACAAGCTGAACCCGCGACCTCCCGATATGAAGCGAGTGGACGGAGACTGTTAAATCGTACCTATCCTAATTAAAGAGGAAAACTTTTTAATCCTAGAGATGACAATATGACAACCTGAACCCGCGACCTCCCGATATGAAGCGAGTGGACGGAGACTGTTAAAATCGTACCTATCCTAATTAAAGAGGAAAACTTTTTAATCCTAGAGATGATAATATGACAACCTGAACCCGCGACCTCCCGATATGAAGCGAGTGGACGGAGACTGTTAAAATCGTACCTATCCTAATTAAAGAGGAAAACTTTTTAATCCTAGAGAATATAATATGACAACCTGAACCCGCGACCTCCCGATATGAAGCGAGTGGACGGAGACTGTTAAAATCGTACCTATCCTAATTAAAGAAGAAAACTTTTTAATCCTAGAGATGATAATATGACAACCAGAACCCGCGACCTCCCGATATGAAGCGAGTGGACGGAGACTGTTAAAATCGTACCTATCCTAATGAAAGAGGAAAACTTTTTAATCCTAGAGATGATAATATGACAACCTGAACCCGCGACCTCCCGATATGAAGCGAGTGGACGGAGACTGTTAAAATCGTACCTATCCTAATTAAAGAGGAAAACTTTTTAATCCTAGAGATGATAATATGACAACCTGAACCCGCGACCTCCCGATATGAAGCGAGTAGACGGAGACTGTTAAAATCGTACCTATCCTAATTAAAGAGGAAAACTTTTTAATCCTAGAGATGATAATATGACAACCTGAACCCGCGACCTCCCGATATGAAGCAAGTGGACGGAGACTGTTAAAATCGTACCTATCCTAATTAAAGAGGAAAACTTTTTAATCCTAGAGATGACAATATGACAACCTGAACCCGCGACCTCCCGATATGAAGCGAGTGGACGGAGACTGTTAAAATCGTACCTATCCTAATTAAAGAGGAAAACTTTTTAATCCTAGAGATGATAATATGACAACCTGAACCCGCGACCTCCCGATATGAAGCAAGTGGACGGAGACTGTTAAAATCGTACCTATCCTAATTAAAGAGGAAAACTTTTTAATCCTAGAGATGACAATATGACAACCTGAACCCGCGACCTCCCGATATGAAGCAAGTGGACGGAGACTGTTCAAATCGTACCTATCCTAATTAAAGAGGAAAAACCTGCAGTCGAAAATTACTTATTTCGTTAATATTGTCTCCCTAATCGGTATACAGCTTTAAATTCAAGATTGAAGCGAGCCGAGCTAAAACACACGGCTGCATAAGCCGTAATCGGATTGTCAGTTTACTCAGGCGCACCGCGCATCACCTGAGCGGTATTCGGAATACTGCTATGCGAAATTCCTTAAGCCGGAAATATAAAGCGATCCTTAAGCCGGATATTTAAAGCGAGTTTACGTTTCGTTTTTAAATTATTGATTATAATTTTTAAAAAATTTCGAAATTAGTTTTGTATAGGTACACGCGAACGACAGTAAAATTAAACTTATTATCTTTATCGAAAAAACAAAAACGTATAAGCCTAGCTTGACTGACAACCTATCAAAAATGGTCCAAATCGGTTAAGATTTAAGAGGTGAAAACCGTTATCGCCGTTTGTATTAAAACTATTTAAAGTCGCAGCTTAACAATCCTCTTAAGCAATAGTTAATAAAACTAAAAATAGTAAATCATAATAAATAAAATAAAAATGAATCCCTATTTCCCTTGGTCACGGCATCACGCGTGAACGGCTGGACCGGTTTTAGTTAATTCTTTTTTGTCGAGTTCGTTATTGTCAGGAGAAGGTTCTTATGTAAGGTATGGTAGGGTAGGGTCGGGTAGGGTAGGGTCGGGTAGTGTAGTTTAGCGTAGGGTAGGGTAGGGTCGGGTAGTGTAGTTTAGCGTAGTGTAGGGTAGGGTAGGATAGTGTAGTGTAGGGTAGTGTAGTGTAGGGTCGGGTAGGGTAGGGTAGTGTAGTGTAGTGTAGTGTAGGGTAGGGTAGGGTCGAGTAGTGTAGTTTAGCGTAGTGTAGGGTAGGGTAGGATAGTGTAGTGTAGGGTAGTGTAGTGTAGGGTAGGGTAGTGTAGTGTAGTGTAGTGTAGGGTAGGGTAGTGTAGGGTAGTGTAGTGTAGGGTAGGGTAGGGTAGGGTAGTGTAGTGTAGTGTAGTGTAGGGTAGTGTAGTGTAAGGTCTCCGAAGATCTACGGGACAGCTAGTCATAAATAAAATTCAGGCTTATTTTGAGATAATTGGCCAACTTTTACAGTATGAGTGAAGCACCTCAAAAATACATTCCATTGCAAAATAATCATCAATTAGTTTAAAAAACTAAAAAACACGCTTTAGTAAACATGTTAAGTAGTTATCTTGGATGTCCGCCATGTTGGATTTAAGTCACGTGACTATTTTTTCGTATTCCTGACAGCAAACCCTTTCATTTGATACCCATATCATGGGGGTGGATTTCAAACAGCCAGTCCGCCATCTTGGGGAGGCCGCCATATTGGATTTGTAATGACGTTTCTTAGCTAGTCATGTATTGTCATCAGAACTCAGAGCGTGTGCACAATTTCATCCTAATCGAAGACCGGCAAGTGGGTCAAATTAAGATTCCAAGATTTTCTTACATACATAGTTAGTTACAAGTGAAGCTAATAAAAGCGTGTTAAAAATAATTCAAAACTTTTGTTTGACCTCGCCCGCCATGCTACAACCAACACGGCGGCGTTCAGCGAAATATTTTTAATGAAATTATTTTCGTGCTCTGGCGCTGCAGTTGTTTTAATTTGCACGCAACAGTGTGCAGGGAGCCTTAATTTGGACTAATTTATGCTAAAGTAGGGTGGACGACGACGGGGAAAATTGGATAACGACTGCACGGTCCTAAGACTGATTCGGTGCTGGTTTAGTGGTAAGCCAACGCTCCTCTCTGCTAATCCGGGGATCATAGGTTCGTTTCCCATCCAGGACAAATATCCGTGAAACGCACAGGTTTGTTTTCTTTGTGTCTGGCTGTTTCATAACTTATTCATTTATTCATTTATTCCATAGGGAAATCAACAGCTTTTTACTTATAAAATACTTATTTCTAGATATGAAATAATGTGATGAAGCCTTTATAGATTTCCAAAATTATTAGAGTAATTATTTAAATTAAAATATTGAGAAGTACCTATTGTCTTAAAATGGGCGATAAACGCAGCAGCCACCTCATCGTCATAGAAAAGTCTTCTACCCCTAAGTCTGACTTGAGTTTTGAAAACAAATAGTAATCACTGGGGGGGCTAGGTCAGGAGTACAGGGTGGGTGGCGAATTTCCTTGAAGCCACCTTAATTTCTGACAATGGTAGCGTAGCAGCTTCCAGTCACCGTAGTATTGCATTCTTTTATGTCTACATTTTTTCTCTGTCTATATCTCAAAATAAGCCTGATAATTATAATTTATGGTTTTCTATGTTTAGTTTTAATGATCATCGCTTAAATACTTTTATCTACTCTCATATCGTAAAGTTCGCATTATCAACTTCAAAACGAGTTTTTATTGGCATACTTTATAAACACAATAACGTAATTTTAAAAAAAATTACATTATAACATTATTTTGTTAGAGAAATAATGTTATAATGTATTTTTTTTCCATTACGATACAAGTTAAACCAAAGAGATAATATCACCAACGAAGTTCCATATCAATTTTTTTTTATTGCAACGCACATGCGGTTCGCGTCATTTTTACAGCAATACAAAAAGTTTTCATTCCAATTTTTACTTGTCTGTGACAGCGCCCGCTTTAACGCATGCGCGGTGATGTGTTGGTTTTTTAATTGAATTTTGTTGTAGTTACTGAATTTCGTGGATACTTTCCATTCTTGTTTAAAAATGTCTGAGATCTGTGAAAACATTGTTTTTACCTGTCTGTGACACCGTCCGCTTCAGTGCAAGCGCGGTGATGCGCTGGGATTCAGCGCTATGACACGTTTTGTTGTAGGTACTTACTGAATTTCGTGGGATTTTTTTCTTACTCTTAAATTTGATCTTTGTATTTTAGTTGATTCAATCCCAATATATGAGAAAAGATAAAGTAGTGTATGAAACTGCACATAGTTTGGTCTTAAAGCACTAGTGTAATGCTATAAAAAAACTCGCCTTATTTAACTTACACTCGTATTTTAAGAACCCTCATTATGCAACAGTTTCATAAACTACTATAATCATATCGTAGTTACACAGTCTAAAGAAAAATAAACCATACAGTCAGCCAACGAAGAAGGGTAGACTAGGCAATTATGCAGGGGGTGAGGGATGAGATACTATGGTACAGAACCATAGTTTTATCCTCAGGGATGATTGACGCCTTTAAATGGTTTTCGGTTCTCTCTTCTAGGCCTCCAGAAGTAGTTGCAAGTTGCACACTCGAAAAAATTGGTTGTCTGTAAAGTCGGTTTACGGACGATAGTTTAACGTGACAACGTCATAACGTAACGTGACAATGAGTCATATTTTTCGTGCGTGCAGGCGGCGTCCATCGATTTATTAGACGTCAAAAACCCCTTCATTATGGACTGCATCGTCGCGTTCCATCAACTGAAATGTGTTCAAACCAGGGTTCGAAGTGATAACGTATGACGTGATGACGTATCGAAACGCGTCAAACCTCGAACTCGGAAAAAAAGACACAAAAATGTATTTTTTTAAATTAATAACCGTGATTGAACTTACTCTTAAAAAACAATAAAAAGATTTATTGTTATTTTTTCTATATCATACTTTTGCATTTTCATTTTTAGTAAAAAAACAAAGAGCCAAAAATAAGAATCAACGCCGATAATTATCGGATAATTAAAATGATAATTATCAAAGAAAATAATTATCTTGGTAATTTCGAACCCTGTTTCAAACGCACTAAAATATTTATTTATAAAGAAAGTTTTGCCACCCACCTCGCACTGACTTTATTCATATGAAGATGTTCCTGAAAAATCCTAAGCACATCAGTTCTTAAAAACCGGACAAGTGCGAGTCGGAGTCACGCAAAGTAGGATTCCGAAGTCTTCTCTAAAAGTAAAAGTTTATTTTAAAAAACAAAATTATATCTATTTACAGTTTTTGCATGGAAATTCTTTGAACTTTTGGAAAATCCAACTGCACATCTTATGTTGGTCGACTATTACTCCTAAAGTAAGAAAGCCTACTAAGCCTATGTCCTAAAATAGGAGCAGTTTAGCTTTTAGGACACTTGACACGAACAAAAATTAGCACTTTAAATCAAAATATTTCGCAAACCGATCTCTGAATCAAAAAATGGTTTGAGCTTTCTAGTATTAATAGTCTCTGAGCTAAGCCGCAGACAGATAGACATGGTGAAACTATAAGGGTTCCTTGTTTTTAATAAGACATTGAGTTTTAAACATTTTCTGAATATCATTTACGCTTTGAAATTTTTTGTATAAATATGTAACTAACAACTGGTGACACGAAATAAATAATCTATCGGCAAAAGAAACGTATCAACTGGAGTTTACATTAAAAAACATAAAAATAGTCATTAACAGTCAGTCAGGTTTGCTAATTAAAAAGGTCATTTCAAAGTCATGTAGGACTTGCTTACGCAACGGTCGAAAGAGTTAAACCACATTTCTCACACTTACCAGGGTACTATAACATCAAAGCAGCAAATACTTCACAAAAGTCCGTTAAAAGTCACACGGGGGTGGCGCTGTTCACAGGAATACCAGGGCATCAGAACAGGTCGAATGGTCGGTTCGTAAAGATCGTGCAGTGAAAAAATGGAACAGCTGCTGTTTATTAATGTTCGAGCAAAAACGGGGGCAGGTAGGAAACCCTGACAGCTGGAGTGGGTGTGTATTAGCGCTTTGTACAAAAAGTGTAGGTAAGTTGGAATTCTGAAAATTTCTTCTGATGCAGAACAATACTGTAAAAAACCGGAGAAGTGCAAGTCGGACTCGCGTACCGAGGGTTCCGTCCGTCCGTAACTGTGAAAACAATGACACCTATTCATTTCAAACAAGACATTAAAGAGCGCGACCAAATGTTACCAAAATCCATTTTTTTTATTATTATTAAAAATTTGAGTGCGTTTGACTGCAACCCACCTGATAAGTGATGATGCAGTCGAGGATGGTACACGCAAACTCAAATAATGCCTATTCACTCTTGCCTTGAAGATCCCCAAATTATAGGAATCGGGAAACACTGACGCATTTATTTTAAATTTAAAATAACAATAAAATTAATTAATTAAATTTATAATTTTTGTGAAGTATTTATTTTAATTTTAAATAGGTCTTTTAAATAGTAAAAAACAAAATGTCTTTTACAAATAATGTCATGATTAAGATTACAGTCTCAGGTTATGGTATTTGCTGGAGGATGAATACATAACCATATATCCTTGTCATATACATAATCTATTATTTGTTAACTACCTATACCTTTAAAGCACAGGCATTTTTTGACAAGAGTCTTGAATTATCTGGCAAACTGGTTACATTTTCTGGAATTTTATTGTAGAATCTTGTACACTGTCCCACAAATGACTTTTTAACCTTACTCAGTCTCGATAAGCTTCATCCATTTTATTTACAATTTTTAAATTGAAATTATGCCTGTCACTGTATTTGGGAAACAAAAGCAAATTCTTACGACCTCATGTTTTCATATATGAATTAACTAGCAACAGTTAAGATATTGGTTTCTTTGAAATTATTCTGTAACGACTCACCTGATCGCATCTGATAGATTTCGCGGAGAGCTCTTTTCAGCAGGATGAAAATATTTTCTATGTCAGCCGTTTAAATGTAGTCCGGGATCCTTAACGCGAGCACGACTTACAGGTCGGTATTTTTTATTCATTGTTTTACTTTAGGGTTAAATTTGTACTTTTATCACACCATGTTTTACGCTTTAATGTAGGTAGGTATTGCTGTTTTTACGATGAACTAAAAACAAATAAACCTTTGATAGAACATATTTTTTTACACATTTCCTGTGAAAATTTCAGTCGGACACATATTAGATTCAAAATATATACAGCCCTTTAAAGGTCAGACAAGCAAACAGGCAGATGAATGGCGAAGGCTTAGTACATTGTCCCATCGTCACCTGGTACGGAACCAAAGAAAAGAGAATATTTGGATCCCTAATTGAAAAGGTTACATCAGTTCACCTTTACAATGACAACGAAGACGAAATCTTAAATTTAATTCATAAACGAAATTATGTGTCGCTAAGCTAACATTAAAACAACCCAATGAAAAACCTGATTCCGAAATTAGCAAGTGATCCACCAAAATAAGAAGTGATCCCGGAAATAAGCATAAACTAAAAGTAAACGGAAGCGGGAAGCCGCTGGATGCGGGCAGGGCAGAACCGGTCGTCGTGGAAATCCTTGGAGGAGGCCTATGCCCAGAAGTGGACGTCCTTCGGCTGATATGATGAAAGTAATGAGTATGAGGTATTGAGGTAGTAGAATTGCAGAGGCCGAAAGTGGTTGCATAAAATAAAGTCGCGGCGGCAACTAACAGGATCTGTAAATTATATTACATTCTTTTAGTAGCAAAAGGCATAATCTCGTGAAATCACAAGTTTAAGGAATGCGAACGATGTAAACTATGTAAGGTGAACTTCAGAGTTAGATTTGATTCAATATTACAACTATCATGGATTCATTATAAATCATCTCTCTGTCTAAAATCTTAGTACCAACCGCAAAGACATAACTAGACAAAAATTGCACAAGTACACATCCTGATACCATGCTAAGCCATTATATGAGGTTTATAATCATGTATATTGCAAACACATATCTCATACCAACAGTTGGATCGTGATATACACAATCATATTATTAAACACCACCAAATACAAACTGAAAAGCACAAAAAGTCCACCCATTTTAAGGGAGACACTAAGGACTCAACGCATTCAGCGCTCTCCCAACATGTTATAACTCCCTGGTACTGCACGTCAAGAATTAACATATCGCACGTGTTTCCTAACACGTGACACGACATGTTAAATAAACCACGCGATGGGCGAAAGCGGCTAGTACTAAAATAACAAACAAGATCATCTGTGATATGGCTGATAGCGTCGTCGATTCTTTAATTATTACATTATTTTGTAAGTACGATATGTTTGTCTCATCATAAAAAAAATATTTTAACAATCGATATTTATACTGGACTACTGTTTTATACTCATTGAAAACGGAACCACAGATTACTAAATAGTACGGAACTGCCAGCCGCCTGCTTAATACGTGTGGGCCACTGCGGGCCGCCATCTTTGTTTATTAACATAAGTATAACAACATCACAGATGATCTTATTACCATATGCATGACTGACCCCAAAAAATCCACAGTACTACATCGTTTAGTTAGGAAGCTGGCTGCCATTTCTATATTATGATTCGTTTATGTGGCACACTTAATTAATGTCGATTTCAGTTGACAGCACATCAAAAATAAAATTAAAGGTTCATTTGTTCATGTTTGCTTCCTTAAACTGCGCCACAATCTACCTCAAAACGATGAAAATCGAAGAGACAGACCTTAAGTGTCCTCAGGAAGCTTGAGTTACCATACAAACAACAACGTGTCAGAATAAATTCAAACTTTGCAAATATATTGAGTAGACACATATCGATGTTTGTAATTCGTTTTCGATGTACTTAATATAAAACGTAAAAAAATATGAGCAGTTCCTAACTCTTAGTACAAAACTAATTTAAGTCTTCGTTAAGTTATGTATCAATTTACTACGATGAAAACTAATTACAAACATTGATATGTCTACTCAATATATTCGCAAAGTTTGGAATCAATCTGGCATGTAGCTCTTGTAATAAAGCAGAACTACGTTTGTATGGAAACTCGAGCCTCCTATGGGGCCCTTAAGACCTCTCACCAAAGGCTGATCATTTGTTTTTTTTTATTTGATCTGTAATAGTAACAAACGGTGACTCGAGGAACCGACACTTAACAGTACATATCATAATACTTAAACTATTAATAATAACTATAATCAGACCCACTTTCTCTTGATTTCGCTTTTTTTTTATTTTCTTTTAAAATAAAATACACTTCAAAATCAGTGACTAAAATGTCTGCCAACTTTTTTGTATTCGGTGAGACTTACGTATTGAATAGACGCGATTAGTTGAACAAATTATTTAGTAGAGCTTTTACGTTCCGAATGCAGAGCCCTGAATATCCGCCTCTTCGATCGTTTTCAGAAGTATTCTGAACAGCAGCCCCAGGAACTCAGGGACATGAACACGATTAAGCACCCTTTTTACATTTTTAAGCACAGCGACATAAGGGCGGACCAAATCGATTCGTATTGATCTCAACTATCGTCCCTATCGACATGAATCACGAACAATCATTAACCAAAATGGCAGCCAGCTCACTAACTAGTTGGCTCCAGCATGTTTTATAAAGGGATACTTAGCAAATAATTGGAAACGCTTAACACGTTAAAAAAAACCGACTTCAATTACAACTTTTAATCGCCTCCGTGGCGTAATGGTTAGTCCATTCGCTTCACACCAGGAGGTCGCGGGTTCGATTCCCGGTGGGGTCATCTTGGAAGACTCGGTTTGGTTGGTGGTAGGGCATTTTCTAAGCCCGCTTGGCTAGCTACCACCATCTTATATTAGTCTTGCCGCCAAACACAAATGTTAACAACATTGATGTGTTCCGGCTTGAAGATAAGATAGCCAGTTCTCCATTGCGTTGGGGAATCTTGGTAAGCCCGCTTCCATCTTCGGCATCATCGTCACTTACCATCAGGTGAGATGATGCCAAGGGCTTACCAATTGTGAATAAAAATAAAAATAAACTTAGTATAATTTTGCGAGCGTCGGTGGCGTGACGGCCAGGGCCGCCGCCTCCTGTGCTCCGGTCGTGGTTCGAACCCCGTCACGTACCAAAGTGATTTCGAATTTAGATTTCATAATATGTACGTTTATCCAACGCTCTTATGGTGAAGGAAATATATGAGCTGATATGATGATGTATAGGAGGTACCGTTAATATTTAAAAAAAATAACAAGGCGCCAAATTTTTTTAAAGTAAATACATGTAAACATTTTTTTTTAAACTTGTGACTTGTTCAGAATTGTCCCTAAATATATGACTATTACTCTAAGCTATCGAAACACAAACATGGTAATAATAGAAAGAACAGTCATTAAATGATCTGTAGAAGGAATACTTTGTGCAAAGATGGGACAAAGTCAAGTGAGACTAACAAAAGGGAGAAATTCCAAGAAAACAAACACTTGCCTTACATTTCTTAATAAAGATGCTATTTAAGAATAAATTCTGCTTCCAATATTTCTTGGAAATGGAAAACAATTGATAGGCAACAAAGACTTAATATTAAAAGCTCTGTTGAAAATAAATTCAGTATTCAGATAACTTCAAATGTAATAAGAAAATTGGTAAACCTGAATCTTATTCTTGGTTTTTCATCATATCATTTTTTCGTTTAGTAATCGAATCGGTACCTATCTCATTATCAAAATTATAGGTATACCTACTTTTTTTTTCCACAACTAATAAGCCCCTGGCATCATCTCACCTGATAAATTAATAATTTCAATTTTCAAGTAAATCTTTCATTATTTTATTTTGATTTTAAGATCAACAGTTAAAATTACAATTTAAAAGAATACTTAAAAAGACAAAAAGTTGCTTATAATTTTTCACTGATAGAATAATAAATAAATTACACACGATCATCTGAAACCACGTGCCGGAAAACTTAGCGTAGGCAGGCCTCCCACTCGGTGGACCGATGACTTGGTGAAGGTCGCGGGAAGCCGCTGGATGCGGGCAGCGCAGAACCGGTCGTCGTGGAAATCCTTGGGGGAGGCCTATGTCCAGCACCACTACACATTTCATGCATTTCGGCTGATACGATGATGATATGACACGATCATGTAGGTCCCAAAGTAGGACACCTCTTACTATGGAAGCCAGGGACTGGATACAGACAGGTGGGCACGGTAGTGCCCCCGCTAAGTCGAGCGCGTGAAGCAAGCGCTGCCGTAATAATTACTTTTCTACAACCATTTCGGCCGATTTTTAAACCTCTGTATCTTAGCACTAGGAAACGACGAAAACATCGCTATCTAATAACTTAATAAGCTACGTGTACTGGGGCTTTTACAAACCATAGAACTTCAAGTATGTAATTAGTTATTTTCGAAGATACTCGTATCTGATAGTAAAGTTTAGCAAATTTAACAGGCACGGACTGTCTGACTTATCAGCAAATCAAATTGGAACTAGTACTTCCAATATAGGTACCTAGAGAGCTGAAACTTGGTACAGGCATAGGTTTTAGTACCCATACAAAGGAAAACCTTTCCAAATGAGTATCAGCACCCATTTCATTTCACTTATAATTTATGAAGAACCATAGATGGAACAGTTAAACTATCGAATATATATAGAGAAATGCCGCCTTACCAAAAGTTGTTCCTTGAGATGGGCATTTTAAAAAAGAGTATACATCTTAAAAACAAAAAAATCCAGTTAGCTGAGGACGTTCATTGTGACGGACGTTTACGAATAAAAATAAAAATAGATCAGAAAATACTATTGTTCATACAAAAAGAAGTGAAATCCCAACAAAAACTTTCGTTGATAATAACTGATGTAACTTGACATTGTACTTTATGAATATATGCATACACTTGTTGTATATGGTATCCCCATTATGTGTGTATGCCCTCTGCGCTTTCTTGTCATTCATCCTGTAGGTGTGTGCTGTGTCAAGTCTATCTGGTACTACGCAATAAACTGATTTTAATTAAACATTGCAGTGATTGCACAACCAGTATTTTTTAAAACTGCCTCAACTACGGCCCGCGAGTTTGTCACAAACTTTAAGTTTAGCCCGCAACTCTTTAAGGGTTGCCCACCTGGTCTAGCAGCTAGGAGCGCTAACCACTGTTACCGGGTAAATAAAAAAACACATGTCATGTCCCTTTTCGCGAATTCGTAGCTTATGTATTTATTATATTCAATCAAACCTCATCATTACAGCTCATCTACGTCCCCACCGAGGGGCTCGAGCCTACCCTGAATCAGGGCGATTAGGCCTTAGTCGACCACGCGGGCCCAGTGCGGGTTGGTCGACTTCACACACAACCTTCGAGTTTCTTCGCAGGCGTGTGCAGGTTTCCTCACGATGTTTTTCCTTCACCGTTAAAGCAATCGGTAAGTATGTACGTAAGTTTTTGAAAAACTCATTGGTACATTGGCCGTCCAGATTTAATCAAACCTAAAATAAGATAATATATAAGACTTAACTATGTTATGGAAACGTGTAATATTTATGCCGTTGGTGTGCTTTATTCAAATAAAAAAAAAGAGGAGAACCCGTGCTGCTCCACAGCATTATTATTATTATTTATAACAGATGGCCGATGGGGCAGTAAAGTTCTCGAGTAACGACCGCGCACCGGGAAACGTAGCGCCGGCAGACCTCCCACGCGGTGGACTGACGACCTGGTGAAGATCGCGGGAAGCCGACGGATGCCGGCAGCGCAGGACCGGTCGTCGTGGAAATCCTTGGGGGAGGCCTTTGCCCAGCAGTGGCCGATTTTCGGCTGATATGATGATGATAATGAACTAGCTTTTGCCAGCGGCTTTGCTCGCGTGAACATAGTTTCTATGACTGTCTTCGAGGGTGCGCAGTGCCTTTATGTTAATCCAGCACCTAATCTGTCTACCTACGAAATTTCAGCCAGACACGTTCAGTAGTTTTTGCGTGAAAGAGTAACAATCCATTAATACAAACTTTCATATTTATAATATTAGTAGGATATTATGCATAGATGGTGTGCGAGAATGTGTGCGTTGAATGTTCACACCTAGCTTTCATACATCCTCCGAGCACTTTTAGTATTTTTTTCCAACACCCATAAATGAAAGCACAACAACTCAACTTTTTAAATTGTACTGTCGTCACTTTAAAAAAGATACTATAAGACAAATTCTCTTAAATGACAAATCTGTGCATGAATACCTTTTTTTTTAAATAAGCAAATCGGTTGAATAAAACGGCCGGACGGACTTGCATTAAATTTCATAATTTTTTTTAATACATAGATTAATAACAAGACAACAGCGCAAACAATAATCATGCGTTCATATCGTAAGTGTTAAACGTTTGGAATGAGTATAGACACTCGTACATTTAACTTATTTAGTCGAGTCGCCCTGTGCGTCCGAGCCAAAGTGATAGATTACCTGCGATCCACTCATGGGATCCTGGTATTTTTTCTAGCATAATTCAATCTATTTGTGTCTAGGATTTGCATGTCTGAGAGCTAGACGAGACGATAACCTTCTGATAAAATCTTCGGAATGAATAATGAAGACTAACCCAATTCATAACTGTGAGGTTTCGGGGTAGTTACAAAGTAAATCTTCTTTTAGGAGAGAAATAAAATACAATGTTCATATATTTCTTTATGGAGTAAGGTAATATAATTTCTCTCAATATAAAATACTAGCTTTTGCCCGCGGCTAAGTTTGGGGTAACATTAGATCTAATTTTCCCGATCCTAAAGTATTTTTAGGGAAAATTGCTTTGTAAGATTCTCCTTTCAAGATGCAAGTTATTTATTTATTTGATTAATTTTTTTTCGAGGGTTATAATTATGTAAATAGACGTAGACGTTGTTATTATGCAAAATAAATAATAAATATCCCGATAGTAATATTAAACTCTTGGGAATAATATGAAACCTTAAAACTTGATAAAATAAACACTATAATTTTAAAAGTACAAAAATAATAATTTCCTTTCGGATATCATTATGGCTAAAAGCTTTTTTCAAGACCAACCCTCTTCAGTTTTTCGTACTGCTATATATCATTTCCGTAACACCCTGTATATAAAGAAAGTAAGTGCGAATGTTAAATATTCTAGATTTGGGCTGTGCATTGATGTTGATATTTGTTCATAATCAACTTTGAACTCCTAATCGTAAGCCTAAAAAACAAAGTTTTATGCTTCTAGCTTCAAATATGGCGGACTTCCATACAAATTTTCAAACCCTTTTTTACCCCCTTAAGGGCTGAATTTCAAAAATCTTTTGTTTGTAGTGGGTTAAAAGACCTCAATGGGCAAATTTCATGTTCCTAGCTTTTTTATGTTAATTAACCCGTTTCACTAGGGGATAATTTTCGGGAAATGTTGGTATTTGTTCATAATCAACTTTGAACTTCTAATTGTAAACCTAAAAACAAAGATTAATGCTATTACCTTCAAAAATAACGGACTTCCATATAAACTTTCAACCCCCTTTTCACCCCTTAAGGTTTTAATTGCAAAATATCCTTTTTTTTAGATATTTAAGTTACTTAGGACCATACTGACTAAATTTCATACTTCTACTTTTTTTTATATTAATTCACTTCGTTTCACCCCCAAAGGACATTATTTTCGGGAAAACACGAGCCACGTATTTAACCATTTGTTTATGAGTAATCCTGCAAAATTTTCAATTCAAAAGTTAATCTAATCTTGGTTCTCCATACATATTTGAACCCCCAGTTTCTGGGGTTGAATTTTCAAAACAGCTACAACACGTATTCATTTATTTCTAATCGTTTTAACAACTTTTTTAAGGTTTTTAAATATAGTATTTATGTATCATTATTATATATTATTTTTACATGTACATATATTTATGTATTTATTTTATTTGGTATTTTTCGCTTATCTATTAGTTTATTTAATCATATTTTTACTTACTTACTACTTTGAGCTTCGACACCTCACGTCTGCACGTTTATGTAATACAGTGGATGACTTTTATTAGCCCAATAAGAAATTGTTATGTACCTAAACATGTTTAATGTACAGTGTTGGCTGTTGTTATCCCTAATAAACAAAAATAAATAAATAAAAAATTAATTAAAAATTTAATTTTAAGAAATTAAAAAACCATTAAAGGTAGAAAATAATATGTTTTGTCCCTTTTAGTTATATTTTGATCTTAGTGTCATCGTGTAGGGCGATTGCTTTGTGAAATTATTAGTAATTAATTGTAGTAAAGTAAAACAGTTGTATTCTGTTATTATTTTATTTTTAACGGTCCCCCTACGCGACGACTTATAGATCAAAATATAAATACTTATAGTGAACTGGATTTCATGCTTCTAGCTTAAAAAATGACGGAATATCCATAAACTTTCAATCCCCTTTTCACCCCCTTAGGTGAAAAATATAAAAAATCCTTTATTATTTCTCGTCTACATCTTCATAACAACCCCTGTAAAAATTTTAGCATTCTTGGTCCAAGAGTTTAAGCTGGGTGTTGATGAGTCAGTCAATCAATGAGTCAGGACTTTTCTTTTTATGTATATATGCGTATCAAGAATCAATCATCACGTATTAATTCACGAAGAGCGTATTCACAAAATCGTTTCCCATAAGTACATACTTAAAATTATGACTTCTTGAAAATGGATGGGCCGATTCTAATGAAACTTTATATACACAATCAAATCACGAAATTCTAAGTGAATAATTAACATTTTCAAAATACTTTATTTAAAGCAAGATTAGCGACTTTTAATATTCAATCACCATTATTTAGTGATCTCCAACTGGTGAAATCCAACTCGACTGGGCAGCAGCAGCGTTCGGGAAGCTTCGCAATATCTTCACGTCCCAAAAACCGCAGTGTCTCAAGACTAAATCTTTGGTTAGTATGTGTTGCCAGTGATGACATACGGAACTGAGACATGGTCGCTTACCATGGGCCTCATATGAAGGCTCAAGGTCACCCGAAGGGTAACGGAGCGAGCTATGCTCGGAATTTTCCTACGCGCTCGAATCAGAAATGAGGAGATCCGTCGCATAGCTTACAGAATCGCTAAACTGAAGTGGCAGTGGACGTTGGTACAGTAAAGTTCTCGAGTGGCGGCCGCTCACCAGAAAACGTAGTGTTGGCAGGCCTCCCACGCGGTGGACGGACATGGTGAAGATCGCGGGACACCGCTGAATGCGGGCAGCGCAGAACCGGTCGTCGTGGAAATCCTTAGGGGAGACCTTTGTCACAGATTACTAATTTGTCCAGCAGTGGACGTTCTTCGGCAGATATGATGATGATGATATAGTGACGACATAGATGTTTCTTTGAAGATGTATAATCCATCCACAAAGTAAAGTTTGGCGACTTGCTTAAGTGTATAAAGTTTCACTAGAATCGGCCCATCCATTTCCATAATGTAGTAATTTTAAATTTGTATGAGAAACGATTTTGTGTATGTGCTCTCAAATAAATTTAATTTGAAAGTTTAAACTTCTATGTACTATTGTCTCAATATGTTTAATTAAATCTCATTATCCTAAAGGGTTCATGGTTTGACTTTGTTGGAAGCATTACTCGGGATTTTGTACAAAAGTAGCTATATCTGAAGGAAAAACTGATTTCTCTTCAAAAGTTGAAAACGGAAATTAGGGAACGGAAGTTTCGTAAATTTTAAGATTAAAAAATTCAGTTTGCAGAAGTTTTGCGGCATTTTGTATAAAACAAATTACAACTTTTTAACCGACTTCATTTTCCTAGATATGTCTCATACGGCATATTTTAGGAACTGACAATTGTCGTCGATGACAAAAATCAAAAATTTCCTTAGAGCCATTTTTGGGAAAAGAAAGTTTTTTTATGGGACGTACCCATTAACATTATGGTATGAAAAGGTACCCTTGGCAAATAATTATAAACATCTAAATTCAAAATTAGATCCAAATCAACTGTTTCTCCGCAAATCCGGGATACGGATAAATGAAATCAAATAATTTTCGAAGAACCTAAAAACTTTTAGGTACAAGCTTTTAATATTGCATTGTCACGCGATTGCAATATTTCAGCTGAATCGGAAACCGGGAAGCGGGTCAAATTTAACTTGCAAGATTCCACCTGAACAAACATACATACATTGCAAGTTCAATAAAAGCTTGTAAAAATTAAAAGAAGGTAAACGCAAACGGACTCAAATTTTTAATTAAAAAAAATCCCTGGTAAATAAATAATTTTAAACATCTATGTTAAAATTTTCATCAAAATCGGTCCAGCAGTTTCTCTGCAAATAAGGGATTCGGAAACAAATACATACCTACACACACACATTTTTTCTCGACCACTTTTTGTTGCTGTCTTTAAGTGATATAGTGCATTTTCGTCTATATCTCGTACAATGTGATACACATTGCCTTCTATTCGCTCCTATGTCTTTTAAAGGTAAAAATCATCAGTTTCTTGGGCACAGCTCACAGTTTGTTTTTCATATTGCTTAAAAGAAAAAAAAGTACAAAATAATATCATTAACTATGTTTCCGCCCGGGATCGAACCGGGGGCCTTGTGCGTGTGAAGCACACGTGATAACCACTACACTACGGAAACTCAATTAGCCTTGGTGAATTGTCGGTTACTATCTATGTTCATCCAACTTTTCCTAATTCAAGTTGATCAATGATATGACTAAACTACCTATTAGTTTAATCGCTTAAGCTCCGAGTTCAAAATCCGTCTTCATTTTGCGCACCATAAGGGATAGGAACTAGATAGTCGCTTAAGATTAAGGTATCAAGTTGTCTAACCAGCACTAACTAATTGTTTGCTTGTTTTTAAACTCTTTTTGCAATTAAAAAAACAAATCAATCAACAAAAGAATAATTTTCAGATTTTGATTTCATAATTATGTACGTTTATCCGACGCTCTTACAGTGAAGGAAAACATCGTGAGGAAACCTGTACACGCCTGCGAAGAAAGGAACTCGAAGGTTGTTTGTAAAGTCGACCAACCCCACTGGGCCCGCGTGGTCGATTATTTCGACTAAGGCTCGATTGCCCTTTATTCAGGGTAGGCTCGAGTCCCTCGGTGGGGACATGTACGAGCCGTAATGCTGTAAACGTCTCTATATAAACACCTACATTGATATATCCATAGATAACTAGATTTCTACAAACCACTACAAAGTATATATTCATTAAAAAATATACATACATGTATGTATATATACACATATTATACTTAGCTCAGGGAAAGAGGTTTAGGGTAATATTCACTCTGGTAGTGAATTCCAAAGGCGCGCAGCTAGTACCTAGGTCTTCGAACAGTACGAGTAGGTAAGGTAGGTATTTAGACACCGTATTTATTTATTATCAATTATCTCAACAATATATACTGTGTAAACTGTTTAGATTTACCTTATCGCAAATACTTCCATTAAAACTCAGTTTAATAAATTATAAAGGTATTTCTAAAGAAAACTAGTAATTTATTAAATTATTTGAGTTTGCCTTGCCCGACTTACCACTTCAGCACCAAAAACACCAGGTCTACATGAGTTTTCCATTGGAAATACCGGCCCCAGGCACCAGGCTCACAGAGCCCAAAGCGTGCCGTGGAGATGGCACTTTAATAATTCAGTATTCAATTTCCTCGTATTTTGCACGAACCACGAAATGTAATAATAATGAACCTTTAGTTCAAAGAGGGAACTACTAAGTACTGACAGAAATAATTAGGATACGAATATTCATTATGCATACATATTAAATAATCATTTCCACAGGGCGCGGGCGCGGAGTGCGGAGTGCGGACGCGTTGTTCCGATTGTGCAGGTTCCTTTGAGATATTTGTTTAGTGTTTAGTGGGCGGGGCACATTGCTCGTAGAACTCGTCGCCCCAGCAGTAAAGTTCTCGAGTGGCGACCACGCACCGGAAAGCGTAGTGTAGGCAGGCCTCCCACTCGGTGGACCGATGACCTGGTGAAGGTCGCGGGAAGCCGCTGAATGCGGGCAGTGCAGAACCGGTCGTCGTGGAGAATTGGAGAAGTGGACGTCCTTCGGCTGATATGATGATGATGATGACTTGTTTAGTTCCTTAACTTTAGTTCCATTTGCCGTCTTTAAGGGTTCCGTACCAAGTAACGGGAACGTAGGTATCCCTTAGCCTACCCTGTCTGTCTGTCCGATCTTTTAGCTGTATATTGTGAACCGTAATAGGTAGCCGGGGACGTATATGAGGACGTATTTTTACAGAATATGAGTTATTTTGGGGTGATTTACTTACAAATAATTAAAATAAAGGAGGGAGGGGGGCGGCTAAAAAGACACGTTTTCAAGGTTTGTTTTTACAATATCGAAAAACATACAAGCATTAAACTTGGTGCGATTATAGGACTAATCCTAAATTAAAAGATAATTTAATAAAAACAGGCCTGTTTTGTTTGAGTTGTATACTCGCGCTAAGGAGTCCGCACTAAACGAAAAAAACTTTTTTTGTCGCTCGCGTTGATGTCTTTCTTTTGTTTGAAATGATTACAATATCATTGCAGTACTTGTGTGGAGTTAAGTGGCGGTACAGAAACCTCGGTGCACGAGGCCGACTCGCACTTGGCCGGTTTTTTTTTTAAGGAATAAAAAGTGACCTGAGACAAACGATCCTAAATCCAAATGGAGTCCAAAATTTGCATAGGAGAACCATCAAAAGCAAAATAATCAACGTGATCTTTGTTTATCACATTTAATTTGACTCTTAAACATTTTACCTTAGCGCCTGACAATTAAATAAAAGCAATAACAAGAAAACAATTTACCGTCCCTTTCCTTTACACAGTTAGAGAGAGAAGAACTACGCTTTGTGCAACTCGCTACTACAATTTCTACTACCTGGACCTTTTAAATGATAATGAAAGGTCCGAATGCACTAAAGTGCAAGAGAAAGGGTTTTTAAAATTGCACAAAATTCCGCAAAGCTTTAAAAGGGTTGGGTTGATCTACTTTGATACTAGGACAGCATAAGATGCACAAAGATGCAAGGTTAATGCACCATCATCCCAAGGTGTCAAAAAAGCAAAAGAACTCCACCGGTCCTCCTACAAAAAAGGATAAGTACAAAAGATGCATTTACAGCGTCCATCCTTTTCAAACGTAAGACGAGCATTTCACATAATGCAGGATAGACAAGGATGTAAGATCGAGGGTAGTGGCCTAACTAAGGTTACAAGTGAAAGGAACAATAAATCATTTTTTCCATGCCACGACAAAATGGTGTCCTTTCAATAAACTTTAAATGAGGCAGTAAATATTTTGTATGACATTCAACTGAAATCGTATTGATGGTAGGCTTCGGTAACTTTTATAAAGAAAAATAAAATTTGTGTATTTCAATGGATGTGACGACGAAGTTTAGTACGAATGCGAAAATGTTAGCGAAAATCGAACGGAGACAGAAAAAGTTTTGAAATGAGACATTTTTAGAAGTACGGTACAATTCTCAGTCACATTCGCCATTTGTAAATCGTAAATCTGTAACGTAAGGACGTGTTAAATGAAATGGATGGAAATATATCATGTTTTTAGCTACGGAGATGAAAAACTTGGTCCAGTGTAGGCTTACCAGACGTCAGGATTTTTAGGCACCTGTCAGGATTCCAGCCGCACTTTGGAAATTACAGGATATTTTGGATTATTAAGGTGTTTAAAGGTCTTTATCAAGCAGCCCAATGGTGGTTTTTCACTGTGTGGAGAGTAGGAATAGCCTCAATTTCAGATTGTGAGTCGGCGAGTGACCGGTTGGCACTGAGAAGGAGTATCATAAGTGGTGTTTTATTATTATGACTGTGCGTATTATGACCTTTTAATTAAACAACTGGTAACCCTAGTCCAGTGGCAGCGCTCCTGCTTGCTGGGCCAAGGGTCGTGGCACAGATGAGATATTAATTACTTCGTGACAGATACTGACTTACTTATAAAAGGAAAATACCTACGCCTACGCGTTTATTTACCTACTTCTTCTCACTGTCAGATTCGCACGGAAACAAGGGTATCAACGCGCTAGACTTAGGGTAGGGTTGACTCATGAAAATAAAAATAAAGTAATGTTTTTTTTTTAATTTGATTTTTTTTTATTTTTTTTTATTATTCACAATTGGTAAACCCTTAACAACATCTCACCTGGTGGTAAGTGACGATGTTGCCGAAGATGGAAGCGGGCTTACCAAGATTCCCCAACGCAATGGGGAACTGGCTATCTTATCTTCATGCCGGAACACACCAATGATATCAACATTGATATGTTGTTAACACTGATGTTTGGCGGCAAGATTTAGATAAGATGGTGGTAGCTAGCCAGGCGGGCTTAGAAAATGCCCTACCACCAACCAAACCGAGTCTTACAATTGACCCCGCCGGGAATCGAACCCGCGACCTCCTGTGTAAAGCCAGCGAAATTTGCCTCTGAGCTACGGAGGCGGTTAAATTGATTGATTTAAGTGATTGTCATAATAGTCCCGCACTCACAAAGCGTGAGCTTGACCGAATTTCAACTCACCTTTCATTTTTGTTTGGTTAGCAAAAAAAATATAATGCGCGATACTTTAGGTTTAAACCTAGGTGATTAAGGATAGAAGCGGTCTGATTGCGACCCGATAGTATGCTATCTACTCATCGGTACGTTCTTGTTGTTGGTGATTTTTAAGATTTCCTAGTCAAACAGTTTCACCACGTCCGTCGATAAGTGTTTACTTTACGAAATATCAAATTTTTGAGTGCTGATTTTTGTTAAGAGTTACGAAACCGCTATTTCAGGAAATCTTAAAAATATTGGGAATAGTGACAAATGATCAATTTACAAGAGAAAATATCACGGCTAAGTAGGCTGTCTTAGTTTACGTATTTTATTTAACCCGTACCTCCCATGCAAACCCAAATTATTTTTAAATTTTTTCATCAAGTCCTATAATATTACATCTCAACTTTGTTATTAAGTTACTGTAGTTTTTTTGGGTTCCGTACCTCAAAATGTAAAAACTAAACCTCTATAGTGTGTCTGTCTGTCCATCCGTCTGTCACAGGCAATCTGCTCCGAAACAACTAGACCGATTGAGTTGAAATTTGGTACACATAATTATGTAAGTCGGTGACCCAAACACGGACCACTTTTGGGAGGTAAATTAGTTTTTTTTTTACATAATTGTGTGACACATCAAATCAAAAGGCTTGTAGAGAGAATCTCAAATAAGTTTTTTCTATAATTTTAAGATAAATATTTTTGAAGTTATTCAAATAAATAGGCAAAAATTTACCATTCCCTCCCCTTAACTCCGAAACTACTGGGCCTAAAATATTAAAAAAAATACAGTTTATGAGGTTGAATGCACAAATTACAGGAAAAACTATGAGAAAATTTAAAGTCCTTCCGTTCCCACAGAAAAATGAAATTTCTATAGCTTAGAATATAGAATAGAAGATCCCTATTTACCTAGAGCAAAGTATGTAGTGAAAGGTCTTATTCTGTTGGTTAACGCTTAAAACTTTGAAACTTGGTGCGCAACTCTGTTTGTATGACCCCGAGTCGCACTTGGCCGGTTTATTAATTTTTGCTTCTCTACTTATGCTAAACGGTGACGCCACGTGAGAAAGTATGCACAGCGTGGCTGTACAATTTATCCAATGAACAACCAGACAGGACAACAGCGATGGTAGAGGTAGATGGTGGTGGAGCTGTTATAACCTCACCTGCAAGCTCGGTGGGCAGTGGTCCAGCAGCTCGAGCATGTGCTGGATGTTCTGCGCGTCCTGTATCACGAAGTTGAGTTCCATGTCGAACTCCCCGCCCACCAGCTGAAACAACGAGAAACAAAATTGAATGAGTAAAACAACAATTAATATAAAAAGTTAAGTGGTTCATGTGTCCATGTAAAGAGAAACTGATGCAACACTATAATTTGCTACAGGCAATCAGTGAAGAAAAGGTACGTTCAGTTCAAGCACCCTTCCAGTCAGCATTACTGCTGCAGGGTGCGAAGGCCCGAGATATCAGAGGGGGTATAATAAGGCAGGAGTATGGGCGATGCAGTCAGGATGGAGAGACATTGTCTAATGGAACCAGCTCGAATACTTGACATTCGAGCCAGTTTTTTTTATTATTATTTTTTTATTCACAATTGGTAAGCCCTCGGCATCATCTCACCTGATGATAAGGATAAGTATGGTAAGTATTGAAGAAATTAATGAATCCGGTGTCTAGATAAACACAAGGAAGGAAATTCATACTGCTTAACTTCTTTCCGATTAAAATTTTTGGTGGTGTGAAAATGCATCGTTCTTTACTTGTGTATAGGTTCTCTGTCTTCAAAAGTTTTTTTTTGATGCATTTGTGGAGGTGAGTCTTGCTTGCGTCTCAGCGTCTTTGCGATCTTCTATTGGCAGTCATTGTCTAGCTTGTTCTATTATACGATATGCGGGAGCCGGGTCATTCCTTTCCCTCTAATATGGTTGAGGGGAACGATGGCTTACTCTCGCGGTATACTCGAGATCGGGTGCTGTCCGTGTGAACTGGCCTACTCTAGTCAAAGGCATTAATGAAATTCAATGATTCTAATGTATAACTTCTCGTGTTATATTGTTTAAATGTTCTAATGACATAATTTGTTATATATCAACGATTGTATTTGACGTTAATAACTTAAGATTTTTTTCCACAAATGACATATATAAATATTATGTAATTACTATTTTATGACTATAAGAAAGAGTGTAATTTGCACCTAAACAGCTCGTAATCTAGTAAATCTTTAGAGTTAATTAAAGCATTGGAATTATGTTCGGCGTCAATTTTTGCTGTTGTAGATATAAACCTTAAATTTAAGGGTCCTTTTAATACAAAAACTTTAACGTCAGATTCAATCCAAACTTTGCGAATATATTGAGTAGACACATATCGGTGTTCGTAATTAGTTTCCATCGCAGTAAATTTAAACACAACTCATCTAAAGCTCAAATTAGTTTTGTAGTAAAAGTTTCTAACTGCTCTTATTTTTTTCCGAATCATATTAGTGTGACCATAATATTATTATTCCAATTTCTGTGATATTAGTATACCAACAATAACTTTCAGACATCGATATGTGACTTCTATACCTATTATATTATTTTATTCTATATTAGCTGTCCCGGCGAACTTCGTTCCACCTTACACTACATTACACTACCCTACCCTACACTACTCTACCCTACCCTACCCTAACTACACTACTCTACCCTAAAAACAATTATTTTTTTGACTTATATATTTTTTTTAATTGATGAATATCATATTTTTAATACTTATTATCCTATTCCGGACGAAGACAAATGCAAAAACACAAAAATCATAAAAATTGGTCCAGCCGTTCTTCAGTTATAAATGGTGTAACTAACACGACTTTCTTTAATATTATTCTATATTTGCAAAGTCAATTCGTAATTTAGTTTTTGTATTAGAGCGGGACTCCGTTTGTATGGACACTCAAACCCCCAGGGGCCCCTTAAGGTAAAATCTTTAGGGTAAAATATTTTAAAACAACGGTTGAAGATCTTGGTGAGTACCAACTTAATGTTATTATGTATATTTAAAAATTAACTGGGATCTTTTTATAATGGCGAGTATTGTTTGGCCACGATGGAACCTGCCTTTTTTGTTTTATGGCTTTCAGATGGCGTATTCGTGGTATTGTTTTTCCTGAGAGGAAAAAATTACAAAAGGGGATTTTGGCAACAGTACTTCTTTTTTTACGAAGTCACGAGTTTAAAAACCATAAGATCGCGCAATTAGGACGCTCTTTTTGCGGTGGTATCAGATGTTCTCACGTAACCTAAGAAAATTCTAGCCCATAATTATCCATTTACGAAGATCTATTAGGCGAACTAACGGTGGTGTGTATAACACAAGCCAAGAAGATGGTCGATGCCTGTCGTATCAACCAGTAAGAAACTGACAGAAAAAAGATTATTCCAAAGACAACAACACAAGATTAAATTTTAGAATAAGAAGTAATCAATAAAATACATTTGTTTGTTTGTACATACTTCTTAGTTGTAAGTTGGCCGGAGCAAGGAAAACATGTGCAGGGAGGCTACATCTGGGATAACGAATGCGAGTGCTGTGCCTCTCCCCAGAACATAGCACTTATTTGTCCTGCCCTACGTGTCCCTAGCATTTGTATGGGCGACAGATACAGAACAGATAGCACAGTCCGTGTTGCAGGGTATTGGTCTGGAAAAAATTGATTTGAGTCAAAGGATCGACTCGCTAAGAAGAAGACTACAAAAATAAACCTTAAAAAACCAATATATAATAAAAAAATAATGTGTACAAAGGCGGACTAGACGAGAGGAAGTTCAAAGAAACTCTTAAATACTTAGTTACAATCACTATAAAGAAAACTTCAAGAGTATGTGAAATGGCATGTTAAATTAGATGTACTTGACTAACCTCAGAAAATGGGACTGCAAACGTAGGTAACGGTTACATTATAAGAGCCTAAAAAATTACTGACATGACTTTTTAATGTCATGACGTGAAAGGCTTGAGGTAGGCTTTGTGATCGATCACATTTTAGAGACAGTTTTATTAAGCATGAGAAAAGAACATTTGTTTGTTCCTTTTTATCCATATTTAATTCATCCCGGCAAAACAAAGGGCATCAGATAAGGTAGATATCTATCTACACTCCTTTATCGTGTGCAGACAGCTATTCATTTATCACAATCCTTTCTCTTGCCCACGCACGAATCTTTCAAAGGACGCTCCTATCTCCTAGGTGAGTAGAGTAAATATAGCGGTTCTGGCTCACCAGTGCGAGTGAGAGAGAGAGAAGATACGAAATCCTATGTGTTAGAGCGAGACAGAGCGATGGTGTGAGTGAGAATGACGTCATACAGTGCGAGTGAGTGAGGGGTAAGATGCGATACCGCATGTGTTAGAGCGAGACAGAGCTATGGTGTGAGTGAGAATATGCGTAGGCGTAGTGGGCGTGGCCACCCATCAACCTTGGCATCGACCAATCACAGCGTCAGCTGTCAACATGACAGCTGTCAAAGTCAGCTGTCACAACTGTCAACATGACACCTGTCATTGGACTGTTATGTCAGCTGTCACCATAGCAGCAAAGTTAGCGAATGTGTGAATATAGATGGCGTTAGTGAGAAAAAAAACATTCGTTTGGTTAGATTTGAATCCACTGCGGCGGCGGCTCTGAAGCGACGCGAGTAGCCACACCGCAGAGCCACAGCACCTGATAACGTTAGCAATGAAATATTGATATCCATGGCTGGATATGACGTCATGGCGGGTGCCCAAGGGGGCGGGGGCGAGGGCGCTGAATGATGTGGATAAAAATGCATGAGTGATAGAGAGAGAGAGAGAGAGAGAGAGACACACATACCGCGGCCTGCCAAACAGTTTTTGCGCTAGGTGTTAACTATACCTATGAGAGAAGACAGAGATAATATGCTGCGGCTCACGGCGGATGCCTAGGGTGCGGAATGCGGCGGAGGCGCTGAATGATGCAGATAAACATGGTACTACTATCAGCTGTGTTTAACTCCGATGATGGAATACAATGGCGGCGCAGTACCAACACTCTAGTAGATGATAATGTTACACACACACGCCGCTAGATGGGGTGTACTAAGCAAAAATCCATTGACATTGTCAGGAATCGAACCCGCTGCTCATATAGTGCGAGCATATCATTCAACCTCGGCACCGGCACGGCGGCGGGGGCCGGACCGAGTCTTATCAACGTGCGCGCCGCTCGCAGGTGGATGTGGGCAGCAGCTAGTATATAAAGTTTAATAGAATTTTATGTACTTAGTTAACGAGAAGAAACACCTTTTTAGGGTTTCGCATGTGAATCTTAAAAATAAAAAACCATTTTCATATAATAAGTATATACTTGTTTTTTTATTTCATCAACTTATAAAATAGGTATTAAACAAAAATTCGAGACAAAAACATGCTATTTCACAATCGATAATAGACGTTTTATCACACACTTGATCTAGAATAGCACTCGTTTCCTGTAGTGTAAGCGGTTGCCTATGTTTCAGATGTCTCTTGAACAAATTAATTCGATTTTCATAGGTAGCCCCGAGTTTATGTAATCGTTGCATCTGTGCACTAATACACCCCATAAGTTTCTCAATGTTTCTCCAATCCTCATGACTTAATACGACGTATTTTTCCGGCTGGGTTACTCGTGTTATTAATAAATCTGCGCAGACATCCGGCCGGGGTGGTAAGTTGAAAACAGCTAGATTTCCAAAGCAGGTTATTTCCATCGGCATCTCAGGTGATGTAGGTGAGCTGGTGAAGAAATTTCTCAAGATATCAGCTTTCTCCACGAATAGTCCAAACCACTCTCGTTCACTTAGTTCCAGCTTCCCATCGAGGTTCACACAAATTGATAAATCTTGCGGTTTGTTCCCCGCACCCGCCTCCATATTATGTTGTGATAGTTGTAGATTTAGGTATACGTATACGGAAGATAATTTCTGCTGCCCAGCTGCTGTTGTTGGTAGACTGAACTGACTCTTACTTAGTTCACACTTCCGCCAAACCACAGATGGCGTGTACGAGGGAAATAAACCCAACATTTTTTTATATTTAGAAAATTTGAAGACGTATGTTATCTACACTGCACTCTTCAAGAGACCGAAGGTAACTGACTTATTTTTTACTGTGTTATCTTTCGCACACTTCCGGTGAGTGCGGTATACTCAAACATAGAGTCATTGATGATAAGACAGTAGGCTGTAGTGTTACCAGGAACATTCTTTTTAAAATCCAGCTCAACTTTGATATCGATAGCGCCACCAGCGTTGTAGGTATCGCACTGTCGCGATGTATCGATAACCACTAACGCACATTTAGTTTTATAGTGCGCAACGTCCACTTGTGGGCTACTATGTAAGCGATGATAGTAGTTTTGTTGAAAATTGGCGAATGCATCATACAATAGGGGGTAGGAGCCCTTTTCAAAATCAGCTGAAAATGAGTCGTATGGGTAGTACTGAGAGTTCAAGTACACTTTACAGTTTGTTAGATTGCAGTGGTCGAATAGACTCATATCCTTCATCTCCTCATTTTTCTTGCCCGTTTGCAGTCCAATGATGACATAGCGAGGTTTCTCCAGTTGTGAGGTGGTTTTAATTGTCCACACATGTTTTTGAGCGGATGGCAACACCGGATACTCGTACAGGTCCCAGGTGCGGAATGCGATAGGGATAGGTATATTTCTCTCTACATAGGTTAGAAGTCGTAGTTTTTCCTTATCAGACACCTTAATGATTGGCACGCGCCAAACAAGACGAGTGATTTCTATTTCTGGATGCTTGGCAACTTCCTTGGTGATTGCAGCATTGATGTTTGTATTGGCTCTATTTAAAACCAATTCATGTTTAGCATTCATTATCACCCGTCGATAGTCCTCAGCGAATCCGAGCAGGTGTGAGAGTGGCACCGTAAAGCTAAAGTCTCCATCTTCAATCACCTTTATCGCACCGGTATTCCACCCAGCGTTCTCCAAGGCGTTCTCCGTCTCTTTAGCGTACGAGATTAGACCCTTCATGGTGGATGTGACACCGCAATTCTTGGTCCTATCAATTTCCACTCCATTCAATTCGTAGCGTATGTCTTGAAACAGGTAGGCTAATCCATTGTTGATGAAGGTGCACTCCTTGTTAATAGTGCCTTCTATTAAAATTTGGCTATCGCACGGTAACACTATCAAATCTTGGCGGTTGATACAAATACGAATCTCATCGTTGTTTTTGAAAGAGTTATTGTATGGGTTAAAGGTGTGATATTCAATACTCTCTATGCTATCATCAAACACCACACTCTCAGCTATATCTAAGATAGTGGATGATGACATGGCGGTACTTTAAACCCAATCGATTGCAAAAATAAGATATTTTCTTTAGATAATTTTTTAACAGCTGCAGCAGTAGTAGGTGGTGGATGTCTCCACTCACGATGATCACTACTTAATGTAGGTGTCACCTGCTTGCTCTCACTTTTATACACAATCATCGCAGTACCTTTCTAATGTGCAATCGTAGCGATATATTTTCACCTTGAAAATTAACCAGGTCTCCGCGTTCGTTGACAATGCGCACCTTAATTTCTTGTATAGTGTTTCTCTTGATTGGTAAATAGATAATATTCGAAGGGGTCTCCACTATCTGATAGCCAGGTGGGACAGTAGGTGAAAACTCGTGAATCACATGCGATGGCTCGTTATTGATGAATGAACCCTCCACTATGTTGCACTGTATTCTTATAGTATGCGTTATCAGTATATCAATCTGCTTATCGGACCAGTGCATCATCTTGGAGTTAAGAACTCGCGGTGAGAAGCCTAAAAGTGGTGCGATAGAGTTCTTTTTGTTGAAATAAACCTCATATTTAGGTGAGTACACTAAGCATTTCGCTGTGTTTACATTCGCCTCCAACTCGAGTATACCTCCACTCTTCGCATCTCCATCGATTTGAGCCTGAGCAATCATTTGCTTGTACAGGTTCTTGATGATATCGCGCAGTTCATAAGTCCCCTCGGGCACCTTAAGTATTTTATCACCATAATGAAATAAATTATTACTTTTATCCACATTAGGTATGGAATTGAATGTCTTAAAATAGACCAAAGCACATTCATAGTCCCCATTGTCTAGTTCTAGCGGTGTAAGAAAATCCGCAGACAACTCTGAGCTATTACTGTTAAGGGAAATTGTAAAAGAGTGCGGCATGTTTAGGTATTTGCGTGGTAATGATCAATAATAAACTCTAACATCGGTTTATATATAGATATATTTTGAACTTACTTATTAAACATTCTATGGGTATAGGTGGTTAAAAACTTTAAACATAAATGACCACAGTTTTTAGCGGTGAAACGTTGAACTCTATCATAATTATACTCTATATGTATTTTATTCATATAACGAACAAACTCCAACGGTGGCCTCAAGTCTCCATAGCTATCAAAATACATGCAAATATTGTCTTTTTTCACATAGGCAACCCAATGTGTTCCGGGTCCTTCTCGATTATCCAAGTTGATAACACCTGTTTCGCAGCGATGTGGAGCGGTGTTCGGTAGACTGTCTCTCATGAAAACACCTCTGAAGAAAGGTATTCCCACCTTTTTAACATACTCCAGGATATCATTATCAGTGAGCTGCACCTCTACCGCTCTTAGTAGTTTTTTGGGGGTGCTAGGTAAAGCCCCATCCCACGTTTGTAAGGAGCCACATACAATCCTTTTCCAACCTTTCCCCCATCACCGCCGCTTTTTCTACTCGCCATTTCATAAATGTTTTTAGCTGCGGTGGTGACACCTCCTGCAAGGGTTCCAGCAGCTGCTAGTGCGCCTAATAGAGGAATAAGCGGTAAGAACCCTCCTCTTTTAGACGACGGCACGGGTATGACCCTCGGCATCTGAATCGTTTTTCCTCTAGCGTATTGCTTGGCGACTTTCACAGCGGCACTCAATAGCGAAGCAGCGGTAGATGTCGTATTTTTCTTTTTAATTTTATTCTTCATAGCCTTGCGGGTAGCACCAATGACCCTGGATATGGGAATCCCCATCCCACGCTTGACTTTGAACTTCATTGCTTTATTCACAGCAAGGCCGGCCAGTCGCTCTGATAAATTCGATGATTCACGCCAACGTTTTTCAGCGGCGGTTGCTAGCTCCAAATCGGCCATATGTCTCGCCTCTAAGGATGAATTTTGCGCGTACGCAATATCGTGTAATTTACAGGCTTCGTCGAGCAGGTTAATGCCCCTATCACCACGTGATAACCGTTTCTTTAGTTTGGTTCCTGGTCCACAATAGTTATAACCGGGTATGTGGAGTTCAAACGGAAGATTATTGATAACACTATTTAAGAGTCCCGATCCACGTTTAACCACTTTAACTTTTCGTTTCATAATGCACTAATATGATGTGTGTAATCGCCTTAAATAGAAACATTTATTAGTCGTGTGCAGGTGAAGTGATTACAACAGCAGCAGCAAGGTGGTGGTGGTGAGTCATCGTTGTTGTTATCATCTTTCTTAGCCTGTAGCTCACAGCTAGTTTCCGATTGCTTCTTCTTCTTCTCACCCTCTTGTTGTTGTTGTTGTTGTATGCAGTACGGACAACTCTTCCTCAAAAACCAAGGTGAATCTATTTGAGTGGCGTTGGGATCCGGGTTGACGGGATGCTCTGTACAGATAAAATACTTTCGAATATCCGGGTCGTTTCGCAGGTAATCTGGAAGAATATCCTCCAATTCCATCACCCACTCAAAAGGATGGTAGGTACTAAGGATTTTTTTCAACTCATTTTTTATTTTTTCTTTATCAACAGGAGACATGGTTATGGAGTCTATCTATCTATCTATATACTAGTATATATAGCACGTTCAACTCGAGCGGGTTCTCACAACGTAATGAAACTTAGAAAGCAAAGCTCGTGTCTTAAAGTGAAGGATTGGAGTGATTATTGTTGTGATGGCAGCAGCAGCAGCGGTACATCAATGGTCAACTCAAAAAATGGTGTGTTGCTATCAAACAGTATAAGATGTCTTATCTGTGGTCCCTCAAACTGTGGGAAAACCAACGTTCTCCTAACACTACTGCTCGACCCAAACGGAATCAAGTTTTCCAATGTGTACCTGTACTCCAAGTCGCTTCATCAACCAAAATACCTATTTCTTGATAGGGTGCTGAAGAAAGTAAAGGGTTTAACGTTTTATGCGTACAATGATAAGAGTCAAGTGGTGCCACCGAATGAAGCTCAAGACCATAGTGTTGTAATTTTCGATGACGTGGCTTTAGAGGATCAAGACGCTATACGTCAGTACTTTTCTATGGGACGTCATAAGGGGTTGGACTGTTTTTACTTGTGTCAAACCTATAGTAAAATACCAAAACAGCTGGTTAGAGACAATGCAAACTTGATACTGCTGTTTAAACAGGATGATTTAAATCTAAGACACTCGTACGATGATCACGTAAACACCGATATGACTTGGGAGCAATTTCAAGACATTTGTCGCAAGTGTTGGGAGGAAAAGTACTCTTTTCTGGTGATTGATAAGGATAGAGATATAAGTAAAGGACGCTATCGGAGAGGATTTGATACATTTATTACATTATAAATTGATTCGTCACCCACTTGTGTACTTCATTCGGCAAAATGTCATCATCAAAGGTGCAGGTCTTTGGTGATAAGGAGTTGAAACGTAAGCTTACGCAATCCATTGATGCTGTAAGGAAAAAAGTTAAGGCGCTACAATCAGATAAACAGATGCTTACAACACGATTGGAGGAAACATTTGAACCCATCACGAAACCCTTAAAAGCTCTATCATCAGATCTGATGACGATAAAACCAGAACCATCACCGCAGGCAGCTTATTTACAAACAAAAACCTCTACACCCTATAAAATGAGTTTTAAAAAGGAAATGGATGATGCTGATGCTGATGAGGACTTGGGTGAAGACTATTCAATAGAACCCGAGGAGGAAGAAGCAGAAGAAGAAGATCCTGCAGATATATCTGCGATACCATCGGAATTTATGGTGGCAGGGGAAGAAAGTGGTGCTAGCATGGATGAAACGAGTATGCTACCATATTTGGCGAACCTGTTTAAACGAGAGAAGATTCCATTCGGTGTTCACATACAACGTGATAAGATGTATGTAGGAGATAGCCCGCTCAAAATTGAAAACAATGAAATTAGTGTTAAGGGGAAAACGTTTGAAAAAACACTCGGTTTATTAGAGCTTCTCTTCAAAAAAGTTCCTAATAAAGAAATTGTTCTCAAAGCTGATATCGATAACTACTTAAACATTCTAAACTTAACCAATGCTTATCGACGTGGGTATTTACCTGAAGGTCAAGTGCAAGGAACAAAAGGTATCAAGTATAATACATACATTAGACGTTATTTGGGTAATATGAGACCGCAGCAGCAGCAGCAGCAGCAGTCAAACAAGGCTGGTGGTGGTTGCCTTCTCACACAAAAATCCTACTACCCCACCACTGATTACATTTATTGGGATGATCCCAATGAGCTTGTAGATCGTCTGCGACTACTGATTGCATCTCAGAACGCTGGTAACACGGGGCACACCAATGAAATCAACGCTATTACAGAGGAGCTCATAGAAGCTGGTATTGTATTGAAGAAGAAGAAGAATACCTACCTTAACCACTAGACCTCTAATAGCCGATAATATGAGGTCTTGTAGCTAAAAAATATGAAACAGGGTCTATAGCTAAACAGATGAGATTAGCTCTGATAGCTGATGATATTAGATCAGGTCTGTAGATTATGAGGTCTATAGCTGATGAGATTAGATCAGGTCTGTAGATTATAAGGTCTTGTAGCTAAAAAGATAAGATTAGCTCTGATTTAGGTCTGTGTCAGAGTCTAATAAAAGCCGCTATAACTTTCGCCTATACATCATAACTAAAATGCCTGTCCACAAGTTCGGACATCACCTCCACTCTGGGGGAGTGCTTATAAATAATCTAAAATCGAGTATACGAGAAATCGATTGTGAAAATAAGCGATTGACAGAGGTTGATAGGGGTACGAGTAAAAGTGATGCAGTGATAAAGGAACAGCTGGACGAGGTGTTCGAGCAATGTCTCACACATACTCGTAACACAGCTATAGCGCTTGAAGCGCTTCAAAAATCTATAGATTTGTTAAATAAAAGGTTCACTGCACCATTAAATAAAAGCAGCACTAGTGCAGAGTCTAATCCAGCTAAAATCAGACGTGTCACCCTCATACCACAAAGTATAGTGGGTAAAAAAAAACAACAAAAGAACCCCCTAGTAGCACCAAAAACACACAATGAGTAAGGCGCAAGTTGTTAAAGAAATACATAGATACGCAAGAAAGAACTTCCCCCGCAGACGTTTCATACAAAAGGGTATTGATGACACCTGGCAAATTGATCTGATTGATATGCAGAAACACTCTAGAGATAACGGCGGGTATAAGTATATTCTATTGTGTATAGACACCTTTTCAAAATTTATTTGGACTCAACCATTGAAGAGTAAAAATGCTGATGACGTCACGAGGGCTATGCAAGAGATTTTGAGCGGGCGAAGAAAACCGAAAAACCTTCAATCTGATCAAGGAAAGGAATTTTTCAATAGCAAGTTTGAAGCGCTCATGAAACGTTATGCAATCAACCATTACTCCACTTATAGCGTAATGAAGGCATCTATAGCAGAGCGGGCGATAAGGACCCTCAAACATTGGTTATGGCAAAATTTTAGCTTGAATGGCTCCTACAATTGGACTAAACACATACGCGAGATTGTAGAGCGATACAATAGTAAAAAACACTCAACCACAGGTATGGCACCATCCGATGTGAGCAAATCAAACTCTCAGGAAATCCTCCATAGAGTGTACAACAATATCAAGATTGCACCACAAGCTAAATTCAAGGTTGGAGATCATGTTCGTATAAGCAAGTTTAAGACGATATTCTCTAAAGGTTACACCGGCAATTGGTCAGCGGAAATTTTTAAAATTGTCAAGGTACAAATCACAAATCCAGTCACATATTTACTTGAAGATTCGAAGCAAGAACCGATATTGGGGGCATTCTATGAGTCTGAGTTGCAAAGAGTGAAATATTCAGATGTTTACCTTATTGAGAAAGTGTTAAAACGTAAAGGTGATAAACTATATGTTAAATGGTTGGGTCTTAACGAAAAAAATTGGGTACCTAAGGCGAACATTGTTTGATTAAAATAAATGTTGATTAAATATATTATTTAGTTTTACTATCCTTCTTCCCCTTAATAAGTACTGCCCCTTAAATAATATCATTCTTATCAGCGCGCGCCGCTACTCGCATTCATACGAGGACCTAACTAGATACCTACTATTCACACTCTGTTATCACTCAGTGGCGCGAGTGATGGATATGGTTTTGTGCGAACGAGGGGTAGTGGGTTTGACTCCCGTGCAAGTTAAATAACAAAAATAGGTAGGTATACCTAGCTCAGTATATAACCTTCACCACATCCGGTTAGAACTAGATATTTCACAATATTTCATAGGTATTGCATCACCTCGAGTCTTAACCACAGCTTCTGTTAGACTCTTATCAGCGTGTGACCGGCATCCTATAACCTTCACCACATCCGGTTAGGTGGGTGTGAAATAGAACATTCTAGAAACCATCCACTTTATGCGCATGCGCACAAACACACCCTAGGTATATTATAAATAGGAAGGATCGGGTTATTTACGCTCACTCATCCGTAAGTTGTTGCCACTGCCGCTACACTACCACTATACCTATTTTTTACTAATATACCAATAAAAATGGAGGGAGTTAAATGTGAATATTGTGAGAGGTGTTTCAAAAGAAATGGTGATGTATTGAAGCACTACAAATTCTGTTCAGCGAGAGTCGATTACCCCAACAAGCAACAGTTGCAGTACTGTTCAGTCTGTGATGTTCAAATTAAAAATCTTGCAACTCATCAGAGAAGTGTTGGTCACAAAGAGAAAGTGGTGTGTGAGGTTTATGGTGAGGGGGTGGAGATAGTGGAATCATCGTTTAAGTCCCGCATAGCCACCTACCGAGTGTTTTCGATGGAGAAAAAATTACTACCTGAAGATTTCATGGAAAATATTAAAGAGCGCGTGATAAAACTAACAGAGGGCAAACTCGAAGAATATAAATCCATAAAAATTAATATTGAACTTTTCGCTTTATATAAAAAAACGACGTTGATGCAGGATGGAGAGGAAAATGTCATGGAGGAGATAAAATCGTTTAATACAAAGAATAAAGGTGTATTTAAAAGTGATGACTTAAGTGAAATATATAACTTATTTATTAAGGAAATTAAGAATAAGGCTGAGGAGTTCCAAGAGCGGGACAGCGGTTGGGCCCTCTCAGAAGTGTTATACTTAGAGGTAAATATCAATAAATACACACCTCTGAGAGGGTCCAGCTATATACCACTACCCAAGTGGATCCTGGATAAGCATGCTTGCGTAAATGTGAAAAATCAGGACGAGGCATGCTTCGCTTGGGCAGTGGTTAGCGCCCTGTACCCCGCTGCAGCTAATGGGGATAGGACCTCCTCTTACCCTCACTACCGGGAGGTGTTGAGGTTGGAGGGGGTGACTTTCCCCACATGTGTAAATAGAGACATTAAGTGCTTTGAGGATAAAAATGATATTAGTGTTAATGTATATGAGGTGAGTGGGCAGGAGATCACAGGTCCACTCTACCATACCCCAATAAAACGGAGGGTGCATGTAAATCTTCTCCTCATCGAAGATGGGGAGAAACAACATTATGTATGGATAAAAGACCTCTCGAGGTTGATAAGATCACAGCTCACCAATTATGAGCATAGAGTATGGATCTGTGATGGCTGCCTGCTCACCTTCGCGAGTAACCGAAACTATGAGGAGCATGTAAAACATGATTGCTCACATGTAAGAACGATTGTACCAAGCGAGGGGGGTAATATATTAAAATTTAAAAATCATCAAAATAAAATGCCTGTTCCGGTGATTGTTTACGCTGATTTTGAAGCAATATTAAAACCTATTAGTTCTTGTCAACCAGACAAGGCTCACTCCTATACTGAGAGCCGCCATGAGCATGTTCCTCATAGTTTTGGTTACTATATAAAGTGTTCATATGATGATAAATTATCAAAGTTTGTGTCATACAGAGGTGTAGTGTGCTAAAACTTTTTTGAAATCTCTAGAAGATGAACTAAAACCGTTTTGTGAGGCTTTTTCGAAAGTAGTGCCAATGACCCCCCTCAACACAGAGCAGGAGCAAGCTTATAGCACGACTCTGAACTGCCATATATGTGGTGAGGAGATGGGAATAGATAGAGTACGAGATCACTGTCATTTCACAGGTGAGTTTAGAGGTGCTGCTCATTCCTCGTGTAATTTAAATCATAAGCTTAAACGCACCATCCCCATAGTATTTCATAACTTATCTAAGTATGACGCACATTTTATTATTAAAGCTTTACAAGATTATAATGTAGAAGTGTTACCTAAAAACAAAGAAAACTTCATCTCTTTTACAATCAAAAGTAAGGAGCTTAACTTTAATCTTAGATTTATTGATTCATTTAAGTTCATGTCATCCAGTCTTGATAGATTAGCGAAAAATCTTAAACCGGAACAATTCAAAACAATTGAAAAAGTTTTCCCACAACATACATCTCTGTTGACTTGTAAAGGTGTGTTTCCTTATGAGTATATCACTTCGATGGAGAGATTAGAGGAAACACGCCTGCCATCACAAAACTGTTTCTATAGCACTCTTAACAACTGCGGGTGTACTGATGTTGAGTACAGTCACGCACAAAATGTTTGGAGTGTTTTCAACATAAAGTCTCTGGGCGAATACAGCGACTTATATCTAAAAACTGATGTTCTTCTTCTCACCGATGTGTTTGAGAATTTTAGAGATGTATGCTCTAAGACGTATGAGTTGGACCCAGCACACTATTACACCGCACCTGGATTGAGCTGGGATGCTATGTTAAAGCATACTAAAATAGAGTTGGAACTGTTGACAGATCTCTCTATGATCAAGTTTATATCACGGGGTATACGAGGTGGTTTGAGTCAATGTAGTGGGAAGTATGCTGAAGCAAATAATAAATACCTAAAAGATTATGATCCTAGTAAAGAGGCTAGTCTAATATTCTGGACTGATGCAAATAACGAATATGGGTGGGCAATGTCTCAAACCCTCCCATACAAAGACTTCCGGTGGTTGGGTGAAGAGGAGATCGCAAACTTTGATTTGAACGCAATAAGTTTAGATGGGGAAAAGGGGTACTTCTTGGAAGTGGATTTAGAGTACCCCCAACATTTACACGATCTCCACAACGATTACCCCTTTTGTCCTGAAAATAAGATCCCCCCAGGTGGTGGTGGTAAAACTTGTAAATTATTAGCTACGTTAGATGATAAGAACCATTATGTAATTCACTATGTAAACTTACAACAAGCCCTCAAGCATGGATTAATATTGAAAAATGTGTATAGGATTATTGAATTTTCACAGTCATGCTGGCTTAAGGTGTATATCGATCTGAATACATCTAAACGTGCACTCGCTGAAAACACATTCGAAAAAGAGTTTTTTAAACTCATGAACAATAGTGTTTTCGGTAAGACTATGGAAAACGTAGATAAACGGGTGGATGTACGTATCACCAACAGTTGGGATAGTCATGGTAAACGTTTGGGGGCGCGGGCTCTTATAGCTAAATTAAATTTTCATAGTCGCACAATATTAGATGAGGATCTAGTTATAATTCAGATGTATAGAAATAAAGTTGAATATAATAAACCGATTTATATTGGATTCAGCGTCTTAGAGTTAAGCAAGACGTTAATGTATGAATTTCATTATAATTATATGAAACCAAAGTTTGGAAAAAATATAGATTTATTATACACCGATACCGATTCGTTTATATATAATATAAAAACGAATGATTTTTATGATGACATCAAACCAGACCTTGAGGCTCGGTTTGATACTTCAGATTATTCTATGGATAATGTTTATAATTATCCTCAAGTCAATAAAAAAGTTGTAGGTAAATTTAAAGATGAATGTTGTGGGGGGTTGATAAAACAATTTATAGGTATACGATCAAAGTGTTATTGTATAGTTAAAGAGAATGATGATGATGAAAACTGTGTGAAGAAAATTAAAGGTATTAAAAGGAAAGTTGTTATCGATGAGATAACGGTACAGAACTATTTAGATTGTTTAAAAGATAACAGTGCTTTATTACTAAAGCAGATGGGTGTAATAAGAAGTAGAGCTCATCGCTTATACACCCAAACTTTAAATAAAGTAGCCTTAAATAATGTAGACGATAAGAGATTTTATATAGGTAATTATAAGACGTTAGCTTGGGGGCATAAGGATATAATGAATTAGACATATGATTAGTTTTTAAAAACATCTGTCTTTGTATATAAAAAGTGTTATCTAGGTTAAGGTTAAAATTATATGTTGCATCTAGAAAATAAATATTTTTTACACATTTTATTTCATTAAGTTTTTTTATTAAATACTAATCCCAACACTTTTGCTCTCGCTTGTACCGCACATAGCGTGCGGTGGTTAGATAACATGCTCGCACTATATGAACAGCAGGTTCGATCCCTGCGGCGCGCACGTTGATAAGACTCGGTCCGGCCCCCGCCGCCGTGCCGGTGCCGAGGTTGAATGATATGCTCGCACTATATGAGCAGCGGGTTCGATTCCTGACAATGTCAATGGATTTTTGCTTAGTACACCCCATCTAGCGGCGTGTGTGTGTAACATTATCATCTACTAGAGTGTTGGTACTGCGCCGCCATTGTATTCCATCATCGGAGTTAAACACAGCTGATAGTAGTACCATGTTTATCTGCATCATTCAGCGCCTCCGCCCCCGCACCCTAGGCATCCGCCGTGAGCCGCAGCATATTATCTCTGTCTTCTCTCATAGGTATAGTTAACACCTAGCGCAAAAACTGTTTGGCAGGCCGCGGTATGTGTGTCTCTCTCTCTCTCTCTCTCTCTCTATCACTCATGCATTTTTATCCACATCATTCAGCGCCCTCGCCCCCGCCCCCTTGGGCACCCGCCATGACGTCATATCCAGCCATGGATATCAATATTTCATTGCTAACGTTATCAGGTGCTGTGGCTCTGCGGTGTGGCTACTCGCGTCGCTTCAGAGCCGCCGCCGCAGTGGATTCAAATCTAACCAAACGAATGTTTTTTTTCTCACTAACGCCATCTATATTCACACATTCGCTAACTTTGCTGCTATGGTGACAGCTGACATAACAGTCCAATGACAGGTGTCATGTTGACAGTTGTGACAGCTGACTTTGACAGCTGTCATGTTGACAGCTGACGCTGTGATTGGTCGATGCCAAGGTTGATGGGTGGCCACGCCCACTACGCCTACGCATATTCTCACTCACACCATAGCTCTGTCTCGCTCTAACACATGCGGTATCGCATCTTACCCCTCACTCACTCGCACTGTATGACGTCATTCTCACTCACACCATCGCTCTGTCTCGCTCTAACACATAGGATTTCGTATCTTCTCTCTCTCTCACTCGCACTGGTGAGCCAGAACCGCTATATTTACTCTACTTAGGTGTCCATGAAGCCCTAGTACCAGGGATATCGATATCACCGGGAATCCGGGATCTTTTGTCCAGGAACTATGCTGAGATTTATTACGGTGCTTTCTATACACCTTTGTCGGGATGGAAGTGTCTCGGTATTTCTTAAATTATAATACAGGTTGTCTAAAAAGAAAGTTTATATTTGTTTAGCTTACTGCGTGAACGCAAAGAATCCTAGGGGCGCGGGAGGTATATCAATCGGTAGACTGGCTCTAAGGATTTCATTCAGTCGCTATAGAGCGTTTCACGGGAGACAGCGTACGTTCCGTGTGCGAGTGTTTTACAAAAACAACGATTCCGCCAGTTTTGCCATAATTGCGCGGCGGAAACTTCGTAATCATTACCAATTTCGGCACTGGGTGTTTCTTTAAGGTCCAGATGTTTGAGGAGACCTTCTTCAAACTTCATGTACCCACGTTTTAATTCTGATGCTTCTTTAAGGTGATGAATTTGGTAACGATTGTAAAAATCGCCAGGCAATTATGGAAAATTGGCAGAATCGTTGTTCTTGTAAAACGCGCGCACACAGAACGGACGCTGCCTCCCGTGAAACGCTCTATAGCGACTAAATTCCCAAGGGCCAGTCTACCGATTGATATACCCCCCGCGCCCCTAGGATTCTTTGCGTTCACGCAGTAAGCTAAACTAATATAAACTTTCTTTTGAAACATCCTGTACATACATATCATACCGTAATACCCTGTACATACATATCATACCGTAATACATACAGTTTCAATGTGAAATTGTACCGTACCTCCGTAAAATGTAAAATGTCATAATAAAAGCCGTAAGAAAGAAAATAAAGTACCATTTACGCTCGAATAGTTTTCAAAAGATAGGTAAGGCAATATACATTCCTACATAATGCGCATACGTTTAGATACCATTGGCTTTTATTCAATAGGAATAACGTTTTGCGCCCGAGTGAAATATTGGCAGTATCTTGAAAAGCCGGATGACAATGGGGTGTTGTCGCCATCGTGTTCGACGGACATTCAATTTGCACGATCGGTCAATCTCTCTATAGCCTATGCGTGCCTGGTAACCGGCCCTTTTGTGTTGCGCAACAATGGGGTCTGCAGGAACAAGAAAAATAAAGATGGGGTAGAGGTAGCTAAGGCAATCCAACATTAATAATATCACTGAGGGCAATCTAACAATAACTACACTCGGCCATTTTGTGATTCGGCAAGTTAGGAGGGAGGGATGAGTTTGGTTCGCGAAGAAATAAATAAAAGTAATAAATGAGACAGATTAGTTAAAAAAATAATGATTTTAAAATGTAAACAAAAAATTGTAGTGAACCTATTAACATAGCAAAAGTAACCATTATTTACGCAAATGGAAAAATTGTCTGGAAATAAATCTCAACTTTCTAAGCTTTAAGTTACTAGGAACTCATAAACTTAACGAGGTATACAAAAAGTTCCCCCATGGTCATTTGAAACCCCATCATTTGCAGCACGCCCCACGCATTACAGCCATCGACATGTGTTTTTATCTCAGGTTTTTATATTCCCTTCTTTATCTAACGCAGCTGCTACATTCCCTGTTGAGTCTAGCAAACCCCATTGTTAGCAGAATAACAATAGAGTTTTACACCCCTATGGTGTTACGGTACTAGGAGATAATAAAAAAATGGAGATGTTTTCACTGCCGCCACCATGGGGGTAAACATTTTGATATAGAAACCAAAAGAAATATTTTTACCAGCTTGAAATGACAATAATCGATCAACCTGTATCTCCAAAACAAGTGAATAGAACCCATTGAGAAGTCACACATAAGATTCTTTTCCAAATCTTGATTTTTAGAAAGCTGTTGTCGTCACCTTGATCGATCAGTTACTAGGCAATAACATGATTGCTGATGCTTTGTACCAGACGATCATAAATAATGAGGAGTAGATTTATCCTATGGCAGGGGTTGCTTGTTATTTAGTTATTTATAGTTGGGACTTTATTCCATTAATTCAGTAAAACTAAATGGTTGGCTTATTTGGTTGCAAATTTGCCATTACCTATTTTGCACAAAACCCCTCTGATTGTGTAAAGGTTGATTGAAAGAGATCCCGTAGGGGACGTAATTTTTTCGTTTACTTATTCTTCCCGTACTCGGTATATTATTTCTTTTCAATTGCATTAGAGAGTGCAAACAACCAAACTGAATTGCTTACGCTTTATCTAACGACTATAACAAATATTATTGGCGGAAAGTTACTAAATGGTGAATCTTTTGCTAGTCGTGCAATACGTGTTTACTTGGCTTATGTTTTTTATAACTGATACATTTGGTTTTTGACTTAAAATATAGTAATTAATATCAGATGTTAATGCAGCGTTGTTTCAAGGCGACCTACATAAGTGAAACTAATAGAACGCACTTCAATACTGATAAATGTTCCCATGTCTCTTTTACGAACAAAAAACCATGAAATATCTAACGGTTACTCCATCAGCGACAATGCACTGTAACTTTAAACAGGTCTGTACGAGACCTAAGAGTGATCATCATCATCATCATATCAGCCGAAGGATGTCCACTGCTGGACAGAGGCCTCCCCTAAATATTTCGTAAGAGTGATATTAGATCAAATACTTAAGCTGAACGTTTACTAACATTCTATGGGATTTCGTCTAGGAAACAATTTGTTTGATGGTTTATTTCCTACTAATATTATAAACGCGAAAGTTTGTATGTATGGATGTTTGTTACTCTTTCACGCAAAAAATACTGAAGGTATCTGGCTGAAAATTGGTAGATAGACATATTAGGACCTGGATTAACATATAGGCTACTTTTTTCCACGCTCGCGAACCGCAATTAAACTGATAGATTTAACTATTCCATATATCATCACTTGAACTTTTAGGCAAACTAGTTCACACTAAGTCCCAGGACGCATAAATAAAATAAAATAAAGCCGTGTAAACTACACATGTAAAATACATATGGAATTAACTTAAATCCAACCCGCACTGGGCCCGCGTGGTCGACTAAGGCCTAATCGCCCTGATTCAGGGTAGGCTCGAGCCCCTCGGTGGGGACGTATATGAGCTGTAATGATGATACAGGGCGTAACAATATTGTTAAAAACGCGTTAACTGGGGTTTCCGTTCATCGTACTGAACAACCTTCTTACCCAGGAGACCCGTATACAAAACAATATGCAAAACAATAGAACCGTATACAAAGCGATCGCTAATTTAACACTTATTTACATTTCAAGGTTTCCGTATCTCAAGAGGAAAAAACGAAACCCTTACACTTACAGGATCACTCATGTGTCTGTCCGTCCGTCCGTCACAGCCGATTTGCTAAGAAAGTACTGGACCGATTGAGTTGAAATTTGGTACACAATATGAAGTCTGTGACCCAAAGACGGACATGTAACGTAAATTAATTAATTTTAAACATAGATGCCACTTTAGGGGGTGAATTAGAAAATGTAAAAAAAAAAGTTTTGCAAACTATATCTGATGAGATATCAAATGAAAGAAAGGGCTTATGAGAATCTCAAATATATATTACTTACAGGAAAAATTAAATTTCTAATGTCCGATTGTTTAGAAACTAACGACACCTAGTAGGATGTAGTGGTATCTTCCACACATAGTTAATATAAGTAATAATACGACAACAGCAATTAGTCCCCTTTTACCTATATCTATAAATGGCGCTGTAGATGAAAATTTGTTTTTGGTACGGAACCCTTAGTGCGCGAGTTTGACACGCACATGGCCTGTTTTTTTGTATGGCGCATCGATTTTTTTGAGGATCGACATTAGTTTTGTAAAAGCCCCAGTTAACGCGTCCTAGATCGATTTTCACCTGTATATAAGGTCTACTTAATTTATTAGTACCCGATGTCTATCTCTTATAGTGGGCAAAGTTAACCGTGCTATCTAAGGGTTAGACGACGGCGGTTGCCTGGTGTTGCACTTAGAATCACCTGCGGTCAAATGTAGGGCATTTAGATTTACACTTATTAGTACCCGATAATAATATTAGACCACTATCTCAGCAAAAATGTAGTGAGTCTAGGCTGAGATGGTACGGTCTTATACAGCGAAGACCAGACGACCATGTCGTGAAGAAGTGCCTTTCCATGGCTACAAAGGAGAGAGGGAGGGGAAGGCCCCCAACTACGTGGATGACGAATGTCCGCAAGGACATGAAGCAGTTGGGGCTTTCAGATGACGACGCATACCAGCGGAATGAGTGGCGCCTCAGCACCAGCAAAGCCGACCCCGCGTAACGGGAAAAGGCAAGGCCAAAGAAGAAGAAGAAGTATCGATAATAATACAGTACCCGTGCTCGTGTGAAATTCGGACTTCTCATACCAAGTTAGCCAATCAGCTGATCGATTTGTTTAAAAGTTCGTTTGAAAAAATAAGGAAAAAAAAAGAATCACGAAATATTTTTGGGAGAAGGTTTGAGCCCAGGGAACCTTAATCCTAAGTGTTACAGAGGTAGGATTTTTTTTAATTAACCCAAAATCACACGTTTTGATGTTTGTGATGGTACCGGCAAAATATACTTTCATTGTATTCGTAAGAGTGGCTTTGTTCTTGATAAATCATTATTTTACACAAAAGCAGCCAAAAAACTAACATATGAGCCTTTAAAGTCCCAATAACGTAAAATTAGAAAAAATATATTAATTTTATACATTCATTTAAAAAAAAATTACACTAGACATGCTACATGTGCGTCTAGTCGAAAACTAAAGATACATAGTAGTTTGCAAGAGCTGTTGCCGAGAACACGTGCATTATCGTTAAAAGCGTATTCACAAAATCGTTTCCCATACAAAATTAAAATTACTATTTTAACACTTAAAAAGGTCAAATGTCCCTTATGACCTCATCTTCTACCAAAAAAAAAATTCGAGCGAGACCTACAGTACTCGCATATGATGTGTAACATGTGACAAAATCCCTACTAATATTATAAATGTGAAAGTAACTCTGTCTGTCTGTTACGCTTTCCCGCAAAAACTACTGAACGGATTTGGCTGAAATTTGGTAGGTAGACAGATTAGGACCTGGATTCAGACATAGGCTACTTTGTACCACGCTCGCGAGCCGCTTGCGGCTCGCGCACTGCGCACCCTCGAAAAGTCATAGAAACGTTGTCCACGCGGGTGAAACCGCGGGAAACAGCTAGTACTTTATAAAAGGACAGCAAAGATACGGCAGACTAGGCTGTATGGTCATAGATACCTTTGCCTTTTCCGCGCTTTTAAAGCCTGATAAAACGCGACTCCCTGGGACACATTTCCGTCCCATGGGACACTTTTCCGTCCCATTTCACGAAATCACTCCCACAAATTGCAGGAAAGCGAGAGCAAAGATGTTACACATCAAAAATTATGTCAGTCCATGCGCCGAACACCCTGTATATTATTAAAGAAAACATGCCCGAACACCAGGATAACAAAGGAGATGAAAACATAATCATTTAAACCCTTATCAGATAGCTAAATCGACAGAATATTCGAACACAAAAATATAAAGTAAATTGTTGCTGATCCCCTTCGATGATGGTACAGGAAATGCAGGGCGACGCGGAGGTTGTAGAGACAAGGAAAACAGCCGTGATATCTTCAGTCTTGAACAATTTCAGTGGTTGATTTGCTTATGGGAGCTCGAGGGAGGTCTCGTTGTTACTCGGTGGCTTGTCGAAAATGTTGAATTTGAATGAATACGCTCTATGACGCCTACGCTATATTTATATTCAATTTCCAGAGCGGGATGGCGCCATAGGAGGAAGCGAGACGGAAGATGGTGCACTTACCCACCCCTTTGGAGCAATACCGTACAGAGAGCCGCCTACGACCAATTTCCGCGCCGCGCCGTTTTGAAATAACGGTCGCGGAGGCAGCTCGCTGCTTACCAAAAAACCTTTTACCTATCCTCAGGGGTTCTACCAGGCTTCCATCTCGCCACCTTTACCAAACTAATTACCTAGACCTCCCTCTAAGCCTCCCCAAGCAAAACACAGTTACAAAACACATTTATTTAGAAAACATACAAAAGGCTTATAAAACAAGATAACTTAAAAACTACAACTTAACTATCTATATCTATGTACATATAACAATTCAAAAATAAAACGTATCGCACTTTAAGACATACACAAATTTACAATCAACAAAATTTATCAACAAGTAACTTTACGTTTTTGAGTGTCCATCGTGCACATTCTCCCGCCGTCACCTTCGTGATCCAGCACTGGTAGCACGATGATCTTCTTGGTGGGCCGCCTCAGCACGCGTCCTCGGCTCGTGGTCACCTCCACCACGCGCACTTCGCCATCCTCGCCCGGGAACGTCCGGGTGATGCGTCCTCTGGGCCAGCAGTTGCGTGGCAGGTTGCTGTCGGCGATGACCACCAGGTCACCGATTTTGGGGGCCTCTCCGGAGGCCCTGGGCTCCCGCCGGTGTTGGAGTGTGGGGAGGTACTCTCTCACCCACCGCCGCCAGAAGTTGTCGGCTAGCAGCTGTGCGCGCCTCCAGTGCGTGCGCGCGTTGATGTCTTCGGGAGTGAACGTGCCCGGGGTTGGCACATGACAGTTGGGCCCGACCAGGATGTGATTCGGGGTCAGCGCCTCGGGCTCCGCTGAGTCGACGCTCACGTGGGTCAGCGGTCTCGAGTTCACCACATTCTCGCACTCCACCAGCAGGGTATGGAGTGTTTCCTCGCTCGGCCGCTGCTCCTGCAGCGTGGCTCGCAGCGCCTCCTTGACTGTGCGCACCATGCGCTCCCAGGCGCCTGCCATGAAGGGGGCTGAGGGTGGCATGAACCGCCACACGATGTGCTGCGCGCTGGCTTCCGCTCCCATGGTCTCGACTGCTGCAGCCAGCTCTCGATCCGCCGCCTTGAAGTTGGTCGCGTTGTCACTCCAGACTTCTTTGGGCGGTCCCCGCCGCGCGATGAAACGCCGGAGCGCTGATATGGCTGAGTCGGCACTCAGCGACGCGGCAATCTCCAGGTGCACGGCGCGCGACGTCAGACACGTGAATAGGGCCACGTATCGCTTCTCGGTGCGGCGCCCCACAGTCACAGTCACCGGACCGAAGTAGTCTAGGCCGGTAAACGTGAAGGGGCGCGCGTGATGCGCCAGGCGGCCCGCCGGCAGGTTGCCAGTCGACGGGCTGGCGGGTTTCGCCTTCCTCAGGCGACAGGCAGGGCAGCTTCGCAGGACTTCTTTGACTGTAGGTCGGATGCGCGTGACCCATAGTCGCTGGCGCGCCTCGTTCACCACCAGCTCCACTCCGCCGTGGCTCAGCCGCTCGTGCAGGTGTTGCAGGTACAGGCGGGTGTAGGGGTGCCTGCCGTCCAGCACTGCGGGGCTTGCAGCTTCTTCTGATATGTCGACGGCCTTCTCCACTCGTCCTTATGAGTCGCAGGATTCCGTCGGTGCCCACCGTAATACTTAGGGCGGCTAGCTTATGAAATGAAATGAAATGAAATGAAATGAAATGATCTTTATTCGCCTTGAATTGGGTAACATTACATGGAGGTACTGCATAAAATTAGAGCGCCAATTCAGCCATAAAATATAGCATGCAAACATTATATAACACATTTTAGATAACATTTAATACTATTATTCACATATACGAGTAGGTATCATATTTATTTGTAAAACTAGATTTACAATTTATGTTCTAGAAATTCTTGAATTGAATAAAAATTACGCTGAGACAGCCATCTATGCAAGCTAGTTTTAAATTGAGTCAAGGGTAACTCGCTCACATTTGCTGGAAGTCTGTTATAGATTAACCTGCACATCCAGTAACAATTTTTGGTATATCTAGTAGATTTAGGAATTTCATCATGGACTAAGAATTCCGGAAATCGTCTACTTCTTGGCACTGTGTCCTTTGCCTGTGTGTAAAAACTGGACTGATATTGTTTCACAAATTTTGCACATTCAAAAACATACAGACATGGGAGCGGTAGTACCTTCAGCGACTTAAACAGGGGTTTGCATGATATATCAGGAGCAACGTTACAAATTGCTCGGATGCACTTTTTCTGTGCAATAAATGCCTTAGAGATATCAGTACTATTACCCCAGATTATGATACCATACCTTAATACAGATTCAATATAAGCGTAGTATGCTGTCATAGCTGTATGTCTACTTGCAATTTGCGTCAACTTATACAAGGGGAAAATAAATCTATTAATTTTACTACAAATCTTCTCTATGTGACCTTTCCAATTTAGTTTTTCATCAATTACTATGCCAAGAAATTTTGTAGTTATTTCCCTCGAGAGAAGTTCATTTTTGTAATTTATAGAAAAAACTTTGTTATAATTATTAAAATTTATGTACTTTGTTTTATTTATATTTACTTTTAAATTATTATTATTAAGCCATTTTATTGTTGTGCTCAATACATCATTTATGTCAATTTCGTGTTGTTCCCATGTCATAGTTTTATTCGTTGTCACTACAATTGAAATATCATCCGCAAATAAAACACTATCATGCTTCGTCATTTTTGACAAGTCATTAACATAAACTAAAAACAACAGAGGCCCAAGGATACTACCCTGTGGAACCCCAAATAGATTTTGTCGAAATTCAGAACGAAAAGTCAAGCATGTATGTTTTTTGTTAATTTTTTGCACCTCAACGCATTGTAGCCTATTCTGCAAATATGTTTGAAGCCAATCAAGGGCTGGCCCCCTTATTCCGTTGTGATACAGTTTACAAAGTAGTATTTCCTGTGAAACAAAGTCAAACGCCTTTGACATGTCAAAGAATAACACAGTTGTATGTGATTTTTTGTTGGTACTTTGTAAAATCGTCTTTATTAAAGAAAACGTTGCCAATGACGTGGATTTTTGTTTTTGAAAACCAAACTGATTTTTTATCAATAACGTCATATTTAGTAAAAAATGCCATAAGTTTTCCATGCATAACTTTTTCAAAAATTTTTGAGAAAACTGGTATCAAGAATATTGGGCGGTAATTTTCCCTTAATGTCTTTTCACCTTTTTTGTGAAGTGGTTTAACAACAGATAACTTAAGTTTGTCAGGGAAAGTACCTGATTCCATGGAGAGGTTCACTAAAAAGGCTAAAACTTTACTGATTTGGTGACTACATGCTTTTACTACCTTCGTGCTAATGTTGTCATAACCCTCAGCATTTGTGTTATTTAGGCTAAAAATAACGTTATTTATATCTGCTTCGTCGACAGGAGTCAAATATATAGTGTTTTGTATTTTGCTTTTCAAAACACTATTTCTATTTCTACCACATACATTTTCAGTAGTATTAGTTAGGTTTATAAAGAAATTATTAAATGATTCAGCTATAGCTTTAGGTTCATCTAACATTGTACCATTATCATTAATTGTATCTATATATTTATTCGTATTTAATACTCCGGTTTCACTTTGAATAACATCCCACGTTGCCCTTACGATATTTTTGCTTTTAGTAATATATTTATTGTTTTTGTACTTTTTAGCATGACTAACGCATTTCTTAAATAGTCTATTGTAATTAAGATATTTACGTCTATTATAATCGTTTTTATTCGTGTAGTAATTGAAGCGTAGGTTCCTCTTAGTATTGCAACTCTTTTTAAGGCCTTTTGATATCCAATTCAAAAATGGTTTTGTGTTTGTTTTAACTTTTATGATGGGAAAGGAGAGATTATAAAACAATTGAAATAGTTCATAAAAATTATTAAAAGCAATGTTTGTGTCAGTTTCAGAATATATTTCGGAAAAGGAAAGGCTATCCAGACATTTTTGGAGCTTAATTATATTCTCCTGTGAATAATTTCTTTTAAAGTGGTAAATCGATTTCGTAATATTATTTTTACCGCGTACAGAAAATTGTAGAATTTGAGCGGTGTCGTGGTCTGACAACCAAAGAGGAAGTGTCATGGCTTTTGTGTTTTTTATGTTACTAATGATTTGATCAAGACATGATTTGCCTCGCGTTGGCACACTAATGTGTAATCGTAAATTCCAAGTATTAACTATGTCTGTAAAATGCAAAGTACTATTATTATTTTCCAAGATATTTATATTCATATCGCCGGCTATCACTATTTTCCTCTTAGGATATCTCTTTATACATTTATGTAAAAGTAATTCAAATTTTTCAAAGAAACAGTCTAAATGACGTTTTCTGTTAGATGGAGTTCTGTACAAGCAAAATATCAAGAGGTTGTGATTAGGTATGACTATGGCACAACATTCAAAATGAAAACAGATAGCTAAGTCATTGAAATGGTCAATTTTCTGGAACGAGATACCTTTCTTTACCATTATGCAAGTGCCACCCCTTTTCTTATTCCGTGAATAACTTGACTTATCGTCGCCGGTAGGTAGGGTTCCTTTCTCGATTCTCCGTCTCTCTCTCGCATACGAGTCTTCCTGCGCTGCTCGCACCCATAGCCTTTCTGCGCGTATGAGTAGGTGCGCTTCGATTCCCATGAAGCGGTCCGGCGTGTCGACTGAAAGGCCTTTCTTCAGTTTCTTTTTCTTTTTAGCCTCTCCCCACGTAGGATCTCTGTTTTCATTTTTGGCAGTTCGCTTCCTCTTCGCGGCTGCAATGTGTTGTGTGCGGCCTCGGCATCGCTCGACGAACTGTAGAACACGCGCTGTTGCTCGGATGAGGCGTGTCCAGCGTGAAAATCTCGCTACGTCGGGCAGGTGGGCGTGGCTTCGTAGCGTCGTAGTCGTCGTAGTCGCGTAGCAAGCTTCTCGTTCTTCCCCGGTGACTGAGGCCGCGGCGCGTCGGTTTTCTTGCGGCCAGCATTCCTCAGGTTGATATAGGAACTCGGGGCCGTGAAACCATCTGTGTGCGGCGCCGAAGTCCGCCGGGGTGGCTCGCGTAGCATCATCAGCGACGTTATGGGCTGTTGGGACCCATCTCCACTCGTTTTTCTTCGTTGTTTCTTCGATTTCTGCCAGCCGGTGTGCCACAAAGCACTTGAATGCTCGCGGCTCGGCTCGTATCCATGCGAGAGCCGTGCGAGAATCGGACCAGTAGTGTCGCGCCTCTGCTTCCCAGTCGTGTTCGCGCGCGACAGTGTGGGCTAGTCGCGCTCCCAGCAGCGCCGCCTGCAGCTCGAGCCTCGGGATCGACACGGGTTTGAGTGGTGTCACCCGGCTCTTAGCGGCAGCCAGCACGACGCTCACGCTTCCGTCGGACCTCTCGTTCCGCCAGTAGACAGCGGCGGCGTAGGCTTCCTCGCTCGCGTCGACAAAAGTGTGGAGCGCTCGCTTGGTCACGGCGCCCGTGTCGTAACAGCGGGGGATGCGTAGCCGCTCCGTAGCGCGTAGCGTGCGTAGCCACTCGTACCATTTTTCGTGTAGCTCGTCTGGCAGATCGGCGACCCAGTTAGTGTGGTAGCGCCAGGTGTCTTGCATGATGCGCTTGGCCGGCGTAGTTACAGGTGCTATTAGCCCCAGCGGATCGTATAGGGACATGATCACGCTGAGGGCCTCTCGTTTCGTCGGCGCGCGCAGCCCGTCGATGACTTCCAGTGGCGCCCTCTTGCGGTTGAGTCTGAAGCCTAGGTTGTCCGGCCCTACTTCCCAGAGCAGGCCCAGTGTTCGCTCTGTCTCGCTCCCGCCGATAGGGATGGTAGCCTCCGCCTCGTTCGTAGCGTAGTGACGGAGCACGGAGGGCGAGTTGGATGCCCACCCGCGCAACTCAAAGCCGGCCTGCCGATGGATGTGTTCGACCGCCGTGGCTGTCTCGAGGGCCTCTCCGTCTGTCCCGTAGCTGGCGATGTAGTCATCCATATAGTGACTTTTCACTATAGCCTGCGCCGCCTCCGGGAACTGTTCTGCATAGTCAGCTGCGTTTTTGTTTTTGACGAAGAGAGCTGTGCACGGCGATGAGGTCGCACCGAACACCACGCTCGTCATTCGGTATTCTGACGGCGGCACATCTCCTCTCTCGCTCCCTCTCCACAGGAAGCGCAGGGCGTCTCTGTCTTCTGGTTTTATGCGTATTTGCATAAACATCTCGCGAATGTCCGCAGTCACAGCGTACGGGCTCTGCCGGAAGCGCATAACTACGCCGGGCAGAGATTGTAGTAGGTCGGGCCCGGGCAGCAGCGCGTCGTTCAGGCTTCTCCCCTCTGTTCTGGCAGCTGCGTCGTGCACAAGACGTATCTTCGGCTTGTCTGGGTTGACCACAGCGAAGTGAGGTAGGTACCACACCTTTCCAGGTGTAGGCTGCGTCGTGGCGGGCTCGGCGTACCCCTTGGTAAAGAGGTTCTGCATCCTTTCTTCATACTTTGTTTTCAGATCAGGATCTCGATCTAGGCGCTTCTCGATGTTGAGCAGCCTCTTCTTTGCATTGCCATAGTTGTCGGGCATTATTGTGTTGTCTTCTTTCCATAGAAGGCCAGTTTGGAAGCGACCATCTGGGAGGCGTGTGGTTGTCTCCTCTAGCAAGCGTAGCGCTCGCTGCTCCGGGTCATCGCGCGTCTTCCTTGGCTCAACGCCCAGCGACTCCAGGGCGAAGTATCTCCGCATAGCATTTTCCATTTCGTCGCTGGATTCCTCCTTGGTAGACAGATACCCGCAAAACGAAACGGGCTCTGTGTGCGACGAGCGGCACCCGTGTAGCACCCACCCGAGTTGTGTGAGTGAGGCTACGGGTCGGTCTCTCCGTCCTGCTCGCACATCGCGCGACACGATGAGTTCCCAGTTATCTTGCCCGATGAGAACTTTCGGCTTGGCATTCTGGTACATCAGTTCATGTCTGAGGTCCTCCAGGTGTGGGCAGTCCTCCAGGTCTTCTTCGCCGAGCGACTGAGTAGTGAAATCGAGTCGCTCGACCGTGCGTGCCCCTTGCAGTTCGTAAGAATCGAGTGAGTATTTCCCTCTCACTCGCACGTCGACTGTTTTGCTGTTTTCGTGCTTGCGCCGCGTGCCGTTGACTCCTATGACCCACAGGTTGTTAGTGGGCCCTTCCAGGCCGAGGGACTCGACGATGTCTTCGTCAATGATGGTGATAGTACTGCCCTCGTCCAGCAGCGCGTACGTCTCGACAGTGTTTCGCGGACCGGTGAGAACGATCGGCGCGATTTTCAAGTAGGCCCGGCGTGAGCCCGCCCGAGTGGAGTGGGCGAACTCGAGGGCCGACGCGACTTCTTCCGCCTTCTTGGGTTCTTCTCTCGGCCGCTCTGAATGCAGCAGCGAGTGATGGGGAGCGCGACAGCCGTTTGTTCCACACGGCTTCGCTCGGCAACTGAAGCGTCTGTGGTTGCTCCTCACACACCGGAAGCATTGGCGGTGCCGGCGTACCAGGTCCCAGCGTCCGTTGACATCAGCCTCGACGAACTGTCGGCACTCCAACAGTTTGTGACTGCCGCTGCACTGTGGGCATGTCGTGGTTGTAGGCGTAGTTGCCGTTGCAGCAAAGTTTTTCTCTACGATCTTCTTTCTCGCTCTCTCTCGTGGCGTCTCGGCTGGTGTTGTTTCAGCCGGAGCGTAGGGGCCGCATTTGTCCGCCTCTTCGTTGAGAAAAGATGCCAGTTTTTTGAGGTCTGGCGTGTTGTCTTCTCGCGCTGCGAAGTCATACCACTTGTTTCGGAGTATCGGTGAAATCTTCTCAAGAATTGTGCGTACCAGCTCGGGATTGCATAGGTACGCGTCTCTCCGCAGCGCCTCGATGGTGGCCACAACATTTGCTACTTTGTTCGCAAAAATACACACTTCTCGTGGGCTGTCTCCTATGCGGGATAGCGCGCGGGTTTTCTCAATCTCGCGCAGGACTAGCGCTTCTGCTCGTCCGAACCGTCGCTCCAGAGCCTCGATGATTTTTCTGGGTTCCGTGCTGCTGATTAGTAAGCAGCTGGCAGCCTCCTTTGCTGCTCCGGTGAGGCTCTTTCGAATTCTTGCGACGTTTTCTGTTCTTGTGAAATTTGTTTCTGTCTCGACGAATGCTGTCTTAAATGCAAGCCAGCTATCACTTCTCCCGTCGAAACCAGGCAGCTCCTGGAGATATCTGGGCGCCCCTCTCGCCGATGTGCGAATGACGCTCTGTAGGGCCGCTGCGAGGGCCGCAATGTCGGTTTGCGGCGCAGCCGGCTCGGTTTTCTGAGGGGTGCTCTCCGGTTTGGACTCCTCCCCACCCTGCCCCACGGGTTCTCGTGAGGCCGCAGGCCGCAGTCGTTCGGTCACCGCAGGCCCCGGTTGGGTGTGAGCGTGTCCTTTCGCTCCTGTGTGCTTTTCCATCCATTCAGCCACTCGCTCTGAGCCCTGCCTGGCTTCTTCGTCAGCCGATTCATCTGCAGGGTCCAGCTCCTGGTCAGAGTCCTCCATAATTCTCCGCAAATGTGCCTCCTCTAAGGCCCGTTCCGCCGCGATTGCTTTGACCGCCAGCTCAGCCAGCCTCTCCTTGGCTTCCAGTTCCGCGAGGAACCTCTTGCGAGAAGCCTTGGAGCGGTCTGACCTAACTGATTTAGGTCGGGTCTCCACAACCGTGACGTCAGCCTCGGTGTTCGTAGTTTCCGTTACGGTTTCCCCAGTTTGCGTAGTGCCGTGGCTCCAGGTCGCTTTTTCTCCCGAAGTCGTGTTTCCCGTACCTTCAGTTGTGGTATTTTCAGAATCCGTCGTCTCTTGGGCAGCCTGCTTGGACGCGGTCTTGGAACGCGTGGATCTCGTCATGGCGGCGTGGCTCGACGACGTAGTTCTTCAGGTTTTTTCTCTTCAGTCCAGGGATCCGGCTTCACGAAGGACCATAAAATGTTGCTGATCCCCTTCGATGATGGTACAGGAAATGCAGGGCGACGCGGAGGTTGTAGAGACAAGGAAAACAGCCGTGATATCTTCAGTCTTGAACAATTTCAGTGGTTGATTTGCTTATGGGAGCTCGAGGGAGGTCTCGTTGTTACTCGGTGGCTTGTCGAAAATGTTGAATTTGAATGAATACGCTCTATGACGCCTACGCTATATTTATATTCAATTTCCAGAGCGGATGATGGCGCCATAGGAGGAAGCGAGACGGAAGATGGTGCACTTACCCACCCCTTTGGAGCAATACCGTACAGAGAGCCGCCTACGACCAATTTCCGCGCCGCGCCGTTTTGAAATAACGGTCGCGGAGGCAGCTCGCTGCTTACCAAAAAACCTTTTACCTATCCTCAGGGGTTCTACCAGGCTTCCATCTCGCCACCTTTACCAAACTAATTACCTAGACCTCCCTCTAAGCCTCCCCAAGCAAAACACAGTTACAAAACACATTTATTTAGAAAACATACAAAAGGCTTATAAAACAAGATAACTTAAAAACTACAACTTAACTATCTATATCTATGTACATATAACAATTCAAAAATAAAACGTATCGCACTTTAAGACATACACAAATTTACAATCAACAAAATTTATCAACAAGTAACTTTACGTTTTTGAGTGTCCATCGTGCACATAAATTAAGTTTACACATTTGCAACAAGATTTACATACTCGTACACCTAGCGTTCCCAACTTGATTTACTTCGAAACATTCTTATTTCTTATAATATTATATTGTACTAGATATTTATGGGGCGTTGCGGCTTGTGCTGATAATTTTGTGTGAGTTGTTTGCATCAGTCGTCGAGTTAAAAGGGGAACAGGAAAGCAGAAATGTGGAAGCAACTTCGTCGTTATGAGTCCCGGCAGAGATATTCAGTGGTCCGGAAAATGTAGCTTTATACAGGATACAGGATGTAAAAACGTTGGTCTAGGACCCGTTAACTCATCATACTGAATAACATTCCTCGTGAGAACCACAGTCATTTCGCAAAAAAAACGTCCAAGGAACGCAAATAAATACGTAAATTAAATACGTAGAAGATACTTTTAGATCCCACTAGGTGTCGCTATAGTTTCTAAACAATCGGACTTTGGAAATTTTTATTTTTCCTGTAAGAAACGGAGGGTTTTAGATTTTCTTATAGATTTTTCTGTAATTTATGCATTTAACCTTATACTGTGTTTTTTTTAAAATTTTGTCCCAGTAGTTTTGGCGATAAGAGGATAATGGTCAATTTTTGCCTAGTTTCTTAGATAACTACAAAACTATGTACCTTAAAATTATAAAAAAAAAATCATACTTGAGATTTTTACAACAAGCCCTTTCATTTGATATATCACAAGATATAGTTTGCAAAACTTTTAAGCTATTGCATAACTTTTATCGCAGGCTTCGAGCGCGGCGACCAAATTAAGAAAATCCGTAACGAAAATAAAACCTAACACCCTCACTCCACCTACCATGTAGCTCGGCCGAGCGTAACGTAACGTTAACGCGTTCTAGAAACTTACAGTGCCATTAGCGATTTGCGGTACTAAAAGGACTTAATCAATTTTACTGGTGTAACTTTCTTAGTGTTAATTTATTACATAAACATCCCGCGCCCCAAGGACTATATGGTACTGGGAAATACTGTATAAACAAAAAATAAATAAATAATTATAATTGCATAAGTTGATAAAAAATTCCACACGTTTTTTTTATTCACGATCGGTAAGGCTTCCCGCTAAATTTTCAATGTGTGTGTAGGTTAAAGTGAGCAGACCTCCAAATCATAGACCGCACAGACACAATACACTAAATTAACAGTATGTTATCTTCATACAAACTAGTCGAAACGACGCGCTTCGAAATCTCAGCCTATCTCGGCAACCAACAGTCTCGAGTGGCTTGCATTTACATTCGGATGTGAACGTTCGGCGAGACGCTTTCCCGCGCATTTTTAGTAAATTATGGCTCGAAATTATTGGCAGTATTGTTCCGTATATGGTTGTTTGAATTCTTCGATATCAAAACCAGGAATAACATTTTTTAGATTATAAAAATATAAAAATTATAAAAACGATATTATTGTTGGTTCTTACATTTTAATTCTGTTACTTATGGCTAATGGCTTATGAATTTATGATAAGTAGATATTAGTAGTAGTAGTAATTTATAATAATATAGATATCTACTAACTTAGTTTAGTACATATTTGTCTTTTTTTCGCCAAGATTTTTTTTTATCCACAATTAATACGCCCTTGGCATTATCTCACCTGATGGTATTCCCCAACACAATGGGGATCTGACTATCTTGTCTTCAAACCGGAACACATTAATGCTGTTAACACTGATGTTTGGCGGCAAGACTTAGATAAGTTGGTGGTAGCTAGCCAGGCGGACTATGAAAATGCCCTACCACCAACCAAACCGAGTCTTACAAAGTGAACCCGGCCGGGAATCGAACCCGCGACCTCCTGGTGTAAGGCGAATAGACTAACCATTACGCCACGGAGGCGGTTCATACTTCGTACTTTGTATGCGTTAAATAGATACTTTGAGATATTTTTTTTAGGTAAATACATAAGTAACTAATAATTATTTCCATGGCGATAGGCAAATTTATTTCGATATGAATTTAATATTACATAATATTATCTCTAATCTTACCTGAGACATGGTCGCTTACTATGGGCCTCATAAGAAAGCTCAAGGTCACCCAAAGGGCAGTGGAGCGTGCTAAGCTCGGAGTTTCTCTGCGTGATCGAATCAGAAACGAGGAGATAACCGACATAGGTCTCAGAATTGCTAAACTTAAGTGGCAGTGGGCGGGACACATTGCTCGTAGAACAGATGGCCGTTGGGGCAGTAAAGTTCTCGAATGGCGAACACGCACCGGAAAGCGTAGTGTAGGCAGGTCTCCCACTCGGTGGACCGATGACCTGGTGAAGGTCGCGGGAAGCCGCTCGATGCGGGCAGCGCAAAACCTATGTCCAGCAGTGGACGTCCTTCGGCTGATATGATGAATATTAACTAGACTCGTGAAATTAGCATTGAAGCAGCCACCATTTCTTTACTAAATAAATACTCTTTATTACATAATATTATCTCTAATCTTACCTGAGACATGGTCGCTTACTATGGGCCTCATAAGAAAGCTCAAGGTCACCCAAAGGGCAGTGGAGCGTGCTATGCTCGGAGTTTCTCTGCGTGATCGAATCAGAAACGAGGAGATAACCGACATAGCTCTCAGAATTGCTAAACTTAAGTGGCAGTGGGCGGGACACATTGCTCGTAGAACAGATGGCCGTTGGGGCAGTAAAGTTCTCGAATGGCGACCACGCACCGGAAAGCGTAGTGTAGGCAGGTCTCCCACTCGGTGGACCGATGACCTGGTGAAGGTCGCGGGAAGCCGCTCGATGCGGGCAGCGCAAAACCGGTCGTCGTGGAGATCCTTGGGGGAGGCCTATGTCCAGCAGTGGACGTCCTTCGGCTGATATGATGAATATTAACTAGACTCGTGAAATTAACATTGAAGCAGCCACCATTTCTTTACTTAAACACGTGTTGTTGCCGGTTCGTTTTGTCGATGCGTGAATCGGGCGACGTTGCATACCCTCTCCTCCGGCAGCGCGTTGGGCACTCGTCTCAACGTGTCTCAACTTGTACAGTTGCCGTGCGCGGCCGCCAGTCGGTAGAGAGCACAGACTTATATGGCCATGTTTTCCAAAAATGTTTTTACTGAAGCTGTTTAACAGAATGCGAACTTTTTACACTCTGAATAACAAAGCTTTTCGTACATCCTAAATGAGGCGCAAATATTTCAATGTAGCCAATTTGTAAATAATTCAGAATCATTTTATTACATACCTACTTTCTAGAAAGTAGTGATTTAATAAACCGTGCAAAAAATACAAAATGCATTTTTATTTTTTATTACAAAAATTAACCCATTATACTTCATAGGTGGTACTAAACTAACTCGCAATCTCTTTTGAAAGTTGAAGTAAAACCCAAGAAGAGATAATTAAAATTCAAATTTATAAAATACGCACTAATATTTAGTGAAAAGATAATGCGACCAATTTATCAGAGCATTATAAATACGTAACCCAAGGCAGACAGCCCTAGGCCCGAGCTCGTTGTAGGTAATGATTTCAAGGACACTGCCGAGACAAAATACTGTTACTTAAGTGTACTGTGGCACAGAAGAGTACAAGTGACCATAAGCATGGCCACTATATGAATTTGTTTGACTGTGTTTGGCATTCGGTTTTCCGCGTCACCGGCTTTCTAGACGTCTTTTAAACTTCTGACATTGTGGCTCGCCGCTGCACTAGCCCCACCCACACCCTCCACTAACCCCGACTTGGCCCTTGTGTGTCGAGTATGGCCTATCTTTCTGACCCATGCCCCTTGTAAATAGGTCTATTGCATTGCAAAGCCACAGTATATATATTAGGCAAAGCATTTACAATGACACAAAGTAAAATCAAATGACTAAATACGTAGTTGAAGTTCATGTAATTAAAGATAACTCGGGACGCGTTTCTCGCTTAACTTTCACAGTTCTTCAAAAGGAAAACGTAGCAAATCTGCAAGCGGCCCGTTTAATCCATTTAATTTCACCATCAAGATCACAGCCGTAGATTGTAACTCAATCCGAGTTTCTGAACTTACGCGCGCTAAAATTACTTCTATTAAACCTGGAACCCCGGTAGTAAAAATTATAGAGGCAAAATTTACAGAGTAAAGTCATAAAAATACTAATTTTGATTTTTATTAACTACTTGAATTTTAAAAGAAGCTTCCTAACATATAGGAAACAAGACAATAAATTAAACAAAACAGTTCATAGACAATGTTTATAAACTATCCTTAACCGGTAACTGAGGATTACAAAGAATATTCAGGAAAATTATTTAGCGTTACTGCTGCTCTACTCTTATCTCCAAATTATGATTATAAACTATCAATGAATAAATGAATTATCTGTGTATAAGATAAGGTAAGATAAATACTCTTTATTGCACACACAAGTTTAAAAAAATATCTATCATGTTCCTCCTATATGTAATGAACATTTTTTATGAGGCGCCAATAACTAAAATAACATTCCTTCTATACCGGCAATATCGCCGGCTATCTAGTCCCACACGCACAGAACGCAGCCCGCTGCATAGAGGCAGGTAAGGTTACAGGTTACAGGCATACAGCGAGCAGTGGTACCCACCCAGTACAGTGCTTTAAGGCTCCTCCGTCCCTAAAATTAGCAACTCGATTCACGATGTTTCAAATATCGACGAAATGGCTTGGAAATAAAGTTCTTATCAGCTCGTACTGCAACGTGGCTGTCGTCAATCGCTGCAGACGAATCGTGCGAAAATTGTGGTTTATTCATTGTAAATAAAAAAGTAAGAAAATAAAATCATTTTATATTGTATTGTTAAGAATTTTATAAATTATCATAATGTATCGATTTAAATTGCAGCAATTATATGGCTACAACTAGAAATAAAGGGTGCAATAGGATATTTTTTCTTTAAGTCTGTGTCATCATCATCGTCATATCAGCCGAAGGACATCCACTGCTGGACATAGGCCTCCCCCAAGGATTTTTTTTAGAATAAAGAAAGATCACCTTCGACAACGTGATAATAATCGGCAGCGGTTACCAATAACTCGATTATACGTGCTCGCAGGTATAATGACCTTATCCGGGGTTCGATTATTGAATCGGACGCAATAACGGCACAGATTAGACAATTATAGTTAATAAAGTTCGAGAATCCGATAGCTGTTATATCATATTCAATTGCTGAGATTACACTTACGCGATTGGTACATTGGCCGTCCGGATTTGGACTCGGTACCTCTGGTTAGGAGGACCGAGTCGTTACCGGTTGAGCCACCGACGATATACATACATACATAGTTATACTATATATATTTATAATATATCCTTTTGTAAGAAACTTAATCACGGAGCTATATTTCAATTTAAATATATTACAGGTGACAGTGCAGTGGTCTCCTTACTCGTTCAGAACCGTGATCACGTCGAATTCGGTGACGCTTCCGCCTACCCTGACTACCATCTTGCTTATCTGGATGGTGACTTTAACCATTTGTCAGCTTTATTGGTATTCCAAAGGATCTTAAAACCATGAAGAGTGTCTTTGTCTTAGTGCTCGAATAAGTTGTCAGAAAAGTTCTGGACCTCGAGGGCGGAGTGGAATTGAACGGCAGTCACAAGGTTGGATTGGATATGCCGACGACTTGGCACTTCTCGAAAAGCGAGCCAAAGAAGTTGCACAAATGGCAGCAGCCTTAATAAACACAGGGCAAAAACTAGGTCTGAGAATTAGCCGAGAAAAAACATAGTAACATCACATGAAACACCAGAGAACGAAGGAAAGACCTTCAGGTGAGAGAAGGTTAAGGTGGTTGAGAAATTTAAATACCTAGGTTGCACAGTAACTGATATCAACCAAAGGGAATAAGATATGTACTCGAATCCAGAACACCCTATCTAAGTTGTTCAGTTGTTCTCTATAAAATTCTTGTGTCTAAGTTAATAAGTAGAAACAAAGAAGATTCAAGTCTAAAAAACTGTTATTTGGCCGATCTTCATGTACGGATGCGATTGGATAGTAACATTAAAAGAGGAGAAAAACTCTTAGTGGCGGAAAGGACTTTTTTTCGGAGAAGCCTGGGACCAATCAAACGGGAAGACGACGGGAGGCAGTGGCTTCGGAAGAATAATAAAATTAAATACCGGGTGTCCGAGCTTAAATTATGGGCGAAGCAAAGTCAGCTCGTCTTCGCTGGCTTGGCCACCTAGAGAAGATGGAAGATGACCGGGCTGCAAAAAGAGCGTACAAGGGTGGACCAACCGGGAAACGCCATGTGAACGCCCCCACGTACCACTGGAATAACAAAGTGCAAAAATGAACTATACTCAAAAGTATGAAATAATATTATTACACTTAAATACACGATATTATCCAACAATTACGAAATCTAAGGTGGGTAAGAATTAAATTATCAATCGCCATCATCAATCGCCATCATCATCATCATCATCATCATCATGATGGATAGATAGATGGCACTGTAAGTTTTTTAGAACTCAATATTTTTTTTTGGGGTGTCAGGTTTTATTTTCGTTACGAAATTTCTTGATTCGGTCCCCTCAAAGCCCGCCATAAAAACTATACAATAGCTTAAAATATTGAGTTCTAAAAAACTTACAGTGTCATATATCTATCCATCATGATGATGATGATGATGATAGCGATTGATGATGACGATTGATGATGGCGATTGGTGATGGCCATTGATGATGGCGATTGGTGATGGCGATTGATGATGGCGATTGATGATGGCAGATGATGATGATGATTAATTTTCTTAGTGTTAATTTATTACATAAACATAGCATAAACATCCCGCGCCCCAAGGACAATATGGTACTGGTAAATACTGCATAAATAAAAAACAAATAAATAATTATAATTGCATAAGTTGATTAAAAAATGCTATGCAATAGCTTTACCGCGGCAGTCCCCGAGTGCCACACGTTTTTTTTTGTATACATTTTCAGTAATTCTTAAAACTGCATTCATAAGTTGTCAGTGATCGGTTTAGTTAGAGCATCATCTTCAGGCAGACTGAAAATATATACCAACAAAATGTGTGAGTTTGAATGTACCATCCTCGACTACATCGTCACTTACCATCAGGTGAGATGTAGTCAAACGCACTCAAATAAAAAAAAAGTGTTATGTTCCACCAAGAACCTACAAACAAAAGTATCAATGAATTATGTAGTAGGATAAATGACAGTTACAATGTAATTACAATCAGGTTTAATTTGTTTTTGGAAATACGGCCAGATACTTTTGGATCTTGCCTTGCAAAATACGAATTATTGATTACACATACATAAAAACGGCTCATACACCACTCATGTTACACCTGTATAGCGGGCTTGATTAATTGATATCAAAAAAACAAACATATTGTATTAAAACGGGGTTATATTTTATTTCAGTAATTCGCTGAAATACGGAATACCAGGAGCATTTAGCCATCTTTTCGCGGACTGAAACTACCAGGCGCGCAGCCTCCCCACAGGGGTGTCACGTAAAAGACATTGCATTTGCATTCGCGAAGTTATTATCGCGACCACCGCACCACTGGGAAATACTCAGAGTTACCTGACTATTATTAAAATGGGATGACATCACATGGTGGGTAGTAAAACATGAGTAAAACTTTAAATCATGTAGCTGGTTTTACAATTCATGCTACGCGAATAATTTATAGCAACAGCTTTGTATTGAGCTTATTAATTTCATATACTCTTAGATACTAAATGTGATAAATTTTACAGCAACGCTGTGCATAGTTTCTCGCGAAGCCTTTACCGTCTAATGTAGTCGGGAATACACAAAACAACAATAAACATTACGCTTACTTGGAAGCAATAAAAAGGGGTGTATTAATGAAAATTTTACAAATAATTTGGCTTTGTATGGAAGGTACCTTAATTGGATTTTTAAGCTATTGCATAGATTTTATCGCAGGCTTTGAGCGCGGGGACCGAATCCAGAAATTCCGTAACGAAGAAAAACCTCACGCTCGGTTGCCATGGCAACAATATCGGTTGTCAAAACAAACATATAAGAATGGTTGCCATGGCAACAATATCGGTTGTCAAAACAAACATATAAGAAGATTTGATCATTTTCGGAGAATAATAAAACTCTTTTCATAAACTGTATATACCTCCATATGACAAAAAAGATTTGATTATTTTCTGAAGACTAATATTTACTTTCAAACATATATTGATGGAGCTAAAGAAGTTTTACTTCAGTCGTGTAGTCTAAAGCACACTCGTATTTTAAGCTATTGTAAGTATAGCTTTTATCGCGGGCTTTGAGGGGACTGAAAAAAACCAGACACCCCAAAAAAAAAATATTGAGTTCTAAAAAACTTACAGTGCCATCTATCTATCCATCATGATGATGGTGATGGTGGTGGTGATGGTGGTTGCGATGGTGGTCGCGATGGTGGTCGCGATGGTGGTCGCGATGGTGGTCGCAATGATGGTCGCGATGGTGATCGCAATGGTGCTCGTGATGGTGGTCGCGATGGTGGTCGCGATGGTGGTCGCGATGGTAAATAATTATAATTGCATAAGTTGATAAAAAATGCTATGTAATAGCTTTACCGCGGCAGTCCCCGAGTGCAACACGTCTTTTTTTCTGTTATAAATAATGAAGTACTCAGTACAGTGGACCTTATTAATTACTTGTTATTCACAAAGTTTCTTTAAAAGAGTTAGAGCAACTAAAAAAAAGTAAAAACCAATTTATGAGAAAAAGTAAGATACATCTTTGAGGGGTGAGTGGAGCCGCTACGGCTAGCGAGCGGGGACATGAGTTTCCTCCAGATCCCTCAGGAAATATATCGGGCTATTCTGATTAGTCTATGTCACTTCCCACCCCCGACGAGTACAACAGAGGAACCACCTCCTAAATATTTATTCAGCAATTTACACCTAGTAGGTACCGGGCGGACAGAGCGGACTAGGAGTCCGGAACGTGACAAATTAAAACAAACGAGCAAGCCAATGCATAGCATATGGCATATTACAGGCGGTTTCCAAACTTTTTCAGACATTCCATGGTTTGAGACCATCGCTATCACAAAAGAAAATGTTAATTTTATGTTAACGACTTATTGATGGTGCGAAGTATTTTATTTAATTGACAAAATAAATAGTGACAGTAGCGCCTTCTAAAATTCAAATATTTAACATAATATCTATAATTACTATAATTGGGCAAAGCTTGTATACATTTAAAGGATGGCTAGGGAACTGGGAAGGCACGTCCATTTTTTTTGGAAGCCTAAGTCTAGGGTATCCGAATCATGTATAGTATGTTCCGCGAATGTCCACGGTTTTCAAGATATACTTACGTTTAGATTTTGAGATTTTAATACGCGTATCTATTTTTGAAACGCGTTTCTCCGAGTTGTCACGCACTGCGTCTTCTCCGCTTAATAGGTAACATATTTTATCATATTATTATTCCAAAAGCAAGCCAAGCCGAGCGGTTACTAGTCCTATCGTCTAGTCCACAATTCAATTAGACCTCGCTTCGACCTCGGCGGCGGAGGCGTAAAGGTTTTTTTAAAAAAAATTATGGGTTTATTTTAACTTACTTAATTTAAAAAACAAAAAATATTTTCAGTTAACATGCCTAGGAGATCGCCCCGGTACTATCTATTCTATTCAGGTCGTTTGTTACTAACTTTTTTATTGATACTTTGTGAATAACTAGGAGTTAATAAACCCTACTGCACTGGGTAGTTTATTATTTTAAGAAAAATCCGAGTTACGTGCCTGCCGTACAAACCTAAATAATTTGTATTTTTTCATCAAGTCTAATATACCTAACTATTATTTGCTACTAAGTAAGTTTAATGTTTATTGTTGATATGTGTATGCCCGACTATGACAGACGGTGGAGGCTTCGCGAGAAAGTATACACAGCGTGGCTGTACAATCTATTACTCTATGTGCCCCACGAGTGCTCCGTGGGTAGCTATACATAAAAGGTAGCTGTGATGGATATAAGAAAACCGTTGCTAGTTTTATTTATAAAGATTTATGAAAAAGAGTTTTCCGCTGCTGTGTATTATAAATAGGACCAGTTACTTAAAGGTGCAAAATTAATTACCCACTAGCTTTTGCCCGCGGCTTCGCCCGCGCGGAATTAGTTTTTTTTATAACTATCTTCGAGGGCGGGTAATGCGCGAGCTGCACGAGCGTACTCGTAGACATGAGTTTCTTCCAGGTCCCTTCAGAAGTATATCGGGCTATTCAAATTGGCAATGTGATGTCACTTCTAGCCTCAACTATTTCAAATTTCTATGCAAAAAAACCCTCAGTTGAATTCCTAAAATCACGCCATTTCGTTGCTCCGTTACGACGCGGACGTTTACCTAGAATAAGTCGGTCTATGCAACCTAACCTAAACTGCCTTCTACTACCCAGGGGGGGGGGGGGGGGGGGCTCTTTGACAGTATCATAATCATACCGAACGAAAATACATCACGCTGACAAAGTGGTAAAATAAAGTATGTTATTTTATTAAGAGTATGCCTAGTGTTTATTTTTTAATTTTTTATCCACAATCAATAAGCCCTTGGCATCATCTCACCTGAATGATTTTTTTTCGTCGTTTCCAATGTGTTGGGTACCATTTGATAGGTCGATCAAAAATATGGCGGTTTTGTGAAAACCATTTTTATATTTGGGGATCTGTTGCGAAATATTATGCTTTAAAGTGATAGAGTTAAGTGAAGCACACTGCCAGCAAAACTACTATTTATGAAATAATTATAATCAATTTAAAATGAAAGCTACCACGGCTAAGCAGGCATTTTAGTTTAGGATTAATAGTCTAGTCGAACAACTTAAGATGTGCAGTTGAATTTGTAAAAAGTTTATAGATTTTCCTTACAATATTTTTTATTAGTGACTGATTTTGTTTTTTTACAAAATACATTTATTTTTGAAAAAACTACGGAAACCTACTTTGCACATGGTTCGACACAAACTTGACATCTCTTTTTTTATAATGAAAGCTGTAGAGAACTTTATGAGCTTTCTCGTTGTAAAATTTTATTATAAAGAACAAACCCAAAAGTAGGATCTTCAGCCCCCTCAACTCTCCTCCTAGAGTGAGAAGTTTTTATTATTGAAATTTGTTGGGATCTAGTAATCACCAATCACCATATTTGTAGTAAATAATTTTGTGTTTCATTTTTACTTAAACGAATCCTACCTATATCTAATACCGCACTGCCTTCCGACACATCCCATGGATCTGTCCTTCGTTCTAACGTTAGTGTAGCTCTACCTACGTCATGGACCCCTGGTAATGCGATTAGATACGTCTTTGCTTTCATGGTATCTACCCCATAAACACGATAGAAAGAGTCTACATCCTTAGTAATAGATAAAAATTCGAGCTTAGATATTTTCTACCGCTAAGCTTCTTTTGTTTGGTGTAGATACAAAACAGCTGATATCTTTTCAAACACGCTAAGATAATTTATTAATCGAAAATAAGCGTAAGCACCTTATCACGCCGAAAGGGTTAAAGTGTGATCTCATTTACTAGGGGAATAGAAAACTGTAGGAGTTAACCTATTCCCGTCTGCTAGAAGTCGTCTGGACTGTGAGCGGGATCGAGTTCCCGAGGGCCCATTACGAATTCATGCAGCTATTAGGCTCACAGCTAAGGGTAGGAGTGTTTAGGAATTCACAAGAATCTTGAGTCGTTGTTCAAGATTCTCTAATAGGAGCGGATCACTTGGGCGTAAGTTTAATCGGGAGAGTTTATGCAAATGAGATTTAACTTCAGCTTATCCGCTAATTTACCGCAGATACCTCGTCTTGTACGTACCTACTAATAAAACAGCTTAATGTCTTTTATGGCATCAAGATGTAATAAAACCTTAATGTCCTAAAAAGGGATCTTTAATAAAAGCTAAGAAAGGAACATACATTCGCTCACAATAATAATATAACGTCCTCTGTTCTGTGTGCATCCCTATTCATCTCATTTCCATGAGCCGTTGAGGCTTGTTTGCGAAAACTAAAACAGCCATGAATATGCAATAAAAGTACCAGGGTGTCATAGGTGTGCAAGGATGCTAATTCGCACAGGGGATGCTGCAACCCCCGTGGTTAGGGTGGAGCGGAGAGAATCGCCACGCGCAATGGGGTGCAGATTTTAAGCGTACGAATGAATGGAAAATAGGGCACCTCCTAAAACCTTGCTTGCATAAAAATTATAATTTTAAAAGTATGGGTTACAATTTATGATAATTTTATATGAACAATACACGTTCAAAATATTTATGCCAAAAATAGGAATGGCGCCTGATGTATGGAGCACGCTAACAGTAATAAAACCCACGGCCAAAACATTTGGTTCGGGGTCACTACTCCGTAAGGTCCCATCGCAATCGTAAACGCAAGCCTTTTTCATTATACATCGAAGAAATAGATTTCGTGTTGTCCATGTCAATAGGAAACTTATTCGAAACCCTACTTACCTATTCAAACAACGGGCGGCGTTCCAAATTTAAAAAAACAGGATATTTAAACGAAACCGTTTTCGTTAAGAGAATCTACTAGGACTTAATTGAGAAATCAATCATCAATCACCTCACTTGAATTAGGTCAAACAGTTTAAGTGTCAGGATGGCATTGTTACTGACTTGGAGGTCTACATCTTAGAACTGAAAAAATATAATCTAAGAAAGCTTTGTTTCATTTTAAGACATATTCAACGACACCCCGAAAAAGGGATAGCAGTAAAAAAACATCCCCTTTACGTGAATATGAAACATTTTCATCCCCTTTAGTTGTAGCAAAAATTAAATATGTTCATCCCCGTTTACGTAGGAGGTGGCCTGTTATTATGTGACCTAATACTCAACTATTTTTGAGCCAAATTTCAAGAAAATGGGTTAAAAATGTAAACTATGTTTGACGGACGTTGTCTCTGTTTGTGTGTGACAGGTGACGACGGGTGGAGAGACCGATCTCATAAAGACTTGTTTAGACAATCATTTAATTGAGATATTTTTACAAACATAACGAATAGACCAATAAGGTAAACAAAGCTTTCTATTATTGAACAATAAGGGTTGAATTGGAAGCAGAGATAAGGTAAATAAAGCTTCCTATTATTGAAAAATAGGGGTAGAATTGGAAGCAGAAATATGGGTAGGTGGGTAGTTGGGTACCTTTGACGTGAGAGTCTCCATTCCGACGCGTTCATTATTTCGCCGGCCTATCTTTTATTATTGGCAAGCAATTATTATCTATTATTGCAAGAAACACACCAGTTATTGGACCTTGTTTGAGAGGTGAGTTATCGCACCCATTAGATTTCCACTTAGCACAATTCAATGCTACAGATGGAGCTACACCAGGTGATCAGTCCTCAGTCAGAAGTATAGGATTAATATTCCGGTCGTATTGGAGTGCTCTACTCCACAATTACTTCCCGTGCTGCTTTTATTTGTATTTCTAAAAATTTCTTGTATGACTTTTATCAATTTTTTGGGGTCTTACTTCTTTGTTTTGCGTTGTAATTTAAAATGGATACATATAATTGTATTACTTTAGATCTAATAGACAAGGTGTGCAATAAAAAACAACTTTTATACCATTGCTCCTCTAAAAAGCTTATTTTATTCACTGAAAACAGTGAATAAAAAGCTCTTTTAATCACTATTTTGGTGTTTGAATTTAGAACACAGCAATTAAATATTTTTTTGTTTGTTTGCCCTTTTTAGGGCAGGTTAAGGCGCACTGGCCATACTGCCTTGTATGTATATTTTTTCAGTAGTATTAGTTTACTTCTTCAGTAATTTTTCTTTCACAGTTTTCAGTATAAATCAGCATCATTGTAATTTATTTACTGGCACTATAACTAACACTTCAGCAAAATGACAGCACATTTGCTGAAGCTTTGGCGGACTTCATTTGGGAACTCGAAAACCTGCATACACACTTTTATTTCATTATACTACACAATAAACACATAAATGGTACTTTGCTGATTTAAACACTATCAATATTATGCATCAAAAACCACAAAATGTAATTTTTCGGATAATAAAAGAAAAATGATAAACTGAACGCTACCAATTCCCGCCAAAAATTTTTGAACACACCAATACATTTGACTTCCATCTCTATGCTACACAACCTCCTTGCGCAAAAAAAACTCGAAACAAACCCTTGTTCCAAGAATATTTGACATACAAACTCTTTGTGCAAATAACCCCTCGATATTTAATTTTTTAAGGAGTTTACCATTAGAATAAAAACTGTTTGGTGTTCTTTGCTATCATTTCATTAGTAAATTGGCGCTATTTTAAATACTGTAAGTTGTACGAACACACAGAAAATTACTCTTAATTTTAGATATTGTTCCAATTTTAAAGAGCATTTTAATTAATTTGTTCTTCTTTTTTTATTCATTAAATGTTTATTTTCACTTAAATGTTTCTTTTTCTCGGAGTCATGGTATAAAGTATAGTATGCAACTCTTGAATAAAACGGATTTATATCGAGGGCCATGAATCACTCGCGTCGCTCAGGATTCTAATACTCGAATCCCTCGCTACGCCCGTGATCCAATCATCATGAATCACTCCCTGCGGTCGTGATTCAGTCATTAGAACCCTTCACTTGCTCGTGATTTATCTATGGTCCTCGCTTTAAATCCGTCCTTTATTCACTAGTTGCATAATATACTATTTCATAGGAGTGAGAAGGGGGAAAAAGTTTTTCATCACTAGTATAGTTTTCATTTGCTCATTTTAGTAATATCTAGTAATTGTATTTATTCAGAGTAGTTATATTAAATTAGTGGGGCGACACGAAAGTGCCACAGGAGCTCAATATTCTGTACCTGCTACTTAGATAACATGGTACACAATCAAACAATTTAAAATAAAGGTAACAATGGAAAGCAACGACGTAAGACAATGTAGAAGAATAAAAACATTGAATAAATAGATAAACAGATGAGGTAAATAGGAATCGCCGCGCCGACGCAATACTATATTTCTGTTAGACTATCATGAGCATGACGCTAAACGTGAGAACTAAAAAATACGAGTATCATGCAGTTACAGGTAGGTACTTAATACTATGAATTTTATAACATCTGTATATACATAATTTTAAACAAAAAAAAACGACTTCAATCAGGAAACTAAGGTTCACGACATCACTATTATTCTGAAAAATGTAATTTATCCGCAAACTTCATTACTTCTTTATGTGTATATAGTTTTATTAGAATCGACCCATCCATTTTCAAAAAGTAGTTTTTTTAAGTTTTTCCCATATAAACATGTTTGTGAGGCATTACAATACAATAAGGTTATTTCCTAAAAAGATCCATAAAATAATGTAGTCTTTCACGCAACGAACCTCCCAGTAGTTGATAAATAAAAAGGCATTAATCTCTCGTACCTGACGGTTATATTTTATTTAACACATAAGCTATTATTTGCTGTTGTCCTAGTACACACATCTCCACCGGATGGAGAAATAATAACTAAAAAAAAACATAATAATGTACCAGCCATTATACACACCTGCCATGGCAACCGGCTAAGCATACAAATAAAAAAACTGTTTACCGACCAAACACGATCCCTTGGGCCCTTGCGGTGGTGGGGACTAAGCCCCACCCTCTGAATCCCAACCCGTTTCGAGTGGTGACCGGGCTCTTTAACATCTATGCGGCCCTGATACTCGATAACCATGAGTATGACGTATGTCATACTTGAAATGTCATTACGATTTCAAGTACGTCGGGTAATGAATGTTGTGGAAGAAAGCTCGAGGGAGAAAAAGGATTAATAAGATTCGATTTCTTTACGTCGCGTAAGTTTAAATGAAAAAATTAAAATGGCTAGGTATCACAGACTAAGTTACCTACAAAATCTGTTTGTTTCGCCTTTTAGGCTTCCTGTCTGTACCTACTGTCTCAATCAGTAGAAAATTAAAAGAACAGGTTTTCTGTCGGTATCTTTGCGATGTCGCTCATTACCAGGAGATCTTATTGCAACGTGTCTTTCTCGTCGCGTTCTTCTTGGTGAGAAACTTTTTCTTTGCGTTGGCATATGAATTGAACTTTTTATGGTCTTTAGCGATAGAAAAAAATAATTCTCTATCATAAGTAAATTCTCTCAACCCTTTTTATAGTATTTAGCGATCATCATCCTCATCATTTCAGCCGAAAAACGTCCACCGCTGGACAAAGGCATCCCCCAAGGATTACCACGACGACCGGTCCTGCGCTGCCCGCATTCAGCGGCTTCCCTACGCGATCGAATCAGATATGAGAAGATCCGCAGGAGAACTAAAGTAACCGACATAGCTCACAGAATCGCTAAACTGAAGTGACAGTGGGCAGGGCTCATAGCTCGTAGAACAGATGGCCGTTGGGGGCCAATAAAGTTCTCGAGTGGCGACCGCGCACCGGTAAATGTAGCGTAGGCAGGCTTCCCACGCGGTGGACCGACGACCTGGTGAAGATCGCGGGATTTAGCGATAGAAAAATAATAATTATCTATCATAAGTAAATACCCACAACCACATCTCCCCCTAACACACCAGAACATCTCTTTTTACAAATAAAGTTGTTCAGTCGTAAAGTTCTCTACAGACACCATCCCATAAGTAAGGCTGACTACTTCTCCACTTTTGAAACTCTTCTTGAGGACCTTCTTCCATCCTCCGATCATTCTAACTTTAATACGTGCCTTACGATTCCCTTACGAAAAAACTAAAATCACTTGTCCAATCGTGCAGCAAAAACATTCTTCCCTTAAACTCCACTTATCACTTTCCGAACTCTGAACCTTCTCTTTTAGATCTAATGCTAGTTTCTTCTCTTCATCATATCAGCTCATATACGTCCCCACCGAGGGGCTCGAGCCTACCCTGAATCAAGGCCTAAGACCTTAGTTGATAACGCGAGCATAATGCAGTCCATTGCGGGTTGGTTGACTTCACACACAACCTTCGAGTTTCTTCGCAGGCGTGTGCAGGTTTCCTCACGATGTTTTCCTTCACCGTTAAATCAATCGGTAAGTATATGTAGGTACGTAAGTTTTGAAAAACTCATTGGTACATTTTAGCCGTCCAGATTTGAACCCGGTACCTCTGGTTAGAAGGACCGAGTCGTTACCGGTTGAGCCACCGACGCTTTTTGTCAATTTACGGTAGAGGCTTTCTCGTATCACGACCTCGTTTTCCTGTCCTACAAAGTTCGTCTCTCAAATACAAACCTATAATTCTTCTTCGACGTAACTTTAACGGTATAGACACCGAGCGTCTTAGGGAAGATGCATGTAAAATTTACTGATCTGTCATTAAACAACTTTATCTGTGGATGAGCAGGTTGAATTATTTAGTTCTCTCCTGTTACAGTTGTATGATTTGCATGCACCTGTGCGCCCAGTAATGCTTAAACACCTTATTTCCGTGCCGAAGACACATACCATCATCATCAGCAGTCCTTGGTTTACGTCCAAGATTAATTATGGCCTTCTGCCCCTGTGATTTTGGACTAGCTAAACATTTCCTTCAGCAAAACTGTGAAGAATCTTGGGGTGATACTTGATCACTGTTTTTCTTGAAAACCGCTTGTGACTGAAGTGAGTGGGAGGATTTCTGCTGCTAACGGTTCGCTTGGGTAAATTTCTTGCCAACGCGAACTAAAATTTCCCTTGCTCAATCCCTGCTCTTGCGGTACTTGATTACGCTAATTTGTGCTACCCTGACCTTACTTTTTGTCTGCAAAACCTCCGCATCCGTTTCACTTTCGGTCTTCGTAAATTTAACCATGTATTCAGTTTTTGTGCCTTATTTAAATGGATAACTGTTTACCGTCGTCGGAGGGATTCAAACATTTTGTCGCTTCTCTTTATCATCATTTTTAATCATGTCACTACTTCTTATCTCAAAAATTGCTTTCTTTTTTTTTGTTCCTCTACCCTAAACCACACCTTGCAGACATCCAGCACCTTAAACCTTAATAGCCCCACCCACACTTCCTCCCACCATTCTTAAAAAAAATTAATTTTTCGTTTGAAATGAGAAAAATGTTGTTTTTGATTCATTCAGAAAATTCGATTTGAAGTCTTTTAACAGTTTTTTTTTAACTGGAGCGGGAATAGTATGGCTACCGCATTCTTTTTATTTTGTGAACCATCAAGGTGAATCTGAATGATCCATTCCAGAAAACAGAATTCTGGAGTCAAAGCACACGTTTAACAGAGAGGTTCGACCAGGAACCATCATCGTCGTCGACCTGGGAGCTAAAAGGCCTTAGGGAACTGCTTATTTTAGTTTGTATCGAAGACCAGTTTTAGTTGTAAATAATTTGTTTTTATGTTTAGCCAATTTTATGTGCTTGATGATTAGATATATATTTCCAAAATTCTGAAAGGGATATTTTAAGGTCCGATCAACTTTGGTTTTTGTTTTGGCATTTTAACTTTTCTGGTGAATTAGTTGAAATTTGATGTTTTGTATACCAACTAGGTGTATTTTATATTTGCGATTTAGCGTTTAAAGATTTCATACAGTTCAGTAAGTACTTTTTTCTTATTTTTAAATTTATTACTGAATTATGTAACTCCAAGCAGAGATATGCTATATATAAGGCGAGGTAGATAGGTTACATGCGTCTAAAAAGTGAAGCAAAAAAAAGATGCCAATTGGCATCTCTTTTCTTAGTAACATTCAGTGCAATAGAAGGGAACTACCTATAACATTGTGTGTGTAAATGGCTTCGATTTTCAAATGTTGTTTGTTAGTGCATAACCCATCTATGGTAGCAAATCTCTGACTCCAAGCGGTAAAAATAGCACTTTTGAACGTGGAAATTGTAAGGTCAGGCATGAATACCACTGGTTTCGATACTACGTTTTCTTTTCAGAATCATTATCTGTTTAGTTAAGTTTTATTTATTTCACGACACTAATTCATACAGGTCAAATCAAAATATAAAATGACAACAGTGATGACTGTGATATATCGTCCAAGAAAGCAGTATTTACAGTGATAAAAATAAAAAATAAATATCAAAATGTACAAATTATGTAGAAATAGCCGGCCTTCCTGTACATGCGGTTGAATATTTATTATTTCTTTGCAATCGAAGTGAAAAGCAGAGTATAAAACACGAGCATAAAACTCATTTTATTCTCGATGTGACTATCCACCGGCTCGGGCGGCTATATGAACGAATCGGGTAATATGGCTTGTTTTATGCTCTTGTACAATCTAATATGGTTGTTTGAAATCACTTGATACGTAATTTAATTTTAATATTAAAAACAACTAAGTTAAAATTTTCACAAAATAATATGATTATATTAAAATTAAGAAAATATATTATATGACCTAATTTAGTTGTAGTCTGAAAAGTTCTAAGTACCAAAAAGTAATTTAACAATTTTGTTAAGATTTTTTAAAATAAGTTTAGGTTTTGAAGGTCATATTTTGTTTTAGGTTTTTAGTTGAAAATTCCAAATTCTAATGAAGCAACACTATAAAGTTGTAATAGTATTCCAGTATTCCGATGAAGTTAATTTGTTCTGAATTTAAGATATTTTTTTTGAAAACAATGATTTAATAACGTCTAATGACCCAAACAAGAAAATGAAATTCTTTATAAATTCAATTCTAAATAACTATAAAATAGCTTGTTCCTTAACACAAGCTCTCCAGTAGTTGTTCAATTCCGTGTTACTCGAGGGAGGCACAGCAGGGCGGTGGTGAACTTCTTCAAAAAGGGCGGCAACACCCTTCTAAAGAACTACAGTCACAGCTCTACTCTGAGTCGTGTCTGTCTACAAACCGTTTTTGAGAGTCATTATGAATCATCTCGCACGCAGGTTTGAGGATTTGCAGCCTTGCTTCCGAAAAGGCTTCAGTACCTACACCACATGCATAGGAACGATGATGCGGCAGATTATACGGAAGACCGAAGAATATTATAATCAGCTACTATTCTTGGCGTTTGTAGACTATGGGAGAGTCTTTGATTCGGTCGAGATCTGAACTGTGCTGCAGTCTCTCCAGCGAGCGGTGCCAAATTGACTATCGATATACCGAGGTACGGTGCTGATGTGTTTGTATAAAAACGTCACTCATATCCATTCGGTTAGGAAGGGGTGAGACAGGCAGAGGTTTTATCTTCAAAGCTGCTCACTGCCGCCCCGAAAAATGTTTTTAAGCTTCTGATCGAATCAGAAATGATGAGAAACCGGAGCAGGAGAACCAAGGTAAACTAAATAGCTCACAGAATCGCAAAACTTAAGTGGCAGTAGACGGTGATCAGATGGACATTTGGGCAGGATAGTTCTCAAGTGGCGACCGCGCACCGAAATTCCCTAGATGCAGGCAGTGCGGTACAAATCATTGTGAAAATCCTCATGGGAAGCCTTTGTCCAGCAGTAGACGAACTCGACTGATATAGGTAATCCTAATTTCTGTTTCTATAATGTCAGAAAAATACATACAGTTTTTGTTTCTTCGAATGAAAATATATAAGTAATCCAATCTACCTTTGATCTATCAATCAGAATTGAAGATCGCAATCTCTGTGTCGTAATCAGAATATATCCCTAGTTTTTCCTTTCTTTAAAAAAGGGTCTGCATTAGATAGTCACGAACTGCGACTCCATTTACGAAATGGCTTTTTTAAGAGCCCAAACTATTGTCACACGTTATTATTTTGCCGTCAAATCTCCAAGAGCGATATAAAAAGGCCTTAAGATTGAATAGGAGTGTAAGTGCTCTTAGGGGTCCCATTCTGAGTCATCGTCGTGGCCCTCGGGGACTCACTACTAAAAGCCTTCACCAGAGGACTCACTTGATTTTTCCTTGTCATGTGGAAATTAGATTTCCGGTCAAATCGATTCTGTGCCAGGATCACAGAAATTAGAGGAGATGCATTATTATTAAACTGGTTAGAGCTAGAGCTATTGCTTTCACATACTTTTTGAAATGGTTAAGTCGCATCAGAAGTTTGAGCAACCCTGTGGCCAAGCCATTATTATTATAAGCATTAAAACTGACCAAATATCTTAGCTTTTAAAATTACAAATAAGTAACTATGTAATCTATATTTTGTCACATTTACGAGTATGACGGAGCATCACTTGTGAACGGCTCGACCGATTTGAAGTTTGTATACAAAAAGACCCCGCAAGCGGCTTGCGGCTCGCGCACCACGCAACGGGGGCGAAGCCGCGGGCAACAGCTAGGAAATAATAAAAACTGATGTGAGCGTTTATTTACTCGAAGATGATATTGACGCATAGGGTGCGGACAACAATTTGAATAGTTTCACTTCTACATATAATTGGCCATTTAGGAAGTGTAGAATTATTTAAGTACCACTTGGACTGCTCTAAATATCTGCTGCTGACTGTACAAAACTGTACGTTTGTCGAAGTAAGGAATAAAAACCAAGTTGTGTGAAATTACCGACCCGTCATGAATATCGTGTTTTAAAATGTTAATAGATAATAAAACAGTAATATGTCCGTGGTGTCTTCTTTGAATGTCATTTCTGTATGTTTCATCGGCGTAGTATAGTGCCAGCGTCGATGGGCACAATACTACGCCGATTGATATGGAAACACTGAAGACATCAACGTGACAATAATTCCACGTATAACTATAGGAGACACATCAACGCGACCGCCATGCTACGCCTAACGATACAGTCGTCAAAACACATCAACGTAAATTGACATTAACAAACATCAAATACTTTTATATTCATTACGCCAATAAAATTAACTACCCGAAGCAATCAACTTTCTCCCTCCGCTATATTACGTGAATTTAATATTCAGCAAGTCTTAATAACGGAAGTTTGCCAAAACTTTCAGAATTGCCCTCACGTCCGCGACTTCTGGGATGAAAGAAAAAGAGGGCAAAAACCCACCAAGGTCTCGCCTCTTACGTAATCTACGGCCTTATAATAGGGCAAAAAGTTGGTGCTGTGAAGATAGCCCCCGAATGGACCACACGCAAAGACCTTTTAGGCATTACTTCGTAAAGACTAGGCCTTGACGGCACTCTTTAAATAAGTCAATTCTGACCAGTTAACAACGAATGTCAATGAAACAGACTGTGACTATCGATAAACAAACTTGACTAAGCAAGTTTAAATACATGGTGCATGTTATAAATAAGAAAATTTAATGGGCATTGTTCTGTTTCTGGTTTTATAAAGGCATGGAATTAAAAAGCGATTTGAAAATGTTATGAAGGTTTATAGTGTAAAAAGTACAATAATTCAATAAAAATAAACAGCTTAATTCATTTCATAATCGTCAATTGGGGGACCTTTTTTCATAGTATTTGAGCCTGTGACCAAAATTTGAAAAGTCATAAAAATTATCCAATGAAAAAACTACTATTCAAATTACCTAGCTAGATAGTTTCTTAAAATAGTCTAACTTTCATAAAAATACTTTGAATTTTTTTGAACAATGTCAATTGTTTGGAAAGCCTCGTGCTTCAAATAGCGCATTTTTTTAATGAGAAAATTGAATTAAATGCTTGGAAAGCCTCGTGTCTCGTCCTTAGATCGAATGTCTTGGTAACGCTAGTTTTTGCGAGTCTCAGCCAAGATGAATAGGAGACGCTTAGCGCTGAGAGGACGGGCGATCCTCTGATGTTTGCACATCCGTTGGCCTATGAGGCCCTGTTACTAGTAAAAAGTGTTTGCGAAGAAAGGACGGCAATTTCATATGATTTATTTGATATTTATTCCCTATATTATTTATTGACAGTGCACATAAATAAAATCATATGGATAACTAGGTGTTGACCGCGACTTCGTTCGCGCTTTATTCCCTATCCCGTGGGAATTTAGAAAAATCCGACCGTAGTAGTTTTTATAGTCTACCTACACAGAGCATCATAAAGGAAACCCCTGTGGAGAATATAAGCACTCTAGGTGCAAGCGTTTGGGTTGGGCGTTAAGTAGTCAGGCAGGGAGTGAGTCAGCTCATATACATCCCCACCGAAGGGCTCGAGCCTATCCTGAATTAGGGCGATCGGGCCTTACTCGACCACGCGGGCCCAGTGCGGGTTGGTCGACTTTACACACAACCTTCGAGTTTCTTCGCAGAGGTGTGCAGGTTTCCTGACAATTGTATTCCTTCGATATCAATTTTGAAATCATTTCATATTGATAATCGGATGACGTAAATCTGTGTGCTACTTTTTTTAAAACTAAAATCCATTATTAACACGTCTTTTTCACTCAGCTCGTATTTATGATAAAGAACGTTTTATAAAGAAGTCTTGCGGTACCAACGTGGGATTTGTCGTGTACTTTCAATGTGATAAAAAAACAGTATTTGAAAAGCTGTTAATTTACCACGAAAATATAAATGTTGGCCATTTTTGCTTTCTTTAAATACAACGAACAACACTTTACAGAGTTAGTGATTTTAAACAGAGTGCCTACTTCAATAAACTAAGTATGTACTCAGTTTTCTTGGCTGCCGGCCGGCCCGTTCAGAATTTGAAAAAACCGGCCAAGTGCGAGTCGGAAACAAAGTGGGGTTCCGTAGTATTTTCAAAAAATGAACTTTTTTTATACAAAAAAAAAATATATATTTGCAGTTGGTAATATAATATTTGTATGGAAAATCTATTAACTTTTTTCAAATCCAACTGCACACCTTAGGTTGGTAGAGTATTACCTACTCCTAAAATAAGAAACCCTACTTAGCCGTCGTCGTGGAAATCCTTGGGGGAGGCCTTTGTCCAGCAGTGGACGATTTTTGGTTGATGATATGATGATGATGACTTAGCCGTGATAGTTTTCCTTTTACATTTATTATATATCCTACTATTTACATTTTTTTTTCGATGCCCTGAAATAACGGTTTACATGGTAGGGTGAAGACACTCAACTCTAACAAAAATTTGCACTTTAAAAACTTAATATTTCTCAAACCGATCCCTGAATCAAAATATGGTTTTTGCAAACCCTCAGTAGTTTTGAAAGGCCTATTCAACGATACCCCACACGATAGGGTACGTCAACGAAAAAACATTTACCGCCTCTTTACGTGTAGGGGACGTACCCTAACATATTTTTTTTCATGCGATTATTATACAACTTTGTCAGCGTGATTAACATTAATATGTACACCCGTGGCAAATTACAACTTTCTAGTACTAGTAGTCTCTGAGTTATGCAGCGGACAGACGGACAAACATGGCGAAACTATAAGAGTTCCTTGTTGACTTCGGAATCCTAAAAAACAGGCCAAGTGCGAGTCAGAACCGCATACGCAGGGTTCCTGACCATCATACTAGATGGCGCCAGTTTCTTCATGTTTAAAAAAAAACACGTTTTTTGTATGGAGACCCCCCTTATTTTTTCATTTTCTAATTTTTAGTATTTGTTGTTATAGAGGCAACAGAAATACATCATCCGTGAAAATTTCATCTGTCTAGCTATCACGGTTCATGAAATAGATACAGCCTGGTGACAGACGGACGGACAGCGAATTCTTAGTAATGGGGTCCCGTTATACCCTTTTGATACGGAACCCTAAAAAACAGCCAGCGCACCTCAGACCAAGGAAGGAGCTTTTATTTATCCGACTGAGGTGTTATCATTTGACTGTATGAGATTTGTGTTGTGTACCTCTCAGTAAGTTATAAGATTGTTGCAATTAAAAAATATTACCTACTCTCCAGTTATGAAATACCATACTCATATCATACCAGGGAAGTAGTTTTTTTTTTGACGATCCTGTCTTTTTGAAGAATGTGAAGCGAATATTACATGTTTGAGTAAAGGTATTTTAACATGTGTCTTGCATTATCGACGCGATCACGCAAATCGCACTGAGCCAACCTCATAGATAGACATGGTAACCTCGAATAATGTTTCGACACGTGATATGTCCTATCCTTCATTGTAATTGAGACAGGTGCATTTGAGACATCACAGCACGCTTCGGCATGTTGACGGTAAGTCTGCCAACACGCGACTGTAAGCAAAACTCTGCTCCGTCGTGATTGGAGCACAGTTTTTTGTACCCCGTTTTCAAAGCGCTAACACTACCTTTTATTTTTGATCTGAGGAGCCGACCGCTTAATCATGATAATTGACGACATAATATAACCTACTATGGCCCCAGAACTAAAGGTACCCAGGGATAACAAAATCTGTTATCTAAATTCGTTGCTCAAACTGGTTGAATGGAGCACAATTTCCCGAATGTCCTAACCCGCCCATTACCGACAAAATGTCTCGTTTCCTAGGCCAGAACGTGATTCATTCGAATACCCATCCATCTGTGACCGGCTTCAAGTGGACCGTGTTATCTCAAGGGTCCTCGGGCCTTAAACAACAGGATAGTCCTTGCCTTTGGGCGTAGGGCTTTCGCGCCATCGGGGACCGTTTAATTGGAGTCAGTTAAATTTCTCGACGGACATTTTCTTGACAATCCAGACGTTATCTATGTATGTGGCAGGCAAATTGTAGGATTAGTCATTTTACATACGGTCAGGCAAATTGTATAATTCGTCCGTATATAAACGGTTAATGCCGAGTCAGGCAAATTGTCAAAATGCCTTACGACATATTGTAAATGAGCTCGCGAAGCGAGCGATCTTAGGTTCGGTCAGGTTTGATTGATTTAACTGTCAAATAGCCTAAAATTCCTGCCCTCGCCATTATATAATTTTTCTGACATTTGCCTGACCGTATGTATAATGACGAATTATACAGTATGCCTTCAACATATATACCACACGATTTTTCAACGTTGGCACTCGTGCCGATGACTGACTGTAGCCGCTTCACGTGCACTGCACGGGTTCCACCGACGACGGCGGTGCGGAGGGAATAAGAGCAAAATAAAATAAAAATAACAATACGAGTATTATGGTAGTGCGGTAAGTATAGATACTTTTGAATCTCAGATCAAACCAAGTAGCCAAGGGGACGTGCGTGATATATCAAACTGTAACACAGCATTGAACGCGCAGCGGAAAGTGATGATACCCTACAATTAGGGTTTTGTAATGGTACTACTGATTTTTATGTTTGTAGCTTACAGTGTGACGGAGTGGCATTACATTTCACATCTAAACCTATGTTGTTTCGTAAGACGGAGTATAATGACGTCACAGCTGTGCAAAATGGCCATCAGCATCATCACTCAGCTAGGGGTGGAAGTCGATAAAACTGTATATTTAGTTGATTTATTTACCAAGTTGCATAGAATCACGAGACACTATTTTTAAATTCGAAGGAAATTAGAAATGCTTTCCATTTTACTCGTTCTTACAAAAATAAAGAGTAGGCAGGTAATCAGCAAAATCATTTAAAAATAGTAGATTGTTAATCAAGGGAAGAAAGTGACCCATTTCTCTCGAGATATTTCTGGCGCTCGAACGAAGTGAGAGCGCCAATAGTTCAAGGGTGAAATTGGTAATTTCACCCGAGTTAATCACTCTACTTTTCATTTCGACTGTGAGGAAATGTATTTATTGTAATTTAATTGTTTATATGATATAAAATATTAATTAGATATCAATAAATTAGTTTTACCATCATCATTACAGCTCATATACGTCCCCACCGAGGGGCTCGAGCCTACCCTGTAGTTTTACCAACCTCCAACCTTTTCGCAATGGCCGCTTGCCACGGCCGACTAGATTGAAACTAATCGAGTTGGTCACGACGTGCATCTAGGTGGCCATGACGAAAATTGAAAAAAAAGTGTCATGTTATCATGGCATTATGGCGCGCAGCAGAATAGAGGAATGATTTTAAATTTTAATCTTCTGTAATTGTGAAAAAAAAAGACCAACTATAAAATGATTTAATATCAATCTGTAGATCGTAATAAACACGTCGTTTAATGTATAGCTGAGTTTAGATATATGAAAACCTCTTAGTTCGACTCCGTGGCTGGCAATAAAAAAAAATTACTTTCCACCCTAGGGATGACAATACTTTCCACCCTAGGGATGAAAACACTTTCTACCCTAGGGATGGAAAAGCAATGTTCCACCCGGCTATCTACTCATGAAAATTAAACTTTCCGAACAGGAGAGATGAAAAAGCCTTGACGATTTTGATTTAACTCTGTATGCGTTACTATAATTTTATGTGGTCTTCTACACGTCGCAGTACGTTATTCTTTTCAATGTATACCTCTCATAGAAACCCACTTTACTTGTTACTTTTTCTCAAAAATGGAACAAAAGTGCTCAAAAGAATTTGATAAAAGTTTATGAATATTTATGGATTAAAAAGGCCTATAAAACTGGGTTGCTTATAATTCCAGGAAAAATCTAAATAAGGTACCTCCCAAACAACCTAAATTATTTGTTAATTTTTCGTCAAATCTGTTAAAACTTACTATAAGAGACAGTAAGCGTAATGTTTATTGTTGATTTGTGTATGTCGGACTTACGCCAGATGGTGATTTGATATATCAATATTATGCCTTCCAGGGTGGTCCTGATATACATTGTATTAAAATCAAGTCAGTACTTTTTCAGCAATTTTTCCCAGCTGTAAGGAATCTGAATACCTAATGCCAACATGACAGCGACAACAGGATTAATTTTGCCCCTGAATATTTATTTTCTCTGCAATATAAAACAACTACCAGGGTAGCAGAAAGCTTTAAAAGTACCCTATGCGTAACAATAGGGGAACACCATCGATGGATATGTATGTACGGGAACACAAAGCCCCAACAATAGCGCTAAATCGCACCGTGTCTACCGTAATATTTTGTCAACGACCTTCTTTCTATACATTGTAATTTTTAGTAATTCACTGCCTCGCCGCCATGCGCCCCTGGGACGTGGGATAGAAAACCCCATAAACTATCGCCACTCATAACCACACAATATGGGGTTTGCCGTTTTTATTAGTATGTAGGTATGTTTTGTATAAGTAAATTAATCCTTGATTTTATTGGCCTTATAAAATTTTAGTTTCAAAGAATACATTTTGACCTCAAACAGCAAAAGTGAAGTGGCGAAATAAATCTGTTTCCTCCTTATTAGCAACCGAGTAACAAATCATTTTGTTGACCTAATCAAACTTGTGGTTATGTCAAGAAGTCGCTCGCCGCCTGAAAGTTCCGCCCATACCGGAGTAGTAAGACGGAGTGTCACACTATTTCGGTACGGGCGGAACTCGGAACATTCAGACTCAAAATTTGCCGATACCACGTTGAAGCTTCCTATTCAGTCGTGATCGATACGAGAGCGCGCGGTGCTACTCGTGTACCTTTATCGCGAGGAGAAGCTTATGCAGTCAAGATAACAATAACAATAAACTGCACAGCTGTGCTGTGCATACTTTCGCACAAAACCTTCACCGTCTGTCATAGTCGGGCATAAAGAAATCTACAATAAACATTAAACTTCCTTAGTAGCAAAAAATAAAAGCTAGGTAAGTATATCAAACTTGATGAAAAATTTACACAATTTGGGTTTGTATGGGAGATACCTTACTCAGATTTTTCCTGGAATAATGATATATCCAGCATAGTAGGCCTTATGGATTCCTAGTGATTAACAAAGTTTCATTAAAATCTTTATAACAACCTGGATTCGTATGGGAGGTACCTTATTCCGATTTTTCCTGGAACAACGGACTACCGCATACTGTAGGCCATATACAGTTATAGTAACATACGGAGTTTCATCAAAATCTCGATAGCCGTTTTTGAGTAAAAAAAAAGTGATTTTACTATGGTGGTAACCCTAAAAAATCAAGATGAGGGAAATGTGAAAAAAACACCTGGATATAAAAATAATATTGTCCTAACCCAAATATCACCCAAAGCCAACCAGTAGTTAGGGAACAAGAGCACCGGACGGACGGTCAGACACACATTCACATTCCCTATCTTGATTTTTTAGGGTTACCAACATAGCTAACTTACTCAAAATGGCTAACGATTTTGATGATACTCAGTATGTTACTATAACTGTATATGGCCAACAGTACGCGGTAGTCCGTTGTTCCAAGAAAAATCGGAATATGGTAACTCCCATACAAATCCAGGTTGTTTGTTACTTTTTCTCAAAAATGGCTCTAACGATTTTAAAGAAACTTTGTGAAAAATTAGGACTTAATAAGGCCTACTACACTGGGTCCTTCATTATTCCACAAATAAATCTGAGTAAGGTACCTCTCATACAAAATCAAATTGTTTGTAATCAAGTATGTGATATTATAGGTACCCCTTCAAGCGTTTATATCATACGCGCCCGCCGCGGCGGCTCAAGCGTGTAGAGTAATTGGGCCGCACGGGAGTCCGTTTGGCGCGTTGCAGATATCCAACGTTTTCTCAGTATTTTTGTATAGCTTTATTCTTTGCTAGTAAGTAAGTGCAATGTTCATTGTTAATTTGTGTATGCCCGACTATGATAGACGGTGAAGGCTTCGCGAGAAAGTATGCTCAGCGTGGCTATACAATTTATTTTAGACTTCATATTCTAAGCAAGTATATACAGACAAAACTTTGATTTGACAACATTTTTCGAAGGAAATATTTTTATAAAGAAATTCGATAAAAATATAAGAAATCTGAAAATTTAAGTCAAAAATGTTTAAGTAGACCAGTGTTTCTCCTATCAACGCAAATCGTGTTTAATAATAATAAAATCTTGGCAATGTAATCTTAGAATCGACGTGGAAGCGAAAAGACAAAACAAGTATAAAAAAGAGTAAATGTAGAATTTATAATATTAGCATTAACATGAGTAGTAAGTTCGCTTAATGTTCGTGCAGATAGTGCGGATTTTGGGAGTCGGGTCGTTCCTTTCCTTTCCCTCTAATCTAATATGGTCGAGGACAGCAATGGCCGACTCTCGCGTTATACTCGTGACCGGGTGATGTCCGTGTGAACTGGACTACTCTTGTCAAAGGCATTATGCAACGCAATTACTATTTTATAACTATCAGAACGAGTGTAACTAACGCACCTGCTTTAACTAAATCTTTAGAAATTGAAAATTTATATATCATTCATCAGATTAACAAAATCAAATTATTGCCAAGGAGATCACTGTTGCCACGCCAGCAAACAGAACAAAACACAAAACCAAGCAACATTTTCTCATCAAATCTCTACGATCATTCGTCTTATCGCGATTCTTCAAAATTTCTACTTCAAAATAATTGCTTGGCGCGCCCGTTAACGAGATTAACTTTGGCAGATTGTGAAAATTACCAGGGAAGCAGGTCCCTGGTTAGGTTAGCGGGTAACTCGCCATAACACGGCTTATGGCGCGACCTGTCGATTGCACGGCGCAATAATTTAACTCCAGTCTGAAGTTTGAGAAACCGCGTCGGGGAATCAACTGGCTATTTTAACACGCTTTCAATATCTTGTTTTGTATAATAATTTTAAAGCTATTAAAATATAAGATAAGATAAATACTCTTTAATACACACGCTACACAATTTAAAAACAAAACCTCATGTAGGAAGCTCGAGTTTCCATACAAACGTAGTTCCGCTTTAATATTAAAACTACTGCATGTTGGATTAAATCCAAACTTTGCGAATATACTGAGTAGACACATCAAAAACTAATTACATCGATATTTGTAATTAGTTTTTGATGTACTAATTTAAAACGAAAAAAAAGAGCAGTTTCTAACTTTCAGTACAAAACTAATTTAAGCCTTTGTTTAGTTATGTTTCTATTTACCTCTATAATAACTAATTACAAACATTGATAAGTTTCAACTCAATATATTCGCAAAGCATGTAGTTTTTATATTTAAGCGGAACTACTTTTATATGAAACTTATTGAGCCTCTTAAGAAGATTGTGAAGCTGCGCCTTTTCATACAAACGGTGTTAACGATTTTCAGCTCTTAAATGTTAACCAACTTGGACCAATTTTTGATAGGTTGTCAGTCAGAATAAAAGCTAGGCTTGTACGTTTTTGTTTTTTCGATAAAGTTAATAAGTTAAATTTTATTGTCGTTCACGTGTCAATGTCATACATATTAAATTGAATTAATAGATATGTATGTTTTGATAATAATAGCGTAGTCGATTACACAAAAATCTGTCTATTGTTTATTACTAGTCAATGCTAGTATTAAAATAAAATATGAGTAAAAGAACGAAATCCTTGGGGGAGGCGTTTGTTTTTTGGCTGATTACTGTAACGCCACACCCTGGACACTTCATACAACGGGCCAGAAAAGACATTACAAAAAAGGAATGACGGAACAAACAAAATGGCAGCGAAATCCTATACGTTCGACAACCAAACTGTAACCAATCTGTATCAATCTGGGTGACGAGGGGGTGAGGTCGCAATCTAGAGAGCGGCAGGGAGTGTCCATACTGTATGTTAGTACTTATATACTTTGGTAACGCGGTACGCTGTTATCCGTTCTTCTTTCATATTTTTTTTCATTCCATCTATTTATTCTTTTACGCATGCGCTGACATTTGATTGAAAACCCAAATTCTTTACATTTAAAATAACACATAAAACTTTGATTTATTGTATATTTGACATTTACCTATATAATGACGTCAATAAAAAATATAATAAGAATATTTAACATATATTTTCACCATTTTCATTCTGCATAAAATAAAATACCTGAAGCTCTTTTAAAAGACCCATTTTGGGTAGGATATAATTATATTTTAGTGATTTGTGTTTAAAACTTAAGTGTGTTTATGTTTTTACTATTTTTATGTTCTTTTTAGGTTTTTACTTCAAAATAAAATTCATCATTCATCTGTAAGCACGTACGTCTTTCAAAACTACCTACCTTACCTACCGTACCTACGAAGTCGTGCTACAATATGATGATGATGATGATGATGATGAAAAAGAACTATTTCCACCTTGTGAGCCTTTTCCACACCCAAGGTTTTTTTTAAACTGCGTTTTTTCTAAAACGCATGTACTAAAAAATCACAAAAATATAAAGCCGTGAAATCCGCAACCAGTACAGAGCCAGCCAGCATCACTCTTACGCGCTAACTCGAGCCCTCGACGACAATTTAATTTGTCTACCCGGCGCCGTGGTGGCGGAGGGGGGGGGGGGGGGGCTAGAGGCGAGTGAAGGTGTTTAATTATAGCCCCTTATTACGCCCACCAGGTAAAGTCATTAGAGAGCTCGCTTCTTGGCTAGGTACCGAAACCGAAAATTTACCATTTGTAGATTCGCTTTGAGAGATGAATCTTTGAAAATGATCATTTTCGTAAAAGTATAGAAAAAAACAGCATCATATCATAATAATTTATAGATTAGATTAGATTATTTATTTCATGTCACCAATGACATATTTAAAAATTTAAAATATCAAAGAGTAAAATGATCGTCAAAAAAAAAAAAAAACAATATCACAATAAAAAAAAATTGGTTGCCTGTAAAGTCGGTTTACGGACAATAGATACTCATTTGTTTTGTGCAATAGATTAACGTGACAACGTCATAACAAAACATCGATGAAATGATTTTAAAACAAATTTTAATAAGAAGTCAAAAATATAGTAGAAAGTCAAAACAAAATAATAAATTCATGATGATAAAAAAAAATTGTAGAAATTTGTCAAAATTGTAAAATTCATTATCCAACAAAATGTTTTTAGTCGGATAATGAATTAATAGTTATTTTATTAAAAAAATGAGCACCATATTATATTAAATAAAACTGCTTGTCTGTAAAGTCGGTTTACGGACGATAACACGGACACGACACCATGGGCTTTTCTGAAAACCAGCACTGCAGTCCTCCTGCAGCTAATGCTGAGAAAAGTCCATTTTGACATCGCACTACACCTATTTTTTTTCTGTTTCTATGTGTTTTACTTCTTTTTTATGTTGTGTAATCGGTGTGTGTTTGTGTCAAATAAAAATTTGTTTATTGTCTATAATTTTACGTGATAACGTGTCACAACTCACAAGCCGAACGCTTTGGCCGATCGTGCCTCTCTATCGCAAGTCCCGCGCTCTCGCTTGCATGCTCGCCTCAGGCGGGACGTGACAAATGAGGACGTGACAATGAGTCACTGAATGAATCGTGAGTGCAGCCGGCTTTCATCGATTTATAAGACATTATCACGTCAAAAATAACATTCTTATTTACCTTAATCCTTAACATTTAGGATGTACAACCACAGCCCAATTCCAAGATATATATATTTTTTTAAATTGTCAAATACATACAATTTTTATTAAGTTAATTATTATTTATGTAAATGGCAGCAAAAAAAGCAAATAGATTTTAACTTACAAAATGTATTGTGCCCAGCTTGAATCTTGATATTAATTTTACAACCTTTGACATGACTGGTTTGAAAAAGATCTTGTTATAACCAAATCAAATTAAAACCGGTTACCAGAACAACAGCACTACACAGATACTACACTAATTATTGTTCAATACAGTTGCTCGAAAAGTGTTCCTTTATATGCCAGTCAAGTGTGCGCAAAACTGATTTTACTGTTTTTACTTTTTAAATGTCTAGCTCGGAGGAACAAGACATTTCTAGCAAATAAAAAATATAATAACCAAAGATACAGAATCTTCTTTAAAACTTTTGCTACGAGAATTTTAAAAGTGATAGGTTGTTCCTGCGTGAGGTAAGTACATAACGCTATCTGATTAGATTCTCTTTGGGTTATATCTTTGTAAAGAAAAGAGAATAAATATGAATGAAGCGCATAGGTTACACGAAGGAATAGGTCATCTTTTCCAAAGAGGTTTTAATGCTTATATATAATAATAATATCCCAAGCTTTATTGTAGTCTATTTATGATAATATTTTTAAAAAACTTTCGCATGCGTACGTTTGCTAGCTAAAATATGGCGCAATTTTCGTAAAACTGAATTGAGATGTTTTAGTTGTGAACACGAATAAAATTATTAATTTGAATAGTTAATATATGTGTAATAAAACATATACTTATGTGTATGTATAAGAATACACAAAGTGAGATTACTCCCCGGGCATATAAAATGAGCCATAAGTCGCTTAAAATTAACTTTGGTTGCCGAAACCTTGATAGGTATGTACTATGTACCCATGTGTTTTGTTTTTCTTTCACGGTCTTTTCTTTTAATTTTACCAGTTTTTTTTCACAACTGTATTGAAAAAATTCACAGATCTCGTGTTCTACACGACTTGAAAGGGCATTGAAAATTAACCTAGCTATTATAGATTAGTAATGAAAATTATTAATTAAATGAGAACTATGTTTCCCTAAAGTTCGAGTTAAAATAGGCAATTTGCATAAAAATAAGGGAAACTGGATTAAAAGTGAGCTGTATGATCAAAAGAATATTAAGATATAAATACTACAAAAATAAAACATCTTCAAATAAAAATAAGTATTTAATATACTCTAAAATATTAAGAAAATGCATCTTTAAATCAAAAAAGATTTCTAACATTAAGTACATAAGTCACAGCAACAACAAATGTAAAGCTGCATGGACAGTTATAAAAAATGAGATAACTAAATCAAAAGAAAATGACAATATTAATAGAATTAAATGCAAAAACCAAATTTTGACAAATCCCATAGACATAGCTGAGGCTTTTAACAGCCACTTTATTTATTCTACAAATGATAAGACTAGTGAGAATAAAAGATTACAAAAAACAAACAAAACATTACCCAATTCGATGTTTCTCAAGCCGATGACAGAGAATGAAATAAGAGTAGAGGTTCTTTCACTAAAAAACACCAACTCTGTAGGTTACGACGAGATCAACACTAGAGTATCGAAGACGTGTATTGATGAAATTGTTCCTGTCTTGACTTATTTAATCAATTTCTCGTTCTCAACTGGAACATTTCCTGAACTCTTGAAAATTTCAATAGTGAAGCCACTGTTTAAAAAAGGCAGTAAAGAAGAAGTCAAAAACTATCGCCCAATTACGTTAATCCCAATTTTTTCAAATATATATGAAAAGTGCATGCTTAAGAGACTTCTTGAATTTTGTGAAAAATTTAAGCTTATTAATGATGAACAATTTGGATTTCGGAAAGGAAAATCGCCTACACTAGCTCTTTTCTCTCTACTTCAAATTATTCTGACTAATGTTAACAAAAATTTCATGACTACAGGGCTATTCCTTGATCTTTCTAAGGCATTTGAAAGCATTCAGCATGACATACTACGTTCCAAATTAGAAGCGCTTGGTATTAGAGGTCCTACGCTTGAATGGATATCATCATACCTAGTTAACAGACAACAATGTGTAGTTATTAAAAAATCAGACAGCAAAAACAACATAGTATCCTACTCCTCTAAATATAAGACAAATAAATATGGCGTTCCTCAGGGAAGTGTGTTGGGGCCAATCTTATTTATACTATACGTAAGTAGTATTACTGACATAACTAATCATAAATGCATTTTATACGCTGATGATATTTCCATTATAGTAACTCATGACAAAAAGAGTACTTCAATCAAGGAACATGAAAACGACATTAATAATACATTAGAAAAAATAATAGACTGGCCTGACATTAATAATTTGAAAATTAACTTGAATAAAACTAATTATATACAATTTAATAAGTCTCTTAATAATAAATAAAATTACAATTTAGACATTCAGTATGAAAATTATACAATCAACGAGGTTAATAAACATACATTTCTAGGAATAACTATAGACATAGACATTTTTTATTGATAATTATACATTACATTACTGAAGAGTATAAAAAAAAGGTAATAATACATAATTATGTCATTTCATTCTAAAATTATTAGAATATAAAAAGAATAATATTTTAAATAATAATAAAAGTGTAAACGAAAATAAATGGTATTTTAGTAAAATTATAATTTTAATTAAATTAATTTCAATTTTAAAAATTCGTCATAACAATAGAATGCCTGCTCGATAAGCCAGTTTCGCAATTTTCTTTTAAAGGAAGGCAAACTGATGGCACTAGTTATTTCAAGCGGGAGCCTGTTGTACACGGAGGGGCCAAGTACATAGATCGTCTTAGCGCTCTTGGCTAGTCCATGACGAATAGGAGCGATTATAGATCAGAATATAAACTGGAAACCACAAATAGATAATGTATGCTGTAAAATAAATAGATTTGTGTATGCTCTCAAACAGGTCAAAAATTGCACTAACATGAAAACGGTTTTATTAACATACCGTGCATACGTAGAGTCAGTTTTACGTTATGGTCATTTAGCTTGGGGAAATAGTACTGACATGAATCGAGCCTTTATTGCTCAAAAAAAATGTATTCGCACTATGTATGGAATCCCACTCTTCGTATCTTGTAGATCACTCTTCAATAGACTTGGTGTTTTGCCGCTACCTTTGCTCTACATTTATGAAATTTGTATATTTGTACGGACAAATAGCGGACTATTTAAAAGAGCATGTGATGGAAGTATCAGATCCCGCAGGGACCCAGAAAAGCTAGTGTTTCAAGAAATTCCCAGGTCATTTATATATGATAAAAGTTGCCTGACGATGTGTATTCGCATGTATAACAAAATACCACATGAAATTAAGGATCTAAACAATAAACAATTCAATATCAAATTACATGAGTGGCTGAATCACACAGACTGTTATAATATTAAAGACTTTTTAAATTTATAGATTACTTTAGATGAAGATTGACATTATTTTGTATATTTGTGACTAAGATTAAAATATTTTGCATGCTATTTTAAATACTAGCTAAACATGAGTTCTATATACATATTTTAAGATCTTTTTATACCATGTTTAAGGCAAATAAATTATTATGAATTATGAAAAAAAAAAAGGAAAATCATATTTGTAATATATTTTTATTTACCGTCACCGTATCGTACCTTCACGTCGCCCTACACCTCTGTTATGTCTATTAAGAACGTCATTGTTCCTCGTGTTATCTACCTATAGCAATTCTCCAAATCTGATGTGTGCTAGCTATGTACTTATTAGAATAATTGTTTCCGTTATTAAAAAATATGTTATAAAACATAGATTTTTTTTATTTTAAAAAAAAATCGACTTTTCCAAAAAAAAATTATACTATCCTAAAGCCCTTAATTTTCCGCGTCTATTAAGTAAATTTTTTTATACTATCCTAAAGCCCTTAATTTTCCGCGTCTATTAAGTCCTAATAGATTTTCGTATAAAACATAGATTTTTTAATGTTTTTATTTTTAAAAGAAATAATCGACTTTTCCAAAATTTGTTTATTATCCTGAAGCCCTTAATTTTCCGCGTCTATTAAGTCCTAATAAATCTTCGTATCTCAAAGCTGCGAAGTTCCACAGGACTATGACGCCCGAGTAATACCGCACAGCGACGCTCCACGCGCCGCTAAGGGGGAGCATACCGCCCCCCCTATCACTCCAACAAAAAAAGTATAACACGTAAAATGTTCCCCGTCTTAATATCTCTAGGCGTCTCTCTCAGTTTTTCGATTTTCGACGTCGTTCACGAGATATCGAAGATATTCCGAGGGAAGGTGTTAATCAAGGTTTTTGTTTTTGGTTTTTTTCAATTTTCGAAAAAAGTTTTCGACTTTTACAAAATTTTTTCGTCTTCTTGGTGACAATATTAAGATTGTAAAACCAAAACGTGCAGATAAAGATTCTTTATTGCCTGAAAACAGTATTGTGAAATCTGTAAAATTGTTGCAAATATCAGAAAATCCAGAGGAGTATACTCTTTTCACTGACGAAGATATAGTTTATTTTCATTGAATATGTTCCATCTTCAACATATTAAGAAGTATATTTTTATATGTTCCATCTGAATCGCTTTATATTAGATTTCACTAAAATATTTTTGAATAATTCAAAAATTCATTTGATCTATTTCAATTGCCAAATGTTAAGTTTATTTCTATGCAATATGTTCCATTTTAAAAATAAATACAAATTAAATACAAGGTAAATTCTCTACATATTTACCATTTCAATTGCCAAATATATGATCTCAGTAAAATTTTTGTACATTTTTGGAGACTGATTAAAACTGCATTAAATAGTATTTAAAATTTCCATCGTAGTTTTTGTGACAACCCTATCCAATATGAAAGATTTGTATGAAAATGGATAAAATTCCGTGGCAACTTGATCTAGTGTCAGTGTTTCGAGTAATATTATTTTTTAAATCCAAATTGATTTACGGAGTTTAAAAAATACGAAAAATGGATTAGAAACTTGACCTGCAACAGGGAATATATGCACGTATTTATGATATCTTGTAAATAGGTCAAGTTACCTAAGTGGTTCAACTTGACCTATGTTTTGTTTCTCTTTGTAGAATCTCATTTTCAAGTATTTCTAAAGAAATCATTATTGAAAACTAATGGTCAATGTACTATTGTCATAAAAAAAAAAAGTGTGTGTGTCAGCTCCGACGCACGACTGGAGTTTACTTCATAAGTACGATTGTCTAAACAGGCACAAAACAGGGCTTGACTTTGGTTTTAAGTTTACTCTGCACAGTTTTTATAACTGATGGATGATTCCAATTTCCGGCCTCTTTTCTTAGCTGATGTGTCAGGTGTTTTAGCTCCCATGATCGCAGCTACTAATGATCCATCTGGTGATTGGCAGCAACTAACCTAATATGCTTTGGATGCGGTTATACGAGCATATCTTAGGTCATACCATAAAGGGCTCTTACATTGGTTTTTACTTACTGTAAACAAAATTTATTCTTTATAACCTAAAAAACTACTAATATAAATATAAATTACGCCTATCGTCGTTAATCTAAAATAAACCTAAAAACTGTTAGGTACAAGTTTTAATTTGAAAAGAATTTTATTTATTTCGTATTCTTCTCAGCAAACCCTTTCATTTAATACCCACATTGTAAGAGCGAATTAAAAATAACCAGTCCGCCATCTAGAGAACACGTAGTACAGTTGCGGCTTAGGACCTGGGATTTTCGTTTTCACCTTGGTTCACTCTTTCACAAAAGCACGGGACACTATTGCGTTACCATTCCTTACACAATACCAGGAGCTCACGATTCAAAGGAACTCGCGTGTCTACAAAAAGCTCCATACGTTGCGTGAGACTTCAACCTGCGTGCGTGAGACTACTTTCAGAACCGTGAGAAAACTTTACTATGAAACTTACACCACATAAACTAAGGACACAGAAATGTGTAAGGAGTAACGTGAGATCCAAGGACTGCTCATCTGATTAAATTAAACTATCTAATAATCGTGTCAAGACTTTTTCTTTCAAAGATTTAAGATGTAGAAAACAAAAGAGTTACGGTGACATTTCTTGGCGTGTACCAGGGTAACATGAGTCAGTAGAGTAAGGCCTTACGAAGGGATAGGAGATCGTTGGGAAGTAGGGACGGACTGCATGACTTGCATCGAAATTCGATTCCAAGAAGGGCTCCAAGGGGCGGGGTTATGACAAAGACGGCAGTATATAGTTATACTTGGGTGGGACACGATAAAAATGAAGAAAAGGGCTTGCATTATTCATACGCTTCATTCCATTCGAATGCTAATGGGAGTCAAAAGAGCTGTAAAATTATTTTTACTGAAACAGACTTTTATGGTATTAAGGCGTGGAGAAGCGGACAAAAACTGTTTCGCTAGGTCAATGGTTTAAGTATTTACTATTCAATAACGGTCTCACAAAAATGATACGGTACACCTACGGATATATAGTCCAAAGAATGTGCTAATTTGTTACACGATAGGATGTACTTTACTCGATCATAAAAAAAATCTCGAAAACAGACTAAAATAAAAGTAAGTCTGCACATTATTTTTATAAGGAGATATTTCTTTTTGATGTTACACCATCTTTGCTCTCGCTTTCCTGCAATTTGTGGGAGTGATTTCGTGAAATGGGACGGAAATGTGTCCCAGGGAGTCGCGTTTTTCCAGGCTTTAAAAGCGCGGAAAAGGCAAAGGTATCTATGACCATACAGCCTAGTCTGCCGTATGTTTGCCGTCCTTTTTTCAGGCTTTAAAAGCGCGGAAAAGGCAAAGGTACCTATCTATGACCATACAGCCTAGTCTGCCGTATCTTTGCCGTCCTTTTATAAAGTATTTTGTCACATGTTACACATCATATGCGAGTACTGTAGGTCTCGCTCGAATTTTTTTTTTAGTACACAGAGAACCTGCTTAATTTTAGTTTTCAACTGAAGTCCTAATATTTATTCAATTCTTACTCCTCCCATAGCCTGAACGTTGCCCAATGGTGTGAGTGACGATACGCCGCGCCACCCACCACTGCCCCGCTAGTCGCAATCATTCCTCGCGTTCAAATCAAATAAGAATAAATCGTAGGAAAAAATGCAAGGTGTTCAGTAAAACACGGAGGCCTACTCAATAATGAACCTGAATAATTTTTTTTACAACTAGCTGAAATCGCAAGAGAAATGAACTTCATATAAATCGATTTGAAAAGTTTTTATGTATGATGCGTAGAATCCAATTTCAGGGATTTATAAATTTTTTTTTTCACCCTATATGTATATTGGCGCTTTTTATGGATGACTGGTAATGAGAGGGAGACTTAAAGAGATACATTCCAATCGATTCAACTAAACAATGTACTATCCAAAAGTGAACCTTTTTCAAGACATTAAAAATGATGTTGTTTTTTAAATCATGTCAACTCAAAAATAATGTTAAAAATCCTTTTTAACATTTTAAATTGTTTTTACTCAAACTCAAATAACCCTTTGTTGTACTTTAAAATAAATAAAAACATATACAAAATTTGATAAACAGCTAAGAGACGTACAATTGTTTTTACATCAAAACATACCCAGTTCCCAAATTCATAATATCAATTAGGTGGACACAATTAACATAAACATAGACCCTGTGCAGCAAAACATTTGACATAATTTTAAAAATTATGTATAATATTATCTTCTAAATATAATTCAACCAAAAAAACTATTTTTAAACCAAAACTCACAGATGAAATTTTTGTGCAGATCATTTTAAAAACATCTACCTACGTTTTACTAGCTTTCGAATAAAGTAGATATAACAATCCCAAATCGGCAAAGCAATGACAAACATATTATTAAAATTTAATAACAACACGACTGCATAAAATATAACCCTCTTTTTAAAAAGTCGGGTAAAATAAGTCTTATGTCACTCACGGGATCTGGACAAATCTAACGATACGTCGTACTCTAAAATTCATTTAAGCCGTTTAGAAGATATCGTGAAATAAAGAAACATATATACATACATAAGACCTGAAAACAATACATTCCTCTGGTGTGACAAATCTAACGATACTTCGTACTCTAAAATTCATTTAAGCCGTTTAAAAGATATCGTGGAATAAAGAAACATATATACATACATTAGACCTGAAAACAATACATTCCTCTTGTGTGCGCAGTCGTGTAATTATTGCAGGTAGAGGCTTGAACAAAGGAGTTGCACAAGAGTAACATTAGACAAAGACAAATAACTCGGGACTGATTCTTTTTCACCCCAGATGCCCTACATGCCCCACTGGCCCACCTCTAACCCCTGCCTGACTCACGGTTTAGACTTTAGTCCGCTCTCTTGCGATTTATTGCGATCGGATGTGTACGTGCATTTATTTCATTTTTAGGCTCCCGTCTTCCGTAGGTGCTTCCGTGATCAACGGGACCCTATTACTAAGCCTCCGCTATCAGTCTGTCTGTCAGCGGGCTGTATTTGAAACGAACCTAATAGGTAAAACAGTTGAAATTTTCACAAAGTGTTTAATATGTCGCTGTAATAAATAATCATAAAAAAAGACGTGTGGCACTCGGGGACTGCCGCGGTAAAGCTATTGCATAGCATTTTTTATCAACTTATGCAATTATAATTATTTATTAATTTTTTATTTATGCAGCATTTACCAGTACCATAAAGTCCTTCGGGCGCGGGATGTTTATGTAATAAATTAACACTAAGAAAGTTAATCATCATCAACATCATCCTCATCACCATCATCCTCATCGTGATCCTCATGATCATCACCATCATGATCCTCATGGTCCTCATTATCATCATGATTCTCATCATAATCATCATTATTATCATCAATGATCCTCATCATCATCATCATGATCCTCATCTTCATCATCATCATGATCCTCGTCATCATCATCATCATTGATCCTCATCATCATCATTATGGATAGATAGTGTCAGGTTTTATTTTCTTTTTGGGGTGTCAGGTTTTATTTCATTACGAAATTTCTTGATTCGGTCCCCTCAAAGTCCGCGATAAAAGCTATACAATAGCTTAAAAATAAAGGGAATTAAACATACAAGAAAAGTGATTTTTTGAACCGTGGAGAAATTAGCGACATCTAGTAGGATCTAGAAGTATCTTCTAAGTTGATTTATAATAATGTTTTGGTACGGGATCCTTAGTGCGCGAGTCAAACTCGCACTTGGCCGGGTTTTTTTCTCTTATAAAAAGGCTTGTTTAACGGCTTTGGTGATTTCACTTCTGACGACCCGGCTTTTGAACTGTTTTCTGTGTTGTGTTTGGCGTGTTAATATTAGTTACGCCTCAAAGGAGACGTTCGTTCTCTCGCGTGTATAATTATGGGGCTGTCAGACGACTCGGCTTTCGAAATTTTTTTTTGTGCCGATATGCACAAAAAACACTTCAAAAGCCGAGTCGTCAGAAGAGCAATCACCAAAGTCTTTGACAAGCGCCGTCTTATGAGAAAACATGAAATAAGGTCACGTAAACACATCCGAACGTAATAAATCGCAAATGCGGACAAAATCTTGAGTCCGTGATTCATGAGTGGGAAGCGATGTGGGCCTGTGGGGCATGTGGGGTGAAACAGAAACAGTACCGAGTTAGTTGTCTTTCTCTAACAGTCTTTGTCTAATGGCACAATTGTGTTGACTCCTTTGTTCATGCCTCTACAAACACTAAATGTATTTATAACATCTTTGCCATTCCTTTGCCTTGATTTGAGATTGTTATAAAAACAAACCGAGTTGCATCAAACCCGTTAGAGCCATTTTTGGGTAAAAAAAGGTGATTTTTTACTATGATGGCAACCCCAAAAAATCAAGGTAGGGGAAATTTATAAAAACGCCTAGAGATATAAAAATAATATTTTCCTAACCAAAATTTCACCCAAATCCGTACAGCAGTTAGGGAACTAGAGCACCGGGCGGACGTAAAGACACGCACACATTTTTTATTTTATAGACTCTATTAGTGTAAGACAATCGATCTCCATCAAGATACGATAGTACTAATATATATATATATTTGATCAAGATCTCAACTTCGTTTTTTTTTACCATCACAATACTTTCTACGCTCACTCGTCGCCCAAAAGTAAAATAAAACGACAAAGTAGCCCGGGTTTACTTACTGTTGCCAGATATACGGATTTGTCCGTATTTATACGGATTTTAGAAGTGCCATACGGATAATTCATGGTTACGGATTTTTATGCGGATTTATACGATACTCCGAAATTCAGCACAAATCAGCCTTAAACCCGGCCAGGATGAGGTGGAAAAAAGTTACATTAAGAATGTGGCAGGGTGGGAGATACCCGCAACTTAATGTACCATAACTTAGTTATTTTTTTTTTATTTCACTTTGTAAAATAATGAATTAGTCAATGTAATTAAATGAAAAAAGTTCTAAATTATTGACTTTTCATTATTTATTAACGTTATTCCTAAACTATGTAATTTTACAAACAAAATATTAGAGGTTTTGAAAAATTATCAAAAAACCTAAATTATTATTCTTTGGAATGTAAATCAACTTAAAACTTAAAGAAAATGAGATCCTCCTCGTTATAAAACTAATTATTATTTTTTTAAATTGAAAATATGATTAATACTATCGTCAAAATCAACACAATCTTCACATACAAAATTTGCATGCTGCATACACATGGGCTTGGCACAAACCTGCTTCTTCTTGCCTTTCAATATTAATTTTGGTCAAAAACTAAAAATAAAAACAAATAACATATCCATGTAATATAAATCAATAGAAAAAACAAATAATAATACAGTTTAGAATAAAACAGTTAAAATTTATCATTACATAAAAAAAAACGGCCAGGAATGAGGCAGGGTACAAATTACCCGAGACAGGTTTGAGCACGAGTATCACGGCCTGTGCCCCGCGGCCCCCGCGCCACACTGCGATCACGCCACTAACCCCTCCCGCACACCCTTAGCTCCAGCTACTGAGCGAGCTAGGGGTGCCAGACTAAGATTTGAAAAAGTACACAACTTTGAAAATTTACCTGGGTATGGCATACCCTGGGTCATGCTCGCCGGGTTAAAAACATTTTTTCTTATTATTGTTATCGCCATTTTCAGTCTTTGTTTAACAAATTTGTGTAAATAATAAACAGAGCAAATTGAGTCTAATACCTACTATAGCCACACTAATGTGTCATTCCTTCATATCGAAACGTACGATTTGGGAATCCCCTAGAGTTTGATCTATGTTAAAATGGAAGAGAAGGACATTAGATACAGTGTGACCTTATTATGTGTAAGTTTCTTACTCTTTTGGCAGGATCGGACTCTTAATTTTCTCCGCGGTAAATTTAATGAAAACAAAGCAGCGAAATCTATTAAGCACAGATACACTAACTGGACTGCTCCATACCAAACATTTGCTAAAAAAACGCCTTTTTATTAAAATTTAATAAAGATATCTACAAATAAATTACTTCACTTTTATTTCATTTGTTATACGGATTTTATACGGAATTCCACTAGACATTGTGATACGGATTTTATGAATGAAAATGCGGATTTTAGGCCTCCGCGATCTGGCAACACTTTGCTCAGGAATTAAACGACTGTAAATTACTTCACTTTTATTTCATTTGTTATACGGATTTTATACGGAATTCCACTTGACATTGTGATACGGATTTTAGGAATGAAAATGCGGATTTTAGGCCTCCGCGATCTGGCAACACTTTGCTCAAAATGCAGCTCACCGAGGGGAGCCTATGCTTCGTTTGCAGAGACAACAGTACAAAAAAAACTAAAGTAGTGAGCAAAAAATTTTAAATACAGGGCAATTAGCATAGCAAAGGAGGTCTTATTTAAGTACCGGACGGAATCCTATTAGCGCGACCCAGAGCGTTGCATTGCCGTGGTGAACTCTTAAATATGTACATCCTTCAGTTAGCAGGAAGGCCTTTAAAATGTCTCCTTTTCTGTAAATGGGCTTTGAATGCACAAATGTATTTATGCTATGCATTCCTGGTAACTGGCACTTTACTTACGGACGGATATGGTGAAAACATACAGGGTTTGACTACAGAAACTCAAGAAAAGAGCAATTTCATATCTACTAATATAGGTAAATGTGGGTTTGGTACATAGAACCATGAGAGAAATACCAATACGAATGCAAGAAATAAGTCTAAAACACTGACTAAACTAAGTAAATAAACTGGAAAACCACGCTGGGCGTTTTTTTTTCACGTAAGTAGCCTTTTATTTCAGGAATGCACAGAATTATCATTGCCTACTTACCAAGCTGATGCGGGCAGCGCAGAACCGGTCGTCGTGGAAATCCATGAGGGAGGCTTTTGTCCAGCAGTGGACGTCCTTCGGCTGATACGATGATGATGATGACTTACCACACTAATTCTACAATATATAATACACTCAGTAACTTGGATCGGGGAATGAAACGCAAACAATCTGTTTAATATCTATAACGAACGTAGTAGGAAAAAAAACGAGACCTACAGTACTCGCATATGATGTGTAACATGTGACAAAATACTTATGTCGGGTCGTACATTCACGGGCCGAACCTTCGAATGTATGTCATCTTTGCCTTTGCCATCACACTAGGCGGCATGGCTATGACAACCTTAGTTTTCGAGAATTAAAAAACGTTCGCATTTCCTGTTACACATTTCCGTCCCATTTCACGAAATCACTCCCACAAATTGCTGTGCGCGAGTCCGACCCGCACTTGGTCAGATCGAATAGTGCGCGCTTTCGCGACTTCCTGTTACACATTTCCGTCCCATGTTACACATTTCCGTCCCATTTCACGAAATCACTCCCACAAATTGCAGGAAAGCGAGAGCAAAGATGTTACACATCAAAAATAACTACATACATACAGCACGGTAAAAATCCCATTAAATCGATATTTACCGCGAATAAGCTTATTTAAGTTAAAACTACCATCTAAAAACCTCTTTGCGCAATGACTTCAAAATCCTATAGGCACACTCCACATAGTCTAAAAGTACAATCTTAAGACGTACAAAAGAAACTAACACGAGAGAAAATAATCGTTTTCCTGTAATATCCCGCCAACATTTAACCCTGCAACAAAGAGGTAGAGACACAGGTACAATAGCAGTACATCCGCTCCAGGCAGACACGACGTCCGGCCATCAATAAGGCCACCACTTCCCCCTGCACAGACGGAAAGTACAGCCTGGTGCATCCATTGTGTTACCAGGAGAACCGAGCCTGCGAGATGTCGTGACGATCATAACGAGGTTTTAACGATGGCCGCTCTAGCCTCCAGCACTTCTGACGTTGACAGTTTGAAATGGGAGCAAAAAGACGCCACTTTCAACAAGCAAAGAGACTGCTATTTAATGGCTACTTCAAGTTCTGCCCTTCCAAACACTTGTCTTCAAATAATTTTCATACAAAAGCTGGTAATCTAGTAATAAGCAATGGTTTATTGGTTCTCACTGACAGGACTACCAGATTGACAGTCTCTGCTAAGTGACAACTGCGGAGTCCACACAAAATGGCCCCCACTTACGAAATAATATTAGGTCTTTCGCTAAGGCCTATTCAGTTTGCTGTAAAGATGGAAAAAGGAAATCTAATGAATTGAAAGAAAATGTTTTAAGGTACCTACACATTTGTCAGTAGTTAGACATTCGCATTCGAGTTTATTTATGAGTTTCAGTGTTGCAGTTAGCGAAGCGAAATCCAGGCAAGATTGATGATGCGTGGCAGCCAGCCGTCTGAAACTGTTTGTGCGCTTTCTCTCGGGGGTTTTAACGACATTTCTTGTATTTGAAAAAACGGAGGTTCTCAAGTCGAAGTTATATAAACAGAGTAGTCAGATTTCGGTAATTCTTTTTTTATTGCGTAGGGTATACTTCGAAGTTGGTCCCGTTTAAATTTCAAAAGAAAATTTCATCGCTAAGAGTAAAAAAATAGCAGTTTTTGTCGTTGTACTGTAAATAACTAGGTCAGCGACTTTTTGTGAACATCTAAAAGTGTTCTGTTTTGCCGACTATAATTGTGAAAACAAGTTTTCGTTATTTTCATTGCTTTATTTAGTTATTGAAATTATGTTCAGAAAAATGGTCTTATAAATATAACTATAGCATGATACAGGGGCCCTGCTATGGCATGGCAAACAGGTTATATTGTAATACTCTCATCAATGTTATAGAATAAGGAGATAGAAATAAATTATATTTAAGCTCATCACTGACTCACTGACTCACTGACTCACTCACTCACTGACTCTGTCAACCTGTCCGCGGGACGCTGTTATTTGTTTTTCAAACTACTAGTACAACTACTCGTATGTTAATTTCAATAAAAATATAATGAAAGCTGGTCCCTTATTTTAATTAAACATTCCGTATTTTTAACCTCCTGACGACGACCCGAGCGATTTTCTTTACGAAAAAACTATGCGATAAACCCATATTTGTTCTCTCAGTAGCTGGAGATAAAACCTTTATTTAATTATTCATACCATAGTGTATCAGCCACAAATCGTCCACTGCTGGACAAAGGCCTCCCCCAAGGATTTCCACGACGACCGGTCCTGCGCTGCCCGCATCCATCGGCTTCCCGCGACCTTCACCAGGTCGTCGGTCAACCGCGTGGGAGGACTGCCTACGCTACGTTTTCCGGTGCGCGGTCGCCACTCGAGAATAGTGTAGTCAGAATGCGCCAGCGAAGAATAATACAATCCTTTATACGGAAAATAAGTAAATAAAACGGCTACGTACATTTTTTAGTTCTAGAAGATAAATTCCTTTTTTGTTGCCCTTTTTGAGGATTTTCGTTAAAACTCAATTGTTATTGGATATCTGATTAATAAAATATTTGGAATTACTCGTACTATGATTTCATCGTCGCCACGCAAAGGCCCTTAATTCGCTTAAAACTCGGCAGGTACAGTGTAAACTCTATATAGCGACACTCAAGGGACCGGGCATTTTGTGACGTTATTGAGAGTTCTCGTTATACAAAGAGAAATTAGCGTTAAAGTAAATGTAGCCAGAAAATTTGACGTTTCAAAGAGTGATTCGTTATTTCGAGTAACGTTATACAGAGTTTACACTGTATCTCAATATTCGTCAAGGTCATATTGACCCTGCGTCATCGTTTGCGTTATTTTTTATATATCATTGGCGCTGCACCGGGTTAATGCTGTTGCCTCAAGAAATCTGGTCTTGTCACCCTGAGACTATATCAACTACTAAATAAAAGTAATAAATCGGCAAAATGCGTGTCGCGGACCACGTATAACGTAGGGTTCCGGAGTTTTTACTTGCAAACTGTTTCAGGATACCCTCAATCGTTTTCCTAGGTACTATGTTCAGAAACACTAAGGAAAAGACCTTAACGAGCTATATATGGTGTAAAATAATTGGTGTAGGACCCGTTAACTGAGGCTTCTAATCATCATACTGAACAACTTTCCCCAAGGAAACTAGTCAATTCTCAAAAAAAAATTTGGACCCTCCATACTAAAATGCACAAAATTGGTCGATCAGCTGATCAATTTGTATGAAGAGAATTATTTTTTTTTGCGATTTCAGCAAAGTCGTAGAACAAAAGTTGTTCAGTATGATGAGTAGAAGCCCCAGTTAACGGGCCTACACCAATTGTGTTACAACCTGTATAGGTTGACCACTAAGTTGACGAAAATTATTTTAGGGGATATACTAAGGTGTATTTGCCATATGACAGACTTTTAAAAAAGGTCAAAATGATTTTTAGAAAAAAAGTTATATTAAAAAAGACGTGTGGCACTCGGGGACTGCCGCGGTAAAGCTATTGCATAGCATTTTGTATCAACTTATGCAATTATAATTATTTATTTATTTTATTCATGCAGTATTTCTTTTTCTTTGATATTAATTCAAGTTACACTTTTTGAGCGTGGTGACCGATAAGAAAACAATTTTTTCTTTTATTAAATAAATAACAATATTTAGAAGTGATTATCGAATTTCGCGCGATGTACATTTATATAGATATAATATCATATATACTTTCTCTGCGCGGCATTCATGTGCATTATCTATACACCAAAAACAAAGGTACTGAATAGTACACGTGCTTGGTTTGATGGTTTCTGTTATATACATATTGAGAATTTAAACTATACGCGTGTGTGTGTTTGTGTGTATAATACTACTAATGCTACTTTTAATATCGCTCATTTTAATATCAAAAATTTAGGTCACCTTTATAGCAGTATTATATTTTCAATTCAAAATTAATACTGCATTTGTGATAATAATAAAATGTATGTATATAGAGTACTCACTCATTTTCTTTCACTATTTTTTCGTGACTTTCTTCATTAATAATAAATGCACTTTGTTCATTCATATTTATTATTTATTTTCGCTTAACCGCGCTTTTATTACTTTCTTCATTAATAATAAATGCACTTTGTTCATTCATATTTATTATTTATTTTCGCTTAACCGCGCTTTTTTACATCTTTGTTTTTTTTAAGCAATGGTAGTTGAAACTATACAGCCAAATATGGAATAAAATCTTTTTGTACTTTTTTTTTAAGCAATGGTAGTTGGAACTATACAGCCAAATATGGAATAAAATCTTTTTGTACTTTTTTTTTAAGCAATGGTAGTTGGAACTATACAGCCAAATATGGAATAAAATCTTTTTGTACTTTTTTTTTAAGCAATGGTAGTTGGAACTATACAGCCAAATATGGAATAAAATCTTTTTGTACCTATGTCTATAAATACAAACAGCTGTGTCTTAAATAAAATCTTTTTGCATTTGATAAATAAAAAATAATCAAATCTTTTTTGTCATATGGAGGTATATACAGTTTATGAAAAGAGTTTTATTATTCTCCGAAAATGATCAAATCTTCTTATATGTTTGTTTTGACAACCGATATTGTTGCCATGGCAACCGAGCGTCAGGTTTTTCTTCGTTACGGAATTTCTGGATTCGGTCCCCGCGCTCAAAGCCTGCGATAAAATCTATGCAATAGCTTAAAAAAGTTTTTAGGTTGCCATTTTCGCAAATTTTTGCCATATATTTCTGAATAGTTTATTTACCATGTAACCTACTGTTTCAAACTCAAAGTGTAGTAAAAAAAATCTACACCTGCGCTGTCTGTAGTTTTCAAAATGGTAAAACAATTGCTATTCAAATTGTAAAGGTTCGATACTAATCATTGTGGCTATTCTTGCTTGTAACTTTTTTTTAATGCAGGTAACATAAAATAAATAAAACAAAATTATAACGTCATCATCTTCTTTGAGTATCTCAGATTTAGAATAATAATAGGTATAATAAAAAAAAAATCTTGTTAAAATGCTAACTTTTAAACTGAATGTTCAAAATGTCGATTTTTGTATGGAAAATATTTTTTTTATGAGAATCGACTTTGGGTTCTTTGGGGAAAGTTGTTCAGTATGATGATTAGAACCCCCAGTTAACGGGTCCTAAACCATTTTTTTTACTCTGTGTAGACCAATACCGCTCATGACCCAGAACTAGTGATACGAACAGTATCAAAAGAGTAATTTTCGAAAAACCTAAAAGCTCTTAGGTACCTACAAGCTTTTATTTGAAAAGAGTGTTTATGCTCAAAAAGCCAAACTCTCAAATGAATATAAATTCACGATCCCAAATTAAAAAAAGGCGAGCACAGTAAAGTCTAGTTGCTTGGAAATGGTAAAATATGTAAACAAACCATTTAACCATTAATTAAATTATATCTTAAATACATTACGTTTTGAACATCGGCATGTTTTTACGAGCATTTTATTCATTCCATGACCTTGTGTACTTCAATTAAGACTTAAATATCAATTGAAAATTTACCTATTTGTAAGAAAACACTTTACAATTTGTTTACATATTTGGCCATTTGTACACACATAGAGTGTTTTTCAACGATTCTATTGAAAAAAAAAAAAACTTTTCTGGGCACCTTGATTCGACCTCCAAATTTTATCATAAGATCAACTTTAAAATACCAAAAGGATCTATTGTCACCGGGAATACGGCTTCCTCCAAATTACAGCTCAATCGGACCCATAGAGATAGCTCTAAAACCGATCGCAAGATTTTTACTGAACAAACATACATACAAAAACTTTTAAAAAGAACCTAAAAATGATCCAATAGTTTATCACAAAAGAAAAACGACATGAAGTTTCTGGAGTTGTATAGTGATAAACACGCAATGACATTATCAGAGCAATGACATTGGCTAGGTGTCTTATTGCATTTAAACGACTCAAATTGGCAATTAAAAAGATTATCATTACACACTCTACAAAAAGTTACATGCCTCCTCATGGAATAATAATTTTAGAAGAGAAACAGTAGATGATATCATGGTTAATACGCTACGCAAAGTGTGTGATACTAAAAATCTTCCCTAAAACACACATTGCATATAAAAAGACTTTAGGTATCTGATGAAGAAAAAGTATTTATGTGGGATGACCAATAAATAAGAAGAAATAAAAGGTTCAAACCAGGATATGTGGGTTGATACGTATGTAGGGCATCTATCTACTCTCTTTCTATGTACTTCTTTGGGAGTTAAACTTAAAACTATTAGCCATTTCTAACGACTCCTTTTTGCTTGACAGTTGATTTTGTAAGTCAATATCTGTATTTTCGGAAAATGGATACAATTAAGTATCGGGCCGTGATTAAATCGTACATTTGAAAAGCAATACGCTTACACAAATCAAACCGAGATGGATCCTGTTGACTGTTGTTGATCACTGCTAGTGGTTGTACTAAATCTCACCTGACTTGCACGGTTCTTTATATATTGACGACGAAGAAGAACCAGCGTCACGGGCTTCTGGAACAGCAGCGTCAGCCCCACGAAGTATGTACACCACTTTGTACCACTTTTGTCTGGTCACTCTTTTTCATTATTACCCTCATTGTCTTTCATTGACACAGAGACTATGTTAAATATAGAACAAAGTCTGATCTCAAACACTTCTTTATATGTCATGCCAGAGACCTTTCAGGTGACCCCGTAGTTAGCGCAAATAATTTAATTTTATATTAGTTACCTGCAACTAAATTTATTTGAAGAAAATATAGACATTATTTTTTTCTTTAACACGATTTTGATACACTAACTTAACACACACCAAAGAGACAATCTCACTAAAGCTGATGGCACAGGAGGCTGGAGTTTCTATAAAAACGTAGTTCCGCTTTAATACAAAAACTACATGCCGGATTGAATCCAAACTTTGCGAATACATTGAGTAGACACATATCGATGTTTGCAATTAGTTTTCGATGTACTCGTACCTACTAATACAAAACGTGAAAAAATACAGCAGTTTCACACGTTTAGTACAAAACTAATTTAAGCCTTCGTTCATTTATGTTTAAATTTACTATGGTGGAAACGAATTACGAACATCGATATGTGTCTACTCAATAGTGTCTCATCAGTGTTGACGTAATGGTCCATTCGCTTCACACCAGGAGGTCGCGGGTTCGATTCCCGGTGGGGTCAACTTGTAAGACTCGGTTTGGTTGGTGGTAGGGCATTTTTCTAAGCCCGCCTGGCAAGGTACCACCATCTAATCTAAGTCTTGCCGCCATACATCAGTGTTAACAACATTGATGTGTCCCGGCTTGAAGATAAGATAGCCAGTTTCCTCATTGCGTTGGGGAATCTTGGTAAACCCGCTCCATCTTCGGCATCATCGTCACTTACTATCAGGTGAGATGATGCCAAAGGCTTACCAAATGTGAATAATAAAAAATAAAAAAAAATAAAAAAATTCGATTCAATCCGGCATGTAGTTTTTGTATTAAACCGAAACTAAGTTGTTCAGTTGAGTTGCATTCAAATGCACTCAAACCCTTAATAAAAATACTCCTTTTTTAAATAATTTTACTACCAATGGAATTTTGTTTCTTTGATTTATAATTCCTTTGCCTGCGTGGACATCTTTTTTATAACTGTGTTTTTTGTGTCGCATGAGTTTTCTCCAGGGCTTATTACCGATTGCGAATAAAAAAAAATCCCTCAGAAACTATATCAGGCTATTCTGATTAGCAGTCTATGTCACTTCCCACCCCCTCAACCAATTCTATACTAATAACACGTCAATCCGTTGCTCCGTTGCGACGCCGACGTGCGCGACGTGGGAATGAGTTTTCCCCTGATCCTTTGGGTATATGCTAATTAGTAAATTATGTAATTTCCCAACCCCTCAACCATCTCTGTGCAAAAAATCACAACAATCCATTTGTTCCGTTGCGATGTTAAAGAAATTTACCAAAAAAGAGATTTTTTTCAGTTCCCTCAGGTACTGCATCGAACTATGCCATTTTCACGCGATGAAAAGTAGCCTATGTTTTGCCCAGTGACACAGACTACCTGCATGACAAATTTCATCAATATTGGTTCAGGTGTTGAAGCGTAAAAAGGTAACAAATAAACAAACACATTTTCATATTTATAATACACCGCGAACTGTTAGAGCAATCGAAATCTCGTAAAAGTTGTGTCGTATTAAGAACGAGAAAAGTAAAAGGGGGAAAACGCCATAAGATACATGTAAATCCATAAATCCTATGGCATCTGATGGACAGTGCTAAAGTTACAGTGTCTACATTTAAACAATAAGATGAACGGCCAGTAGCACGAAGCAGGCTGGGGTAAACCGAAACATTATAAAAACTCTGTAGGTCTAAATTAAACACAAAAAAAAATTCGAGCAAGACGTACAGTACTCGCATATGATGTGTAACATATGACAAAATACTTTATAAAAGGACGGCAAAGATACGGCAGACTAGGCTGTATGGTCATAGATACCTTTGCCTTTTCCGCGCTTTTAAAGCCTGAAAAAAGGACGGCAAAGATACGGCAGACTAGGCTGTATGGTCATAGATACCTTTGCCTTTTCCGCGCTTTTAAAGCCTGAAAAAACGCGACTCCCTGGGACACATTTCCGTCCCATGGGACACATTTCCGTCCCATTTCACGAAATCACTCCCACAAATTGCAGGAAAGCGAGAGCAAAGATGTTACACATCAAAAAGTTATCTAAAAACTACGTTGGTACCATATAAACAAGCTAGGATAAGAATAAGATCAACTCTGGGTCGCTGAGCCAGCAAATAGTAGTAGAACTAGTAGGATGTCAGCCAAGCTTACATCAGAGATAGTCAAATATGCCTATTTGGAGTGTTGATTTATAGTCATTTAAATCCTATGTAGACAGACTCTAAATTAACTTAATCACACCGTGCAATTCTAAAGCGACCGCAATGCGGATATCATAAGATGTAGGGTATGTATAATAGTTAACTCTAGCCGAGAAATTGCCTCTCTAACTTACGTAAGTTAGATGCTTAGAGTTACCGCTTGAGTCTAGACAACTTGGCAAGTGTAACTTCACACTCGCTAATGCGAGTTCGGAAGTAGACCGGTCCAGTAGTGGTCTTCGGTCTATCTATAGTAGCCTGGTAGTTTACTTTATTCTGAAATTGGATCAGGGCAAATGAAAACTTTTTTCATATGGATATTTGCTAATATATCCTATGTCATTCAGGGGTGCGGTCTCGAAGCACCCCCAATCGCGTCCGAGCCAGTACAAAATAAATAAATTGGGGGGAGGAGGGGGTGATATATATTACCACCAGCACTAATTTATAATAAAGGGATAACAACAAATGAAATGGTGAATGAAATCTGACTCAGCACGGTAATGATGAAAAAAGGGCAATGACAGAAATCAAAAAAATAGAAAACGTAATTAAAAACCAAATAAAAAGAAAAAAATACAAAACAGATTGAAAAGAATTACTTTTTCGCAGGTGGTTAAGACGATTTTAACGACACCTAACATTCCACAATCCATCAAAGCCATTTAAGCTACAGGTTCAGCCAAAGAAACAGACAAACATACATACATACTTACAAGCTAAAAATCTTACCCTCCTTTTTGGGCAGTCGGGTAAAAATAGTGATGATGATGATGATCTTTCCAATCCTATCTAAATGAGGTGCTGTAGGAGAATGGAGAGAATTGGTTGGACAGAAAAGAAAACGAACGTAGAAGTACTTGAAATAATTCAAGAAAAAATAAGCCTATTGAAGACCATGGAAAATAGAAGAGGAAATATGCTGGAACACCTAGTACGACACGACAGTCTACTGAGAACAATCATAGAAGGAAAGATAGAGGGAAGGAGAAGTAGAGGAAGGCCAAGGCGAAATTACCTAGAACAAATTAAGGAGAAGGTTGCTGTCGTTTCCTATCGGGAGATAAAGATGTCGGTCGAGGACAGAAAAAAATTGAGATTTCTCCACCGACAAGAGCATTAGCTTTTAAATTTAAAGAAGAAGAAGATGATCTATCCGACCGATTTCGGTCATGGCGACCACTTCGACTCCTAGTCGGTTTGCCGCGCGTGCGCTCGATAATGGTTTATGTAGCCAATCTTCGCAGCGAAACTCCTCACGCACTGAGGGTATTTAAGTATGCCTCCCTCGTAATTGTATGAAATGGTCGCAGGTAGTCGGGCCTTTAACTGGTCGCGTTTGGTATCAAGGTCAGCTTTACGCTGATACTCGAACTTACGTACTTAAAAATAGTAAAAAGTAGTGAAATGTATATGTTTTCGATAGAGTTGTCAGTAAAGATGGTAACAGATAAAACTTTTAGTAGGTATTTAAATTCCAATGATGACGTTTTTAGGGTTCCGTACCAGATAACGGGACCCTATTACTAAGCCTACCCTGTCAGTATCTGCCCGACCTATAAAGGGCTGTATAAATATAACATTATACAATTATTTTTTTTAAATGGTGTAGGACCCGTTAACTGGGGATCCAACACATCATACTGAACAACTTCGCCTAAGTAACCCATATGCTAGTGCTACTATATATACTATATATATGTTTTGGATATTATTTTAGAAGCATACAGAGAAACGACCTTTTCCCAACTGACACATATGTTTTATTTGTTGCTATGGTATTTGTGACACTCCCGGCCAGGGAGGACCGGAAGGTCCAAAGATCATACATAAAGGGTAAATAGAACATACAAAATTACATAAAATTAAACCGTGCGGGTGGCCTAGACAAACGTCCAAAACGAGTCACAGTCGGTTGTCCAATTACGTCAGTGTTTGAGGCTCCCACGCTAGTGTCTTTCTGAGTCTAAGTCGACGTAAGTGGTACTAATCCCTCAACGTCCTTGGGTGCTTGATGAAGCTCGAGAGGATACAGCCTCTGAAATGGTCGTACTTTATGGCCGGAAGCTGTACGAACCTTCGCAACACGATCATGTCCATCACGACCAATGTATGTTTCTTCAACGATACCTAGTGGCCACAACAAACGTTTGCAGTCGGACTCAATGAGCACCACGTCACCGACCTTCAGTGATTGTGAGGTGTTCCACTTGGAACCCTTCTGTATGAGGTGACTAATGTATTCACTGCGGAAGCGTTGTCTAAAATTATCCCTCAATGTCTGGCAGTACTTGGCTCGCACATTCAGGGACGTATTATCGACCTCATCTATATCCCCGACATCATTGCCCCTGAGAGGCTGAATAAAGTACGAGGGGGTGAGAGGCCTTAGCTCATCGGTATTGTTAGCGAAGTAAGTAAGAGGTCTATTGTTCATAGTTGCTTCACAATCGCATAGAACAGTATAAAATTCGGTCAGTGTAAGCGATGCACGACCCAGAACTCTTACTAACATCTGCTTGACAACACCAATAAGTTTCTCGTAGAACCTTCCCCACCAAGGAGCGCTGGGAGGCAAGAAATTCCATCTGATTTCCTCATATTGGAAAATGCAACAACATTGTTCCAGTCAACAGAATTTAGCATGTTGCTGACACCGATAGCCTCCTTCCTAAAGTCAATAAGTAGGTTAGGTATTAATTCTATCAGATTAGCGCTTTTCTCAAGACAGCTAGTTAACGAGACACATTAATGTCTTTCGCAGAGGCGTCAAAAACGGGTCTAATCTTAGTTGTTGCACTCGAATCCTTTATTACGGCGTCATGTGGCATGAAATGCCCAGTTTTTGAATCTTGACATGGGACTTCTTCAATTATGCCTAGTGCCAACCATTCTTTAAAAGCAGCATCGTATGCACCTGCCCTACCTAAGGATTCTAGTCGCTTCGTAGTCGACAGAAGTCGTTTCCTAGCTACCTCGTAGTTGGGCTTAGGTCTGAGAATATTTTCGCGCCATGCGAGACAAACCTCGTACCTGGTCTTTTCATTTACAGAGATAGTTTCATTGAAACGTTGTAATACTTCCTTGTCTCGAGACTGCTTTGAAACTTGTTCGCTGGGGTCCCGGATACCCAGAATTTCTAAATCCCACAAGTCCGATATTTCTGGTCTAAAAGAGCTGTGAAGGTTCGTCATTATCGACGTCGTATAGACACCAGTCGTCACGGGACCTTGAATCGTCCAGCCCATTTTAGTCTGAACTGCGGTTAATTGACTGTCGAGTTGTAAAAAATTACCAGTCATTAGCATACCTGAGAAGTCAGCACCAATAAGAAGAGTCACATCGTCAGTAGTTGCCGTCGATTCCGTCAAAATTATACCCTTCTGACGTAGTTGCTCAGTCAAAACATCAGACCTAACTTTAGGCAAAATACCGCAAATATTTTCCTGTCCTAAAACAGAAATTTGTAAAGAAAAGTTATTACACAGGCTTTTTAGCCAGACATCGTAGACCGAATGATTTTCAGTACAAGTTTCGATGCCACCAAATAAGCAGTGCGTAAGTTTCTCCACACGAACGGGCTTTAAACCTAGTTGTCTAGCTAAATCTTTTTTGATGTACGAACGTTGAGCCCCAGAATCGATAAGTACTCTTACAAAAATCTCCTTGTTGTCCGAAATGAGTTTTATCGCTAAAGTTTGCAACAAGGTAGTCGATTTGAGTTGACATAGTAAATTATTCGATCTTCTTTCGGGTTCTGACGAATCCTTTCTCTTTGGCAGAGTTTGACACAAAAGGGTGACGTGAAGTTTCTTACAAAACAAACATTTTGGAAAATATCTGCATTTTTTTGGAATGTGCGACTGTTTTAAACAAATTAGGCATGCTTTCTTGGATTTTACGAATTCGGTTCGTTCTTTTGGCGATATTCTCGACGCTTTGTGGCATTTAGTGCTTGTATGAGTTTTTTTTTGTCGCACCACAAACATAATATTGGATAAGTTCCAGCATTTGAACAAGAAGCATGAACATCTTTTTTAGTTTCCGAGACAAAAAAGGCGGTTAGCTGCGAAACGGAAGGAATATTAGTTGAGTCAGATTGCGAAAACCCTTGCCGAGCCATATTTATGAGTTCCTCTGATTCTACTTCTGATCTGAGGAAGGACATGAGTCTGCTAAGTTCATCATCTACCTCTTCACGGGGAACCTCGCGTTTTGACCGAACGCGATTCCATGATCTAAGTATGTCTTCGGGTAGCGCACTTTCTATCATCGGATATAGAATAGAGGCAAGCTTATCTGTAGTAACATTCAGTGTTTCCAAAGCTTGAAGATGCGTTTGTAGGTTGTCGTAGAGGCGTGATAAATTGCACGAAGTATCACCTTTCAACTGTGACCAAACCAAACTGAGTAGGCCTCGCACATATGTTTCTATCAACATGTCATTCCGGGCAAAGCGAGCCTTGAGAGCATCAATAGCTTTTGGATAGTTGGCTGCACTCGGTGGGTAGCTTATAACAAGTTGACGAGCAGGGCTATTCTCTGTAGTCGACTGTATAAGATATTGAAATTTATCTATGGCGTCAGTATCGGCGTCCTCGTGAATCTTGCTGAACTGGCCCCAAAACTGTATCCAGTTTTTGACATCTCCATCAAACTTGGCCAACTCGAGCTTGGGCATCTTCACGTTCTTAGTGTTCACATGTCGATTTGAGCGCACTGTGTTAACGTCGACCGAAGCATCCGATTTCAATGAAACTTGGCTGTTACATCTTGAAGTTGAAACGATAGGTGTCGGCTTGAGAGATTTGTACTTGGTACTAATCACGTCCCATCGTAATTTGTACTCCAAAGCCTTGTCCTGATCCTCTTCGAAGGCAGCTTCATCGAAATCTTTCGATTCGCAAAACGCGTCCGTTAATTTCGCTTCTACATCGAACAAGGCTGTTGCGACTCCATTTAGGGTCGTAAAGATAGGTTCTATGTCTTCATCGGCGCTGTCAAATGCGGACAAAAATTTATTTTCCAATTTTGTGAATTCGCGACGGAGTTGAGTACGTTTACGCTTCAAACAATCCATTGTAATTTTTTAATGTAGATTGCAGCTTCAGGAAGCTACCACGGTCGCCACGATGTTTTGGATATTATTTTAGAAGCATACAGAGAAACGACCTTTTCCCAACTGACACATATGTTTTATTTGTTGCTATGGTATTTGTGACAGTGCTCATAGTCTAATCTCAAAAAAAAATTTGGACCCTCCATACAAAAATGCACAAAATTGGTCAATCAGCTGATCGATTTGTATCGATTAGTCATAGAACTAACGTTGTTCAGTCTGATGAGTAGAAGCCCCAGTTTTGTTACACCCTGTATACGCTAAAATATTTACAAAATAAGGGTTAATATTACAAAATTTTCAGAGGTTTTGCTTTGTAAAAACGGACGTATATAAGGTGTAACAAAATTAGCTGAAACTATTTTAACTGGTGCTTCGACCGATGACACTGAACAACTTTCTCAATATAACCCATAGTCAAATCGCAAAAAAAATTTAGCTTTCCCATACTAACTCAATCAGCTGATCAGCCAACTTAGTATGGGAAGTAAGATGGGTTTCATGGGGAAAGTTGTTTAGTTTCATGGGTAGAAGCACCAGTTAAAATAGTTTCTGCTAATTTTGTTAGACTCTAGAATCTTAGAGCAAAACATAGTAAAAACAGGCCATTTACGATTAATATTTCGCAAAAAGTTTATCGATTTTGCACAAGTTCAACATTAATTGTTTTGCCTCTGACTTTGAGCTAAAATTAGAGAGATATCGGATACTGATCGATTAGACACCGTTCGTTACCAGAATTGGTGTTAAAATCGCCACTTTAAATCAAAATCATTTTATTCGCGTCATTCTTATTACCTAATTAAATACCTAATTAATTACTATCATAATCTTATAACCTAATTTATTTTATTACTTTTTGCTGGGAAAAATTACCAAATTACATTAAAAATTAAATAGTCTGCGGTTTATAATAGCCTCTCGAACTTATACATTTTTTAAAATGTTTTTTTAAATTCACACATCACTATTGTAGAAGTGTATACACACTGCACCACAAATTATTTTTTCACTCACAAAGCCTTAAAAAAACAATGTTTACGTTACTTTTACTTCTTAGGTTACGGCAGTGGTGCCTGTCACTGTTTTTCGAAAACAAATCTATATGTTTACGAACGCGCATAACATTTTTGTAAATATATTGACCGGCCACAGTTACAATGTCTATTTCCTTAAATCTCTCTCGAAGTGATTCACAGTGTCGCTGTTAATAAATTGAACTGCCCTTTTCTGTAAAATTAAAGAGATTCAATGTCTGCCGCATATCCCTAGAGTAGAATGCCCTAGGACATCATACTGTGAAAATAACTAAAATATATTAATCTGTCAGCAGTAACATACATGTTTCAACTGCCTTGTTTTTAAACGACTTCAAAAAAGGAGGAGGTTTCTCAATTCGACCGATATATATAGGGTGACCTTAAATTAGTTCTTGATAGCAAAGGATATGAATGTACTCGTGATTACAAACAACTTTCCCATAGAAACTATATGTCGAATCAGAAAAAAATTTTAGGTCCTCGGTACATAACAAGTTATCAAATCGACAAAAATGTATGAAGGACTAATTTTTTTTTTTCATATTTGACATATAGTTTCTTTGAGAAAGTTGTTTGTAATCACGAGTACATTCATATCCTTTGCTATCAAGAACTAATTTAAGGTCACCCTATATATTATGTTTGTTCGCGGATAACTTCGTTGTTTATGAACCGATTTTAATGATTCTTTTTTTGTTGGAAAGGAGATATCCAAAGGGTGGTACCATGATAAGGAAACCAGGATCTGATGAGAGAAATCAAGAGGAACCTTCAAAAATCGTAGTGGCAACTAGTGCGTTTGAAGTTGTTTTTTTTTTGTTTAAAATTATCTTGACGGCACTGCAGGCAGCCGAACTAAGTCGACCCGATAAGTTGCAATATGCGGGCCCCACTAAAACTTACTGTTTAATTATACCTAAAAAAACTGCACTAGACACAATATCTAAATTATTAGCACTAACTATTACATTATTTTGTAAATGTTTATGATTGGGGTAAAATAAACTTTATACATTTCGTTTTCTTGGCGCTCAATAACAAATTGTTGGCAGTAAATCATTCTAGTAACTTAGTGTGTTCTTTCCTTCTTCAATTTTGTCAAACTACGAAGTGGATATGGGTATTTTGGAGTTGCGTATTTTACGCATTACCTACAGTAATCTGTCGTCTTTGTCCTTATTTCTTTATTCACTATCATTCATATCAGCCGAAAGATGTCCACTGCTGAGCATAGTCCTCCCCCAAGGATTTTCACGACGACCGGTCGCACCCCATGCCACGCCATTACCTTGACCGCTACCAGAGTCAGAAATAGCGCGGCCGGCCGCCTGGGACTATAGGGGCCGTTTTTTGTTTTGTAGATCATTGGGAGGTGTTGCCATAATCGCCACGCTTGGCAGGCGGGCTGGCGATCGCAGTGTTGCAGGTCGACTGCAAGTCGCGGAAACGACGCTGCTACCCACGCACGCTCTTTATTCACTACCAGCTGTCCCGGCAAACTTCGTACCGCCTTATACTACAATACACTACACTGCACTGCACTACACTACACTACACTGCAATATACTACACTATACTGCACTGCGCTACACTACACAGCACTGCAATGCACTACACTGAACTGCACTGCAATATACTATACTATGCTGCACTGCACTGCACTGCACTACACTACACGACACTACACTACACTGCAATGCACTACACTACACTACACTGCACTGCACTGCACTACACTGCACTTGCATTTTTGGATTATATGATAACATGCACAACGCGATTTTCTATTTCTATGACTTATTAAATTCGTAATATCTATTGAGTGGAATAGCCGATTTGAACAATTCAAAAAGTAATCTACATGAATTGAAACAGTCTTGAAAACAATACGATTTATTTGGATAAGGATTTAAACAGAAGTATGAATAACATGGTCTAATTTTGGTCGGTATTTCTATCAACATTTAAAATGTAAAAAGTGGTTATTGTGACAAAAATGACAAAGATATATATGTTGATTCTATATCAAATACCATTACCTGAGACTGTAATCTGAATTATGACATTATTTGTAATATACAGTAATTTTTTTTGTTTTGACTATTTAAAAGTGTGTGTAAACACCTATTTGAAATAAATTGATTTGATTTTGATTGTGACATAACGATAATAGTTGGATACAGTATCGGGAAGTTTTTTTGTAGTTATTGATATGTTCTTTGATATTGTAGAACATACTTTTGTTCTATCATCAATAGATTCCGCAGCGCATGCGACGAAAGATGTTTTATGGCATACGTTACTAGAGTTTTAGTTAGGATCCCTAATCTTTTCTAGCAATTAATGTAGCCTATGTAACTCAGGGTGAATGTAGCTTTCTAATGGTGAAAGAATTTTTGAAATCGGCACAGTAGTTTTTGGGTTTATTCATAACAAACATACACACACACTCACAAAAATACAAATCTTTCCTCTTTATAATATTAGTGTAGATATAGTTTGTGAATAATGTCAAGTTCAAAAACCCACTAAAATCTAAAAATCGATTTGAGCGGGGTTACCTCTCCGTATTGAAAAACCAAATAAAAGATGTTCTACATCAAACGAATTATGGAAATCGGTTTACTATTAGGCTAGATATCGCGTAACAGACACACAAAAAACCATAGTCCAATTAATGATAACCTCCTCCTTTTAGAAGTCAGTTTTTATTTTTTCTAATATACCTATCTGACATTTCAACAACTTAATGTATTAATAATATAAAAATAACCAATTTAAACTTTAAATTATTTTTGAAAATATATACAATGAAATTTTATAACATTATGAAATATTTCTGTCATTGAACTATCACTATACGCCTTTGACACCACACCACCTAATAGATCCTAACTACTTTGCTAAAACTCTTAGGAACTCCATTACAGAGTGCCGGCTAACGTGACATTGTTTGCAAAGCCTTCGGAAATCGATACTTCACACCGGGCCGCGGGCGGGCGGCTCCCTGCACCCTGAAGACGACGCTATTAACAGCCGGACTTCACCAACACCACGTAACTACAGATTTAGGGAATGATTTCTTTTAGCAACCTTGTCAAAACTAAAAACCGGCCAAGTGCGAGTTGGGGGTCGCGCACCGAGGTTCCCGGACCACCACAGCTATCGCGAAAGGTTTCCGGACCACCACAGCTCTCGCGAAAGGTTTCCGGACCACCACAGCTGTCGCGAAAGGTTTCCGGACCACCACAGCTGTCGCGAAAAGTTTCACAATGATACCTATTTATTACAAACAAAAGATTGCGACTCGAGCGACAGAACAATGTTATTTATTTCATTCAGATCGGACTCCTAAGTGCGAGAACGACACACACCGATCGGTTTTGCATAACATATTGTTTTACTTCAGGTTAGTACTGTAATCACACCAAGTTTCACTTTTGTGTGTATCACCGTTTTTACGAACGAGCAAAAACAATAATAACCTATAAAAACACGTTTCTTGTATATTTTAAATTTAAATCTTTTTTTATGTCAGTAAATGTACAGTGACTAATATTATAAATGTGAAAGTTTGCATTTCACGGCACAACAGCTGAATGGATTTGGATAAAATTTGGAAGATAGGTTAGGAAGACAGTCGTGTTCACGCGAGCGAAGCCGCTGGCAAAAGCTATAGTCCCCCAAAATAACTCACGTGCTGAGAAAATTTTAGCCAGCTACCCTGGCTAGTAACGGTTCAAAGATACCGCCTTTTAAATGTCGACGGACAGACCAGACGGGACAACGTAGGCTCAGTGATAGGATCCCGTTATATCTGGCAAGAACCCTAAAAAGGCCTTTTATAGTTTTTGACATATTTAATACCGAAAAACTACTTTTTAGAGGTCCGCACACCCAAGGGTGACCAGCGGGACCCTATTACTGTGCCTCCACTGTCCGTCCGTCCATCTGTCTGTTAGCGGGCTGTATTTGATGTAATAGGTAGAAAGTTGAAGTTGCCGCTATAGTTGTAAAGAAAAAATAATAATATAAAGGGAAAAAATAAACGTGATTTTTTTTTTAAACGTGAGGAACCTAGCGACATTATTGAAGATGTTTTGGTACGGAACCCTTAGTGCGCGAGTCGAACTCGAACTTAGACGGTTTTGGTGATAACTTTAATGCAGACTAAAGTTGGTGCAATTTGAAACCGAAACCGTCTCTGGTCTACGAGAGTAATACAACTTTTTAAAATTAACCTTTTTAATGATTTTGGTGGCCTGTATCTTGCAAATACGCCCGAGGAAACTATGTTCATAGAAAACTCTCCTGTTCAACGATACGCCATATAAACGGGTGAACGTGAAACAAATATCCCTTTCCCACAGACAGACGGACAACAAGTAATCCTACAAGAGTTCCGTATACTTACTTCTTTCGAGCTACGGAACTCTAAAATACAAGTGTTTAAGTATATTTTCATAAAATGCCCTTTAGAGGTACGGAACTCTAAAAATACAAGTGTTTTAGAATATTTTCATAAAATGTCCTTTCGAGGCACGGAACCTAAAAATACAAGTGTTTAAGAATATTTTCATAAAATGTCCTTTCGAGGTACGGAACTCTAAAAATACAAGTGTTTAAGAATATTTTCATAAAATGTCCTTTCGAGGTACGGAACTCTAAAAATACAAGTGTTTAAGTATATTTTCATAAAATGCCCTTTCGAGGTACGGAACTCTAAAAATACAAGTGTTTTAGAATATTTTCATAAAATTTCCTTTCGAGGCACGGAACTCTAAAAATACAAGTGTTTAAGTATATTTTCATAAAATGCCCTTTCGAGGTACGGAACTCTAAAAATACAAGTGTTTAAGTATATTTTCATAAAATGCCCTTTCGAGGTACGGAACTCTAAAAATACAAGTGTTTTAGAATATTTTCATAAAATGTCCTTTCGAGGCACGGAACTCTAAAAATACAAGTGTTTAAGTATATTTTCATAAAATGCCCTTTCGAGGTACGGAACTCTAAAAATACAAGTGTTTTAGAATATTTTCATAAAATGTCCTTTCGAGGCACGGAACCTAAAAATACAATTGTTTTAAGGATATTTCCATATAATGTTCCTGTTATTTGTGTTTCAACATTCCCAGAAACTCTTAAAAACGCCACGATCGATAGTTATGTAAATCAAACTTGAGGAAAAAAAACCAATCAGATTAAAATCAAAAGCAGACGTTTAAGAAGGAGTCAAGGATGTATCACGTCAGCTTACAAGACAAATCTCATTTCCCCTGGTATAATATGCGACATCACTCAAGGAGATTAAGCGAACTTCATAGAGTAAATCACGTAGTGGCTGACTGTTTGACAAATGGGCTTCTTATTGAAACGTTATCTTGCGAAGCTTGCTTTCAAAGACATGTGTATTATTAAAGTACATTTTCAAAGTTGTGTACCAGGAAAGCATGAGTTTGTAAGCTGATGGTAATTGAAATAAAATATGTATTCAAGTACAAGCTAAACATCCAGACAAGACATGATATTTGCGCAAAGTAAAGCGCCAACTGCAGGGCATAAAAAAGAGCTGCAATTTTCAGAGTGGAAAAATGCCGTGTTCATAGGTTGCCCTCAAAATGTCAAGACAACAGACATATATAACTCTACTTTGTTAATTGTTTGTGACTTTTTGTTCTTTATGAAAATAAAATAACATGGTTTTTATAAGACTTTTCTTCTTTTTACCGAATACTATTCTGTACATTCGCTCTACTGTGCATCTGTTCCCCTATCGATATGGCGTTCATCACACGAATGCCAAACAAATCAATATCTCTAAAATTTCCATGTAACTGCAAAAAGAATTTTTCACAAAAGATTCTGTGCCTTGTAAAATACCTCTTTATGCACCTAATAATAGTAACCACAACTGGTAAATCCTTGGCGTTATCTAACCTTATGGTGACGATGTTGCTGAAGATAGAAGCGGGCTTACCAAGATTTTCCAACGCAATGGGAAACTGGCTATCTTATCTTCATGCCGGAACACATCAATGCTGTTAAAATTGATTTTTGGCGGCAAGACTGAGATAAGATGGTGGTAGCTAGTTAGGCGGGCTTAGAAAATGCCCTTCATCCAACCAAACCAAGTCTTACAAACTCGCGACCTCTTGATGTGAAGCTAATGGACTAAACATTACGCCACGGAGGCGGTTAAAAACCTACCTATTTTAAGAAAAATAACAAAAAAATAAAGTAAAAAGTACTTGCTGAGTTGTAAGAGATGTGGTTATCTTAATATTACGTTTGCTTGTTGCTTGTTCGTCGAAAACACATCTACTACAACATCACGAAAAGCTTCAACTCCGCTACGCTACGAAATCAAAGGAAAGGTTGATGGTAATGAGATTAAGTTATTAATTTATTCATCATCATCATCATATCAGCCGAAGGAAGTCCACTGCTGGACGTAGGCCTCCCCCAAGGATCTCCACGACGACCGGTTCTGCGCTGGCCGCATCCAGCGGCTTCCCGCGACCTTCACCAGGTCATCGGTCCACCGAGTGGGAGGCCTGCCTACACTACGCTTTCCGGTGCGTGGCCGCCACTAGAGAACTTTACTGCCCTAACGGCCATCTGTTCTACGAGCAATGTGCCCCGCCCACTGCCACTTAAGTTTAGCAATTCTGAGAGCTATGTCGGTTACTTTGGTTCTCTTACGGATCTCCTCGTTTCTGATTCGATCACGCAGAGAAACTCCAAGCATAGCACGCTCCATTGCCCTTTGGGTGACCTTGAGCCTTCTTATGAGGCCCATAGTAAGCGACCATGTCTCAGTTCCGTACGTCATCACTGGCAACACACATTGGTCGAAGACCTTGGACTCCTTGGTCTTAAGACACTGCGGTATCTGGGACGTAAAGATATTGCGAAGAATATTAATTTATTATTGAAAGTAAAAGGTAGTTATTTGAAAACCCATAAACTAGACGTTACATAACTCAGTTTGCGCTGGCAGTAAAAAAATACAACACGTTTTTGAACCTAGATGGTATTAAATACATAAAATTTCAAAGTCGCACCGCTTGAAGTAGTAAAAATGCCAAAACGAAACCAAAGTTAATCGGGCCTTAGAATATTTTTTTTAGGATTTTGAAAAGAGGTATTATCATGAAACACGAAAAGTTAACTGATCTCAAAGACAGACTAGCTACTTACAACTAAAACCTGTAAAAATGAAGTCCCCGTCACAAACGAATATATATGGTTCAAGTTAAAACCCGATACATAACAATAACCTGCCCCGCTGCACTGTATTACCCTGCCCACTCGATGGATCCACAGATTACCCTGCCTACCCTACTACGGATCCAGATGTTATTCTCTAAGGCCGTTCAGTTTCAATCCGAAGTGCGCGTCGTCTGCAGGAATCTCCAAAGACAAAGCAGTCGTCGGATCCATATCGTGGATTTTTTTTATTATTTTTTTATTCTCAATTGGTAAGCCCTTGGTATCATCTCACCTGATGGTAAGTGACGATGATGCCGAAGATGAAAGCGGGCATACCAAGATTAGACATGCATTGTGACTCGTGGATTCAATGGACATCTCCGGGCCGTCGTGGTCTTAATCCCAACATTGAGCCCTTTCTTCTATCACCACAAAATCACCTCGGCGAGTACATTTTAGGACAAAATAACTTTATTGAAATTTTTTCTTTGCTAGAAAATCAATTGTCTTTTCTTAAACCGACTTCATAAAATAAATATTTTTCACATTCCAAACGAATTATTCGAACTATATTTTCTAACCTAAAAAGTTCCCTTAATCTGTGCACACATAAAAGAAGTTCATCACCAAGAAGTTCGCAACGAGAACGCGCGTTGCACATCTACTAGTTTTAAACTTGGCCAGATGTAATTAAACGGTTTCTGCAACTTGCCAACTTCAAGAATGTATAACTCGCGGCGAATAGGCGCAATTTTTTGTTTTTTATTTCTTGGAGGGCCAAGAAAAAGAAAACCAAAACAAACCAAAAATTTTCAATTATGATGATTTTTTGGGAGATCTTGATATATATTGACATTTGTCAAGCAACAAAAACAAAACAAATACAACTACGTAATAAAGTAATTGCACTACGACCAAACTGTCGTTAATTACCTATACGTCTCCAAGAGATTTATGCCTCATTCGTCCCACTGAGCTTTGTCCCACATAAAAAAAATCCCAGTTTGTCCCAGAAGATCGATCCTACCGTGGTGGCCCACATATCATTTGAGTTGGCCGAGTTGTGATTTTCCCAAATAATTTCCACAAATTAGTATACCTAATTTAATCAGAAAGAGGACTCAGTAATGCAGCCGCGGTGTGGGAAAAAAAACTACTTCTTTCTCTTTCGCACGATTGCCATACTACAAAATAGAAATTATTGTGAGGAATATTAATGGATACAGTTTGCAATGAGATACGAACAGTTTTATAAATGTGACAAAATTTCCAAAAAGTAATAAAAATCCTAGCAACGGATAATAACAACGCCGTTGTCGGGGAACATTTAACTGATGAATTCTTGCCTTGAAAGCGGTTGCGGAAAAGAATCCTATCCAGATTGTGGAAAGGATTATTTGTTTACATTCATTTACGTAGGATAACCATGATATTTTGTAGTACGGAGGTAGAGTTCAGTATGAGGAGTGTTTGTGTTTGAACCAATTCACGATTAACAGTTAGTATTCTATAGTTCATAGCTTTTTAGGCTTTCTTTTTTTTTTTTTTTTTTTTTTTTTATTCACAATTGGTAAACCCTTGACAACATCTCACCTGGTGGTAAGTGACGATGTTGCCGAAGATGGAAGCGGGCTTACCAAGATTCCCCAACGCAATGGGGAACTGGCTATCTTATCTTCATACCGAAACACACCAATGTTATCAACATTGATGCTTGGCGGCAAGACTTGATAAGATGGTGGTAGCTAGCCAGGCGGGCTTAGAAAATGCCCTACCACCAACCAAACCGAGTCTTACAATTGACCCCGCCGGGAATCGAACCCGCGACCTCCTGCGTAAAGCCAGTGAACTTTGCCTCTGAGCTACGGAGGTGGCTTTCATACTCAAAAAGTACGAACGAACCTATAAAACTAACAAAATGATTTTCTCAGCTATTACGGTTCATTCGCTCATTTAACTGCAGCTTTGATGAATGCCGCGAGCCGGCAGCGGCGACAGGCACACTCTCTGACAAAGGGGCAGCGCCGAGTTCATAAGCGACGCCGACAACGTCAGTGGCGGTGCGGCGGGCGGCGCGATTGAACTCAAGGCGGCCTCTTTGACAGAGTGTTTGACGCGAGCCATCAAACCTGCAGTTAATTCAGCAAACGAACGTAACTGTCACTTGTCTCCACTATCTGTTGAACAGTGAAGACATTGCTTCTCTGTTGTAAGATATACAACCTCATTGTATACCTATACAACAGTCTACAACGGAGACGTCTAGACTTGACAGAGCGCCGACTACCAAAATGCCACAAATGACGACTGCTCACTATGCCCATTTTAAAATAAAATGTGAAGAAACCAGGCCAAGAGCCTCGCGCGCACCAACCATGAATATAACCCGAGCTCCGGCCCCGGGCAGTTGTCCGCTATGCACACCGTGTCCAGCCAGCTGACGTCTGGCGTGGGTAGCCGCAAATAGGAAGTCAAGAATTTGCAAGCTTTTAGTTTCCAGCATCGTATTCGCTTTGATTCCGTATTCGTTAAACTTGAACTGCAAAACCAATCTACAATATTCCTCTTTTTAAAAATAACAATCAATAATTTCTGCAATATAGAAAACAGTTCTCCATCCAAGGCCAATATTCAAAGCAAACCAAAATAGTGCTTATGTAAACAAATCTGCGAGATGTGGGGCGAAATTTCTGGAATTTAGTTTGTAATGTAAAGCTAGGCTCGCATCACTCAGATGGCGGTACCCTCAAGCCGCAATCCCGTTGCGACACCTGCCCTCAAACATTTCTAAGGGTGCTCTGAAAACCTGGTAAACCCGAGATTGGGACGTAAGGATAATTTAATCTATTACACTCACTTTGTACTAGAGTTTACGTCGTTATTGTAATTACGTCGAGGTTGAGGGTTCCAGGTAAGTTCTGTTGAGGTGAGGTGAGGTGAGTGAAATGGCAGTTAATTATGTCGGTACCTAAATAAAATACTTACTGAACCACGTTTTATGAATCACGCCACAATCAGCTTGGTGGAATATACATACCTGAAAATAATAAAATCAGTATTAGTTATTGCTTTAAAAAAAGATGTTACTTAAATTAAGACGATAGCAATTAAAAAAACGGTCAAGTGCGAGTCGGACTCCTGCAAAGTAGGGTTCCGTTGTGTTTTAAAAAAATAAATGTGTGTTTTAAAAATTTAAATAATATTTTGCTGTTGGTAATAGAATGTTATGAATGGAAAATCTATAAACTTTTTACAAATTTAACTGCGCACCTTAAAGTGGTCGAGTATTACTCCTAAAGTTAGAAAGCCTACTTAGCCGTTTTGCTTTTAAGTTGATTATATGTCCTACCTACTATTTAAATATTTTTTTCAGATGTCCTGGAATAGCGGTTTAGCTGGTAGGGGAGAGGGGAACTCAACTCTAACAAAAATTAGCACTTTAAAGCTTAATATTTCGCAAACGGACCCCTGAATCGAAAAATGGTTTAAGCAAACCCAGTGTAGTTTTGAAAGACCTATTCAACGGTACCCCACACGATAGGGTACGTCAACGAAAAAAAAATCACCCCTCTTGAGATGTAGGGGAGATACACTAAAAAATTGTTTTCAAGATTTTATTGTACAACTTTGTTGGCGTGATTAATATTGATTAATATATATGTATACACATGCCAAATTACAGTTTTCTAGTACATAAAGTCTCTGAGCTAAGCCTCGGACATGGGGTTTCTTGTTGACTTCGGATCCCAAAAAGATTGTTAAAAAAAAACTACAAAATTTCATGTCTGCTTTTTTAGAAAGATTAATTTCATCCACAATTGATAAGATTCGCTGATGGTAAGTGACGATGATTCCGTAGGTGAAAGCGGGCTTACCAATATTCTCAACGCAATGGGGAGCTGGCTTATCTGATCATCAAACCGAAACATCAATGCTGTTAACATTGATGTTTGGCGGCAAGACCTAGATAAGATGGAGTTAATTGAACAAAGAGTTTTTAAGCAAACCATTTGACTTACGATTTAGACTATGCTGAGTTAAAAATATTAATAAAAGACCCAAGAGATCGAGAAAGGGACAAGTCCGCATTTGCTTTATTTTTATTCTTTTGTGAACTTATTAATGTTTAAATGATAAATGCAATAAAGAATTTAAAAACAAACACGACCTGGCCTCTCAATAGGGGTTGCCAGATTGTTTTGATCCTGTAAAGGACAAATGCTCAATTTGGCATAAAACGGTTTTTTTTTCCGGGACAAATGAATAATATGTATTTTACGTTCTTATTTTTATGTGTTTTTATTGCTAGTTAATAGTTATATTTTGAAGAAGATCGTGTAAGTTAACATATCTTTGTTTGATTTTACATATTCGAAAACGGTCATTAATTCGTTTTAAAGGATTCCAAACAAAGTGTAATGTGTACAAAGGGTAAAAACGGGACCCTATTACTCAGACTTCGTTGTCCGTCTGTCTGTCTGTCTGTCCGTCTGTCACCAGGCTGTATTTCATGATCCGTGATAGCTAGACAGTTAAAATTTTCACAGATGATGTATTTCTGTTGCCGCTGTAACAACAAATACTAAAAATCAGAAAAAGTGAAAAAATAAAAATAAGTCTCCATATAAAAAAACGTGTTTTTTTTTAAACATGAAGAACCTAGCGCCATCTAGTATGATGGTACGGAACCCTTTGTGTGCAGTTCTGACTCGCACTTGGCCGGTTTTTTTAAATCAAATCCACGGTACATTTTATGCGTAAATCAGTACATTTTAATGCCATTTGCGAAAAAAATCTCTTTATAAAGCAGTAGGCTAGGGATACTTAACATAAACGATATTTTAGAAGTTAATTTCTTATATCGATCTATATGAGGTTGTGAATAAAGTGTCCTTGAATTTCAGTACATAAACTGTATTTTGGTAATCGAGTTTAACATATACTATGCTTAAGGTCTGGTCGACCGGTCAGGCTGGAGTGTTGCAAACGACTGGCGGCTGGGCAACGGGAAATTAACTACCGTACATATAAATAAGCTGACTCCAGTTTAATGCTACGCCCTAGCCGCTACAATACAATTAATTAGTTTTTATTCCTGGAAAACCCTTCCATTATTTTATTCCACTTCTCAATTGCACCTATACTTTTGCCATCAAAAGACGTTGCTATTTTTCAGGCTTTTTTAATAAAATTGAAATACGGGACAGTGTCCCGGGGGCGGGGCGTTTAAAATTATGCCTGAAATACGGGACGTCCCGGGAAATTCGTGACGTCTGGCAACGCTAACTTCAGAACACATATCTGCACTACCTTGTGAATCGGGCGTGACTTACTAGCTAGACGGTCACTGCTAACTGCGAGACAAAGCGGTGATCGTCCATTAAGTCACAGCTTCACCAAAAAGGTTCCATTAACAATGCCTGTTCAGCTTGTCCTTAATAAGTATTAGCAATATTATAAGTATTTCGGTTTTTGAAACACAAAAATACATAACGTTTTTAAACTGAAATTTATTTGCTGTTCAGCTTTATCTCCGCCCGAAAGCGCATCCTTGGGGATAATCCAACTACAGGCAGCTCTCTTTGGAAGCCGCCCAACAAACAGAACCTCCGGAATCTTCTACAGAATGCGAATTGAATTTAAACCGAGTTGCTATCGGATGGTGTAAATCAATAATTAATTTCGCAATACTGTTATTGCATTTATTTTTTACTAGCTTTTGCCCGCGGCTTCGCCCGCGTGGACATCTCTTTTATGACTGTCTTAGAGGGTGCGCGGTGCGCGAGCCGCAAGCGGCGAGCCGCGAGCGTGGACATAATTTTCTACAAATCCCTCGACTCGGGAACTATGTCAGGATATGCTTATTAGTAAATCATATTATTTTCCATCCCCTCAACCATCTCTGTGAAAGAAATCACGCAATCCATTGTTCCGTTATGATGAAGAAATTAACCAAAAAAGAGTATACTTTCTGTTCCCTCAGGAACTACATCGGCCTATGCTACTTTCACGGGATAAAAAGTAGCCTATGTCCTTCCTCGTGACACAGTCTACCTGCGTGCCAAATTTCATTATGATTGGTCAAGGCGTTGAAGCGTGAAAAGGTAACAAACAAACACATTTTCACATTTATGATATTAGTAAGGATTCTTTTATTCATAGCTTTAAAAAAACATAAAGATATAAACACAGCACAATTTTTGTATTGCACTGAAGTCGAAGACTATTGGATATTATTTGAAGGTAGACGACACTAAAAGCATACTTTTTTAAATTTCACAATTGGTAAATCCATAGCATCATCTCACCTGATGGCAAGTGACGATAAAGCCGAAGATGGAAGCGGGCTTAGCAAGATTCCCCAACGCAATGGAGAACTGGCTATCTTACCTTCAAGCCGGAACACATCAATGTTGTTAACACTGATGTTTGGCGGCAAGACTTAGATAGATTCAAGATATTTATTCGAAATAGGTGCAAATTACACCCTTTCTGATAGTCATAAAATAGTGATTACATAATTTCATTTGTAAAAAAATCAAGAAATAAACAATCATTAGTTAACAACATCAAAATCCAATCCGTGATATAAAAAAAACAAATAATGTCATTAAAACATGAAAACAAATGACACGAGAAGTTATACATTAAAATTATTGAATGTCATGAACGCCTTTGACAAGATTAGGCCAGTTCACAAGGACAGCACCCGGTCACGAGTATAACGCGAGAGTCAGCCATCGCTCCTCTCAACCATATTAGAGGGAAAGGAACGACCCGGCTCCCGATGGTGGTTGTATAAAATGGTGGTAGCTAGCCAGGCGGGCTTAGAAAATGCCCTACCACCAACCAAACAAAGTCTTACAAGTTGACCCCACCGGGAATCGAATCCGCGACCACCTAGTGTGAAGCGAATGGACTAACCATTACGCCACGGACGCGGTTGGTGTAGGTACTTAAATAAAAAGAACTGATATAAAGATGTTCACAATGTAGATGTTTATGTTTTTAGTAGGATATATATTTCGGCACAGGAATTACTGTTTGGGCCGCCATACAAACAAACACACCTTTCGGTGACTAAGACAGTCGACATGTCAAAATTGTAAGCACATTGTAAAATCATCGTCCTATTTACAAACTACTGTTTCTACGTAGCATTTTTTACAAATTCGATTATTTTCTATAGAACCAAAGCTACAATTTTATTATAATTCTGCACTGCCCACATACGATGCTCCGTCTAGAGTTTAGGTTTATGCATATTACAAGGCATTAGCAATGTAAATGACGTCATTACTGTACTTGAGTCTGCACACAGGGGAAATTTATTTCATTTTCGCTATAAAAATACTTTCTTTTTTATTTTCAAGACTTTCAACGCGACGAGCGCTTTATAAATGCAAAACATGCTCACTTTAGCAAACTTGATATTAAGGAGACCGAAGCCATTCGCAAACTTAATACAATTTCGGATTGCATTTTACTCTTTGTGCACCAGGGAATAAGAAAACGTGAGCGATATAATCTCAGCGAATGGTGATGAATTTATGATGAATGTTAACAATTTCACCCTTGTCTCAAATTTCATGCAAATCAAATAGGCACTACACCTTTAAGTACTCAAATTAGTATGAGCCAATAAAGTCAAGGGAGAAGTGACAACTGCTGTGAATTATGCACCCGCCTAAAACGGGCCTTGGCTCTGGTGTGTCTTTGTGCGCTTCTCATGTTAATTTAATTTGACGCCGTTCCCGGAACGCTAATACCTCGGATATTGGCTTAATCACCAATTCCAGCGTCTTCTGTTACCCTGGCACTCTCAATTATTCAAATCGTGTGTGTATTGCTCGTCTTGAAAATTTTTGATACTTTTTTTACAATTCATAGGTAAGCCCTTGGAATATCACACTTGATGGTAAATGAAGATGATGTTTAAGATGGAAGCGGGCTTAACAAGGTTCCCAACGCAATGGGAGATTGGCTATTTGATATTCTAGCCGGAACACATTAAACTGTGAACATTGATGTTTTTTGGCAAAACTTACATATGGTGTTAGCTAGCCAGGCGGGCGTAAAAAAATGCCCTTCCACCAACCAAACTGACTCTTGTTAAGTTAGACTCGCTAGGAATCCAACCCGCGATCTCCTGATGTAAAGCTAATGGACTTATCCATTACGACAAGGAGGCAGTTAAATTGTTTTTCATCCTCTTGACATACTTTTATATTGCTAATAAAACTTGTTGATTCGAATTTTGAATTTTCATTTGTAATGGTTAAGCCAACATTTAATTTACTTACCATTAATTTAGCAAATTCCAGAACAAATACCGTCGCAAGAGTTTCTGCCGAAAATTTTGAACAGAGAATGTCGCTCGCACACTCCGCCATCCGAAATTGTGAATTCATTAAGTCCCCCATTGTTACGGTATACCCACTCCGGTTTTCCATACACATTTAAACAGCTACACGCATAAGCAATATTATGTGTTTGGAACGAACACAACACATCATACAACTGATTTAACTTTTAAAGTAGATTAAACTCGGAACTCCGCCGTACCCACTTCCGTTTTTTTCCGGCAACTCCCTTAAGAATGTTAATGAGTCTGAAAACTTTTAATTAATTCAACGCGTTAAAAGTACTTTAAATATTTTAATGATAAAAATCGTGACAGTCGCTTTTGATGCCGCAAAAATTTTCATGTTGACTAATTTAAAACTTTGTGATGAAAAGAAAATTAATAAACTGTGAGATGGTCTTTTATGAGGTTTTCATTCGACTTTTACGTGATGTTTTGTTAAGGGAGCGAAATTTTGTATGTATTTATGTATAATTATAATGTTTTGCATCCTGTAAGGTTGGGAATAGGTAGAAAGGTAACTACATCTATGTAAAGTTTTCTCAAAACAAACTAGATTACTATGTAAGTATCTTCGTAGCCCTGTGCTAAAGATGCGTCTGTTACTAGCACTTATCGGCACCATGTGTATATGTCGTAGCGATCATAGAATTGAACATTTAATGAAATGGCCGTCGTAGAAATGGCCATTTTATAAAATTGACCGAACAGGTCATGAAATAGCCGGACAAATCATGCGAAACGAAGCTAACCTTCACATAGTACTAATATACATATATAAAGTCTAACAAAATTAACTATTTTAACTGGTTAAATTAAAGTTAAAAATTAAAGTTAAAATAGTTTCAGCTAATTTTGTTAGACCTTATATACTGTGTCATAACTACCTTCAACCAACCAGTGGGGGGGAGGTATTTCGCTCGTTCAACTCAGATTTTCAGAACCATTTCATGATCTCGCCAACATCCGCCTGACTATTTAATAAAATGTCAAAATTCATTGACATTTCGTGTTGAAAGAATGCAAATGTGTAAATGGTTTATTTACGTTCTGTATTTTTCTGACTAAGACAAGGTCTGTAAACATTTGTTATCTGTCTATTGTAATAACATCTTTCTAATTGGAAGACGTCCACTGTTGAACCAATGATATCCATGATTGCAATCCTAAGCAAAAATCCAGCGGCGTTCTGCAAGCTTCTCCAGATCAGTGCCTGGGGGACGGAGCTGCGCTCGGTGGCGTATAGTCATATAGCGCCCTCTGTTGTTCAGTAGCTTAATTAAAACTAAACTAAAAATCTGTTTTTGTAAGAAAACCGATTTTCTCCGGAGTAGCACCTATCTAAATACCTGAAAACTAAAAAAAAACCGAATTACAAATTTTTATCAAATCGTTATAGCCGTTTTCGAGAATTTTATATTCACGAAAATTGCTCCCATATTGTATAGGATGAGTCCAGCCGGTGGGGGCCGTGCCGAACATCTGATGAGCGGCCCATGGTCGCCAGGAAAGTATATTCACCAACGGTGACTGGTTTCAGAATCGGAAACTTACATATTTCTCTCCAGATTTTTATTACATGATTTAGTATGAAATTTATTTTGATTTTTATCGCATTTGTCATGTGTCAGATGCTATCTACATTTTGTTACGGTTTATTTATCAAAGGAGCTTCAATCATGAATATATCCGCGTCGATCCAACCGCCGCGCCGGAGGGCGGGACTTATACCGGTGATGCCTTAAACCGAGTTGACAGGACAGGGAGGGATCTAGTGAGGCAAATGTGAGGATCAAAGACGGCGGTGGGACACTTTGATGTCCGTATGTTCCTGCAGGTACAGGGAGGTAGTCAGAGTGGCACAGCTAGTAGTAGGAGTAGATAGAAGGAGTATGAACGGCTGTAGTACGATGTCCAAAGTACTAAAATGACCATAAACTAAGAAATAAAAATGTTAATAATTGATACATGATGTGTACATGATGATAGTTTTTCGCATTTTTTACAACAAGCTTCTTTTCGCGGCTTCGCCCGCGTGGACATCGTTTTCAACCGAAGTAGAAAAAAATAAAACTTTAATAAACTATAATCCGACTAAGGATGATCTATACTGAAAATGAAAAAAAACAAGAGTTTCCCGCCTGAAATCACAGCCATTATGTTCCCCTTCATCTGTGGCAATAACCGTGGTCGCAAGCCATAATAATTAGGTATTATGATATAAATTTTGATTACGATAGAGCTTGCGACCACGGCTATTACCCCAGATGAAGAGGAAAATAAAGGCTATGATATCAGGTGGGAAATTCCACTCCACCCCACCTGTCGCTGTCGCTGTCGCTTCATTGTAGCGCGCATACATTGAGCCATCCCATAATATCGCTTGAGAGACGATTTAATAAGAACTTAAAAATATTTGCAAACGTAATATACACATATGTAGAATGTTCTCATTAGGGCTTTCCTTTGGATACCAAACATGATATGATTTTACAAAAAAAAACCTATAAAATCCGCCATGTTAATTTTTTTAATGCTACTCATCCTATTTGTCGAAATCGGTTTAGTGGATTAGGAAATACGAGGGAACAGATGAACATAAACGCATACATACAAACATGCATAAAAACGTACAAACATACATACATAAATAGATTATCATAAACATAACCCTCCTTTTTTCGTAGTTAGGAAAAAAAGAGGAGGTTCTCAATTCGTATGTATGTTTTTCTGTAGGTGCTACGCAGATTCAACGGTCAGTTATAATGATTCTTTTTTGTATATCCCAAGGGTGGTACCATGATAAGGAAACCAGGATCCAATGATGGCACTCCAGAGAAATCGAGGGGATCCTTAGTTTCCTGTATGAAGTCGGTTTTTTTTTGTTCAAAAATTTTGATTGATAGTTTATGCCTTTTAGTTCGTTTCATATAAATTTTATCAAAATCGGTTAAGTACTATTGTAGTTCGTAAAATGTGGCAAAATTGTACAAGTCTTTGCGATTGAAGTTGGTTTTTAACATGTTCAGCGTATGGTCAGTCATTAGGTCTGTTCTGTCTGACCCTGTGCGTTGCTCGGTGTGTTGCAGATCCTTCGAAATCATATCGAGCTATTATAATAATTAGTCTATCTGTGTCACTTTCTACCCTCTCAGCTACCTCAGAGCAAAAGCCATGTTATTATTTTGCTACGTTGCGAATAAAAAGAATTAAAAATAATCACACTCGAAAAGCTTATAATTCAGTCCGTATAATTCTAGTTCAAGTGATATCGTTGAATGTTTTATTTGTTTCGCTCGCGTGGGCATCGTTTTTAGGACTGTTCTTGAGGGCAAGTGGTGCGCGAGCCGCATCATGAACATCCTGAAATTTTATTCTAACTATTGGTGAAAGATTCTTTTAAATCGTATGAGTAGTTTCAAAGATTACCTCCTACATACAAACTTTACCTCTTTATAATCTTTGTTTTTTCTAATATAAAAGGCGAATGTGATTGACTGATGGATCAACGCACAGGCCAAACTATTAAGGCTAGAAAATTGAAATGTCGCACACGTATTTCTCATAAGACGAAGGCCTCCAATATGGAAGAATTTTTCAAAATTCAACCTCCAAGATGTTGAAATAGGGGATAAAAGTTTGTATAAAACATATTTGCTTGAAATTGAAATTGGCAAAAATAATGAGATACGTATTTCAGCGTTTTCTAAAATTCAACCCCTAAAAGGGTAAAACAGGGGATGAAACGTACAGGCCAAAACCTTAAAATTTCGCACACGTATTTCTCAATGACGAAGGCATCCACTAAGAAAGGATTTTTCAAATCCAACCCGCAAGGGGGTGAAATGGGGGATACAAATTTGTAAAATACTTTTATTTCTTGGACATATTTGCATGAAATTTCGTACGAATTGAGTATAGCAAAAATAATGAGTCACGTATTTCAGTTTTTTCTAAAATTCAACCCCTAAAAGGGTAAAATAGGGAATAAAAAGCACAGGCCAAACCCTTAGGGCTAGAAACTTAAAATTTCGCACATGTATTTCACTCACTGTCAAAGATAGTCATAAGTCTAATACCGTATTCTAAGCCTAAGCCGCGTGTAAAAGCTAGTATTAGTATAGAATTATAGATTATTTATCTCGTAATTGTTGGACAATAATTTGGACATAGTAAATAATTTTCAATTTCTCGAAAATATTATGAAACAAGCACCAAAATAAAGCAATTACTATGTAAAACAGCGGAATCGAATTAAACTGACCCAAAAACTCGGACCGGTCAAACATTAAAATTAAAATACAACCACGAAACAGCAACACACGAACAGCGTCATTCAGAGGCAACGACGTCATTTGCAGTAATGTGTGCCTGGCTGTGAGGCGGGCACGCGGGCACGTGCGCGCACGACTAAGGGTTCCCGATCACCACACAATTTTACAAAACTATTATTTTTACATAAATTGTAAAACTTATGGCTAAATAATACAGATATAAACAACATAGCAACACAACTGACCACGCTGAAAATTAAAAAAAAACCGACTTCGCAAACAACAAGTACAATTTTGCTACATTGTTTGTTTTTGATACTTTGCAAACAAGTACTTACCCGATTTTGATAAAATTTGTATGGGACCACCCTGGAGGCATGAGCTATCTATTGAAAAAAACTTATTAAAATCGCTTCACAATTAATGAAGAAATTGTGTAACATACATACAAAAAACATACAGCAAAATTAAGAACGTCCTCCTTTTTTTTCAAGTCGTTTGCAAATGTAGCCAGTTACAAGTTTTCACTTGTAAAATTAAACATGTGCGAGTTGGACATCACCGAGTGCGACAGATAAATGTTTTTTTTTTTGTATTCAGTTCGGCATCCTTAGCGCATTTAGTCGGTTTTTATTGTTTTGTTTTAATTTAGGATTATAAAGCGTCGGTGGCTCAACCTGTAAATACTCGGTCCTTCTAACCAGAGGTACCGGGTTCAAATCTGGACAGCCAATGTACCAATGAGTTTTTCAAAACTTACGTACATATACTTACCGATTGCTTTAACGGTGAAGGAAAAACATCGTGAGGAAACCTGCACACGCCTACGATGAAATTCAAAGGTTGTGTGTGAAGTCGACCAACCCGCACTGGTCCCGCGTGGTCGACTAAGGCCTGATCGCCCTGATTTCAGGGTAGGCTCGAGCCTCTCGATGGGGACGTATATTAGCTGATATAATAATAGGATTAAAACTATAATCACGTATGGCTTCCCCGGCTTAGAATAGGACCATCCCATCTCTTCCAATAGGGGTCGTAAGAGTCGACTAAGGGACTTAAAACCTGAGGATGGGCAGCAGCGTCCTTTCCGTGCATTGCGTTGCAACACACCTGCAACCACACTGCGGTGGCGATTACGGCAAAACCCCCAAATGTATAACACACCCAGAAAAACGGCTCCTAGTCCCCGGCGGCCTTGCTATTCCTGGCTCCAGTAGCAGTCGTGGTAACCACAGGAGAACCAAAAAACCGACATAGCTCACAAAATCGCTAAACTAAAGTGGCAGTGGTCAGCAGGGCACATAGCTCGTAGAACAGATGGTCGTTGGGGCAGTAAAGTTCTCGAGTGGCGACCGCAAACTGGAAGATGTAGCCTAGATGGCCTCCCACGCGGTGGACCGACGACCTGGTGAAGATCGCGGGAAGCCGATGGATGCGGGCAGCGCAGGACCGGTCGTCGTGGAAATCTTTGGGGGAGGCCTTTGTGCAGCAGTGGACGTTTTTCGGCTGATATGATGATGATGATGATTACTATAATGACATCAAGGTTGACGCTTGTGATCGTTTTTACGATAAAAGAGAAACAAAAACACCTTATAAAAATTCTATACCTTAATTTTACATTTTTTAATAATATTATGTGTTATATTACACTTTAAATTTTCACGATTATTCAAAATGACAAATTGAAAACGGGGCTTGACGTGAATTTGTATAATTGATGTTGTTTTTACCTCAACGTTTCGACTATGCTTCGATAGCCGTGGTCGCGAGTAGACTGGAGCCGCGGTGTCATCGCCGTCGCCGCCGGCGCATCGCAGGAACACCTCCATCTACCCTCACTTCATTTTGTTAAGGGTTAGAGTCACCACACATTTCACTTAATAAGTTAGAGTCACGACACACTACACTGACACAGTCCACAGGCCGCACGGGTGTTTGTTCGCAGTATACTTGTCTACACTTATCAATCACCGGATTCCATGTCGAGGAAAGCTTGTATCCTTGATCACGGTTGAAATATCTGTGTTTCTTAATTTCAATGGCTTCACGTACGATTCTTGGTAGTACCGGCGATCCGTCGACAGGATTTTTGGGTCATGAAGCTCAATCCAGTGATTAGATCCCGCATCCAGCAAGTGCTCCGCGATTGCAGATTTATTAATCTGACGGTTTTTGACAGCTGCTATACGTTCTTTGACTCTTTCGGCAATCGTGCGCTTAGTTTGTCCCACGTAGGAACTTCCGCAGCTACAGTCGGCTTTGTACACCCCAGGGACCTTGAGCGGTAGGGTATCCTTAGGTGTACGTATGTGTCTTGCTATCTTAGCGGGAGGGGTAAGTACGGTCTTAATTGACAATTTCCGTAAATAAGATGCCACCTTATCTGTCACCCCTTTCACGTAAGGCATAAAAGCCGTAGTAGCCGTAGTGTGTCGTGACCCTAACTTAACAAAATGAAGTGAGGGTAGATGGAGGTGTTCCTGCGATGCGCCGGCGGCGACGGCGATGACACCGCGGCTCCAGTCTACTCGCGACCACGGCTATCGCAGCATAGTCGAAACGATGAGGTAAAAACAACATCAATTATACAAATTCACGTCAAGCCCCGTTTTCAATTTGTCATTATTATATGTTAGTACTATAAATCCCTCGTAATAACACCTGTTCTGTAAAAGTTTCATCCGGCTTCCTATTTAGTACGATTTAAAAGGTTTAAGGTCGGACAGTCAGACGGCTTAATAATTGGGTAGTTATGTAGATATATTTACAGTATAAATACTGTTTCACTTGTTGTTTAGCGTAGAAGCACTTGAAGTATTGTCACAAGTTAAAAGATTGTTGCTTCATCGTTTTTAATACAATGAGGTGTAAAAATTCTATTAGCTTCTACGTAACATAAAACAATTTGAAGGGATTTACTAATTTTCATGTAAAGCCGTAACAATTTTTTTTTAAGTTTGTTATATGGAATCGTATTTGACTTGTCGTTTTTTTTACAGTGCTCGCGGTTTATTACTTGGTAAATATGGAGATATGAGCGTCGGTGGCTCAACCGGTAAAGACTCGGTCCATCTAACCAGAGGTACCGGGTTCAAATCTGGACGGCCAATGTACCAATGAGTTTTTCAAAAACTTACGTACATACTTACCGATTGCTTTAACGGTGAAGGAAAACATCGTGAGGAAACCTGCACACGCCTGCGAAGAAACTCGAAGGTTGTGTGTGAAGTCGACCAACCCGCACTGGGCCCGCGTGGTCGACCAAGGCCTAATCGCCCTGATTCAGGGTAGGCTCGAGCCCCTCGGTGGGGACGTATATGAGCTGTAATGATGAAATATGGAGGAAACAGATTCTTTCGTCACTCAGTCTTTTGTCACTTCCGCCACGTTCCAGATTTTTGACTTAGTATCCCGTATGTGATTTGAAAGACGTTTTACGTCAAAACATACAGCCGTGACAGATAAAAAGAAGTTTCGCGTCATAACATACAGCCGTGACAGACAGAAAGACGTTTTACGTCAAAACATACAGCCGTGACAGGTAGAAAAACGTGTCACGTCAAAACATACAGCCGTGACAGAGAGAAAAACGTTTCACGTCATAACATACAGCCGTGACAGAAAGAAAGACGTTTCACGTCAAAACATACAGCCGTGACAGATAGAAAGACTTTTCACGTCAAAACATACAGCCGTGACAGATAGAAAGACGTTTCACGTCAAAACTTACAGCCGTGACGGTTAGAAAGACGGCTGCGCAGGCTTAGTAGGGCCTCGTTGGCGCGCCGTGGGCACGGAAGCCCAAAAACTTGGCAAGAGCGGGAAGTTGCGTGTTCTCCGGAAGTTAATTAATATTAAATCTGGATTCTGGATTAAAATTAAAATAATACTCGCTGGAATAATTTAAAAGTTGTTATTTCACGGGATTTCTCCGTAATCTTGGAGCTACGTTCTTCTATTACTGATTAAGTAACAATTGACTCTCAGTATTTTAAGTGGAATTTCTAATGAAAATAATTTTACTAAAATGTAACCCATACAAACATGCATTAAACATTTTTTTGTTTGTTTTGTTTATTAAAATAGAAAAGATGACGGCATGCGTTAAATAAACAAATAGACAATATTTTTGCTACGTAATAACCCATCAAATATAAAATAATTAGCTGGGGCGCGGTACGCAAGCCGCAAGCAGCTCACGAGGATGGATAGACCTTCCTCCTTTATTAACCTTTCTATTAATGAAAACCGTATTAAAATTCGTTCCATGATTTAGAAGAAGTAAGCGGAGAAATAGACACGGCAGTCAGCAACTTCGTTTTATACTATGTATTAACTCGTAGATAAAAAATCGCTGTTTATTGTCTCTCTAGCTAAGAAAGGAGTGCTAAGAAAAATTCATTATGCCTTAATATATTATATAACTTTATTGACCCTGTCGGGTGCTTGCGTTACAATAATTAAAATATTTTCTGTAAATTCCAGTACAAGCAAAAGCTAGTTTTAAGTTTTTAGTTAGTTGCGTGTCTCCAGCGCTGTTACTGCTTCATTTGTAAACTGTAACTATAAATTAAAAAACAAATAAATATTCGGGGACAAATCACACATGGTCATCTAGCTCCAAAGTAGGATTCCCTGTGTTATGGGAACCAGAGACTGATATAAATACTTATATACGTTTAAATACATACATATATAGATATTTTACACCCAGACACAGAGCAAACAAATCTGCTCATCACACAACTGTTTGCCCTGGGTGGGGATCGAACCCACAACTCTCGGATCAGCAGTCAAAAGCACTAACCACTGAGCCACCGAGTCAGTTAATATACTATAGAACTTGTCAAGAAAAGTTCTTTTATCACCACAACCCCTTCTCTTCAGCACATAACATTCCATTGGATTGCAAACCTTACAATTTATTGGTCTGCATGACCGTTGGCGACCGCACGCCTGAAATTTCCAGCTTCTTCCATACCTGATCCAGGAAAAATCTTCTCCACCAAAACATTTTCGGAATGCCAGATCTAGAGATCAGCGCGAAGCAAACACTGCCGTACCATCCTTTACTGGAACCATTTCGCCGCATTTTCAGGCCCCTATTTGAGAACCTCTGGATAAGACCAGAACGCAGAAATTTTCGTCATCCAGTACGCTATAATCACATACTTAAAATTTCAAGTCTGTAGGTCATTTAGTTCCGAAGTTAAGCGAAAGCAAAGTTTCGCATTTATGACACTCACTCACTCATGATCATCAGAATAGAACTAGTAATTTTCATAAACTCAGAGAGCTGAAATTTGGTACAGAGTTAGGGTTTAATGGCCACATAAAGGGAAAACTATAAAAACTAGGATAATCGAAGATCTGGAGTACCTGGTGACCCTGATTAGAAAACACAAGAGCCCAACCAAACTATTACAGATCGACATACCGCCTTTACAAAAAATATTCAACTTGGTGGGCCGCTTCATTTGATGTCAATAATCGAAGGTCTGAAGTATCTGATGAAGAACCCTCAGCTGGTCTCAGCTATATTAGAGATATGGTAATGCCCCCCTCCACTATTGGTACATAAAGAAATCGACTATCATTGCATAAATCTAGCGTATTGGGACACATCGTCTAATTTAATCTAGCCTATTGCGTCCCACTGCTGGGAGAATGCCTCCCCTTCTGCTTTTAATACGCATATAAATAAAATTAAAGGAAAACTCTGGATAAGACTAGACTGGCTTTTATACTTATACTTACAAGTTTACAAAAAGAAATAGTCGAACGATTAACTTTATTCTACTCGAACAGTACACAAATTAAATGAACAAATTACACTAAAATATTAATTTAGCTCAAAATTTGGTTAATATATAATGTATTGGACTGAGTGGCGGTGATACCCGAACACGTCGCTAGATGGCGCTGACTGTATTTTAAAACGCGCTTACGTTTGTTTTTCCGATAGCCTTATATAGCGAAGTGGCAACCGGCCGCGTTAGAGTCGTTTACGACATTCTTCTACTGTGCTTGAAAACGTTTGCTAGGAATTAGAAGGGATTATTTGCATTTCGTTGATTTCGCTTATTATTTCGTGAGGTTTGCTAAGGTTAATTATCAGGTTGATATTATAACAATTCGAAGATTTGAATAGGTTAGGAATTTTATGATTAGTGACGGATTACTGATTATTACTTAATTATTAGATTTAAAAGAAGTTTTAATTGAATATTTTATTTAATTGTTAGTTAGGCAGTACTTCGAATCGCGTTCGTGTTTATAAGTACTTTTCTAGTATTCTAGGTTTAGCTTATTTAGTTGCATATTACTTCGTTTCGTTTAAAAATATCATTAATTTAGCTGTATTTCAGTACTAGTTAAATAATACCTTTGGGAGAATGTTCATTGATAATTAATTATATTGACACTTGTCTATATTAAGAGTTAACGTTTTGTTTATAGTTTGTATAGATTGTGTAGGCTGAGTAATATTTTCTTTGAGTTTTTTTTTATTAAGACAAAAGAAGTCTTAAAGATATAGGTTATTATTGTTTTAGTCTAAATATTATCGGTATTTCTGATTTGTTGTCCATATACTAAAGGTCGTTAAGTTTATTTGTGTTTGATTTCGCAAGATAATATCGTAAAAAATGTCGATAATATTAAAAGACGACGATGAACTTAGTGGCTACCAAATAGTTGGTATGCCCAAAGACGGGTCTTGTCTCTTCCATTCAATATCTTTCTTGGTGTATGGTAGAACTGACTCCACTTGCAATATCAGATCTGCTATAGTTGCTACGTTGCTGAACATTGGGACGAAATGCAAGTGTACACGTGTGATGCTGATGGTGACGTATACTCGAGCGCGCAATCCTACACGAGCGATATGATGAAACCCACTACTTACGGCTCAGCTTCTGAGCTTATGGCTGCTGTAAAAATCTTAAATGTGTCAAATAAGAAAATCTAATAAAATAAATCAATATGCCCACGTTTCTACAAAAAGAAGTGAAATCAAATGAAAAAAAATCGGTGGGATAAAATTGTCTATGATCACCATTTTCCACTCACTTCACGTGGTGTCTTTCATAATTTATTCTCGCCTGGTACTCGCGTGCTCATCAAGTATGAAAATTGTCACTCACGCCATATGTCAACTGAATTATTTGCTCAGAAGGCTCCGGCTGCCAAAATTCGTAATTTATTTGATGTACAATAGAAACAAGAAATTATGTCAAAACTCAGCTGTAATTGCGGTGTCGCAAAGTTTACTGAATTAAAATTCTATTTGTAAATTCAATTAAGTAGGTAGGGTTTTTCAATGAAGTTTGTTTTTTTGGGTTCTGAAGTAAACAAGGAACCCAATTTCGCACAAGTCTGTCCGTCTGTCTGTCTGTCCGCGGCTTACCTCAGACACTATTAGTACCAGAAAGCTGTAATTTGGCATGGGTATACATATTAATCACGACGACAAAGTGGTACAATAAACTCATAAAAAAAAATTTTTTGGGTCCATGTAAAGTTGGGGTAAATTTTTTTTCGTTGACGTACCCCCTATCGCGTGGGGTATCGTTGAATAGGTCTTTTAAAACAACTGAGGGTTTGCTAAAACCATTTTTCTATTCAAGGATAGGTTTGCGAAATATTAAGCTTTTAAATTGCTAATTTTTGTCAGAGTCAAGTGTCCTCCCTCCCCTACAAGCTTAACTGCTATTTCAGGACATATGAAAAAAAATTTAAATAAGAGGACATATAATCAATTTAAAAGGAAAACTATCACGGCTAAGGAGGCTTTCTTAGTTTAGGAGAAATAGTCGACCAATTTAAGATGTGCAGTTCGATTTGTAAAGTCATAGATTTTTCATACAATATCTTCTGTCACCAACTGCAAATATAATTTTGTTTTTTAAAATAAACATTTACTTTTTGAAAAGACTACGGAACTCTACTTTGCGCGAATCTGACTCGCACTTGACCGTTTTTTTAAACAAAAATTTAGGTGCGTTTGACTGCCACTCACCTGATGGGAAGTGACGATGCAGTCCGATGGTACACGCAAACTTAAATAATGCCTATTCAATCTCGCCTGGAAGATCACCAAATTGTAAAAATCGGGAAACACTGACCCAGTCAAGGAGTTCCACTCCATCGCTGTCCACGTAATAAATGAGGAAGCGTAACGCTTCGAGCGGATGTGGGGAACAAAAACAACAAAGGGGTGCAACCCTCTCCCTTCGTCTCGTTGACTGACGGTGCAATGGAGCCGGGAGAGTGAGTTCGTGAAGTTTATATAAAACAGAAAGTTTAAAAATGTATGAAGTAATGTTTCTGTGATTGGCAACGGGTTTCTTAAAAGTTGTTCAGTTTGAAGTGAAGAAGCCCTTACTTAAATATTTCAAAATGTTAATTCAAAAAAGTTGCATATTACATTCTTTCTGATGGTCATAAAATAGTAATTAATTACATATTGTATATAATTTCATTTGCGAAAAATACTAAAAATAATCAGAATAATAAAAAATTCAACATTAAAATTATACATATACATAATGCCTTTGACAAGACTCGGCTAGTTCACACGGACAGAGTCAGGCTACGAGTACAACGCGAGAGTCGGCCATCGCTCCCCTCGCCACGTGTACAACGCGAAAGTCGGCCTTTTCTTCGTGTTTGCTCCCCTCGCCATACTAGAGGGAACGAAACGACGCAACGCGGCTCTCGATTGTACTACTATTTTAAATAGCTCCCTACTTTCAATTTTTAACCCAAATATTGTCTTAGCTACCACCTGTATCAATCGAATGATTATCATAGTAACAGTGGACATTTTAATTGATTTTTAATTGATATCTTATTTACCAGACTACGGGTAGAAGTTAACATTTCTCAAAACCCTTGCCCCAAAAAGCGACAGTGGCTGAACGTTAGCGACTCAGTCCCTCTAGCCAGAGGCCTGTGTTCGACTTCGGGGATTTATCAATGAGTTTTATGTATTTTTTAACCTTTGTAACATAAAACCTCCGTAAATGTACATCTATAAATACCTCTTCAACTTCAAACCGCTACAAATGAACAGATTTCGTTTCCCTTTAACATTGGACTATTTGTTATGTCAGTTAGTTGATACATATCATTTGTCAAAAACGTAATTTTTTTCGTGCTATAGACACGTGACCAGAAACCAATTCAGAGATTATAATAAAATAGCAGCAGTAGACGTTTTTTGGCTGATATGATAAAATTGAACATGAACATAGACGCCGCTCCCAGCAAGTCGGTATCGGCAAAGCCGGATGAACCAGGGGGCGCAGTTTTTATTAGGGAAAGACACGCTCGAGGATGGGAGAGGATGATCGACCAGCCGCAACCAGTCGATCACAATCGGCGGGCTGTGCAGCCTGACACCAATATAGGAAGTGAGGAAAGACGGGTTGATTGCTAGTGGGTGAGCGTTGTTATTCGGTTGGGCCTGGTAGCCTTGTCTGCAAGTGCTGTCGTTGGTTATTGTATGTGTTGCCCTCAGGATTTTCTGGCTCCGGTTCACTATCAGTTTCTGAAATAGTGTATATCTCTTCTGTGGCCGCTTTTATTTTGGTCTTGTCTGTTGAAAGTTGTATCCATTCTTCTTCGGTCTTTGTGTAATATTTCATGTCGTGTTGTAGATAGTTGTGCCAGGTAAATATTGGTCTGCCAACTTTTAGTTTTGGCTGCAGTGAGTAGGTGGGGGTGACCCATGTAGCATATCCTAATCTAAAGCACTTAATACACTTGGTTATTGTTTTTCCATCAAGGATGTAGTGTGTTTTTCTTAGGCTAGGTTTGGTGCCCATATTGTTTATCATATCCCGTAGGACTAAGCGTTCATATCTCCAAAGTTTTCGTCCATTTAAATTTTCTGCTTTAAAATATTTTTCTTTAAATAAGGGTCTGTCAAACCCCACCAGGCATGCGGTGTTATTTTCATCCACCAGTCATACCAAGGGTTAAGGAAAATAAAGGAGATGACGTCACAGATGCGCGACGCCACGCCGGCGCGGCGCCCGTCTCTAAATAATTTCCACTTCCATGCACAACCCACGTAGATCGTTATTGTTATTTTACAGTGTGAATAATATTTGGCTTGTTCGGTATGAGTAGGTAATAGTTCGATAGGGATTTAGCGGCTTCAGTCAATTCAAAACAATCATCGTTGTAAGGGTTCCGTAGTTCCTATGAGGACTTTTTAAATGAGCTACTGTCCGTTCGTTTGTCCGTCAAAGACAGTTACAGCGTCATGTCTATCATTTCATAACTTGTTAGAAATCATTTCAAAATATGGAATCCCAACTACAACTTGTACATTGACCTAGTCGAAAAGGTTCAGCGTAAATTTCTTCGCTTTTTAAATTTTAAATTCAAAAGTAATATATCCGATTACCTCGATCGCTGTAAGCATTTTCACATCCTTCCCCTATCGCTGCGTAGGGAAGCCGCTGATCTGACACTTCTTACCAAACTGTACAATAATTGCCTCGATGCTCCCGAACTTCTTTGTCTGCTCGGCTTACGCGCGCCCGCGAGAATACCTTCTAGGCGTCATCATGTCACGCTAAACGTCCCCCGGGCCTCTTAGAGTTTATGTTAAAATTTGCACATATCCTTGGTATGAACGAATTGCGCCTGTAGTTAGAACTACAGGCGCAATTCGTTCATACCAAGGATATGTGCAAATTTTAACATAAACTACTCTTCTAAGTCTGATATCTTTCACTGCAACGACTCTTTTTTCAAAAACATAATAAGTAATGTATTTTTCGGCGAAAAGGGCAAGGCTATTTTTTCTTTTCTCTCTAATAACAATAATATGTTACATTAACGTTCTATAGGTGGAAACTTATAATGGCTATGTTATTTTGCTATCTAGTTCTCTATAATGATGTTAATTAGCTGTAAATTTTCCTAATAAATAAAAATAAAATAAAATTTCTGACAGTCCGGTCAAATTAGCCATAAAAATAATGGTCAAATAACAAAGAAACGCCGGAGAGCCCAATTTTGGTGGAGACCTTAAAATAAAGTGTAAAAAGTCCCCATCTCCAAAAAAAATGATTGCATAGACAAATACAGATATTTAACTTTTGTCAAAAATACACGAAACAAGAAGCAAGTATAACTATCATGTCTTCCTTCAACATCGGCATCTGCTATTCAACACCTGCCATCGATTATACTATCAATTGTATTGTAACATCCTCGACTACATCGACACTTACCATCAGGTGAGATATAGTCAAACGCACTCAAATCTTTAATATAAAAAAAAACAAGTTCAGACATGGGTAGGCTATCAACTGAACCCAGAAGACAGGGGTTGGAAATTAATAGATAACCGATTCAAACTTTACTCCCACCAGCTCCAGAAAAACTCCTAAACACTATTTTTTTGCAATTGCAAAAAAGGTTGTAGTGCCAAATGTGGCTGTAGAAGAGTAGGGTTACTGATGTGTTCTCCAGCGTGTACCAATTGCCAAGATCAGTCTTGCTCAAATGTTTAAATGAATACAACAGGAGAAGATTCATGTGATTTTGATGAAGAGACAACTGATTCATCTTTATTTGAACAATTTATGAACATCCAGCAAGAGGAAGAGGAAGATGAAGAAGAAATCAAAGAAGACATGGCTGTTGAAGTTGACTTTAAAGAGTATGAATCAGATTAAAATATCAAAAGTAATTTAAAAAACGCGCCGAGTACACTACCTCACAGGTGGCGTGGAAATGTGTGCATACATATAGAACGTGACTCTTAAAATCTCAGGAATGGTAATTCCTAGAAAAAACAAATCATAAGGACTATTTTCGTAGATAATTTTAAGATCTACAACTTTGGTCTGCAGTACTTTTTTGATAAAACTGACCATTTTCGAGGAAAATACAAAAAACCTGATTTTGACCTTTGACCCCAAATAACTTTCGTAGCACACATGGGATCGATGGGGACTTTTGACACTTTATGTCGAATGGTGAACATCATTATGGATAGATAGATGGCACTGTAAGTTTTTTTAGAACTCAATATTTTTTTTTTTGGGGTGTTAGATTTTATTTTTGTTACGAAATTTCTTGATTCGGTCCCCTCAAAGCTCACGATAAAAGCTATACAATAGCTGAAAAATCAATGTGATATTATCACATACGAGTAGGTAGGGACTTCTTAAGAACTACGGGTACCGCAACTACCCATGGGCGGGCGTCCAACAGAGCTCCCTAGCTCCTACTATGTAATAGCCGCCTGTTGCAGTAACTCATTGTCAAAACAATATTCGTACCTAAGTACTTATTAGTATATCCGTTTGTGCTTGGATACAATTTGAGAAGATATATCGTTTTAAAAATACCTTGGACCCGAGTCTTTGACCTTGGTTTGTCACTTTTCGCGCGCGCTTTCTGGGGGCTAATGTTACGAGTATAGCTGTTAATAATTATCTGAGAAAACACAGAAGATTTTGTGAGTTACAGTGAGTGTTAAATAAAATACCTAGGTAAAGTACACATGCGTAGATATGTACCGACATTAAAAGCAAGAGGACTAATCAAAACAAACCGGACAACAAATCAGCTGGACTGACGTGGCCTTTTCTCAATGATAATGATGACGGGAATGTACACTAATCACAAAACCGATGCAGCGCACCACCGCACCGATTCTCTAAGGCACAAGCTACTAGCCACCACTGACATGTATGTACACAAACTTGCGAATGAGTATATTCATACATCTAAATAAATCATTTTCAATCGTTCTCTAATCAACTCGAAATTCAACACTCGTAAATTGGTTTTTTGAATATGATCACAGAAAAGTAAAGAAAGAAAGAAAATGAATTATTTTGACAAGCAAGTAAGTATGTACAATATTTATACTTATACGTACAACATCTATGGATTTAAATACTCTGCCAAAAAGGGCACCGTCTCAGTATAATACTTTGGCTTTAACAAAGCAAAGCGCTGATTTTCACCCGGCACCGGAACTATGTGGGTAGACCCACGGACGAAAAACTACATTTTATATTGTACTGAATCAAACTTCTTCCTAAATATAATTATACGTGTACAATGATGCATGATGAATATTAGTTTACTTATATATTATAAAAAATATATGTTTAATAATATTTTGCTTTTAGTAGGTTTATACAGAGTGGGAAGGAGTATACCGACAAATTATAACCAAAGATTCTAATGCCTATTTAGACAAAAACAAGTAATATAAACATGGGCCAGTAAAGCCTAATTTTCGAGATATTATTTTTTTTTAATAATTCACAAGTTCAAAAAATCTCAAGGGTAACACGCCCTAATAATATGACGTAATCACAAACACCTTCACACAAGTACACTCGTTACCTGCCATAATTTTGGCTACGGATAAGTTTTTTTTATTAAAATTTGAGTTTAAAGAGCAAAGAGTTTTTATTAGGTAGGTATGTTTGTACATGGATACTGTAATGGAAATGGACACCAAGCAGCTATCGAGTATGGGAGACGGTTTCCTCGTCGTCGCAATCCGCATCATACGACCTTTGCAGATGTTTATAGACAATTCCGTGAAAGGGGCTTACGACCAAGGCGTGCAGAGAGAGTAGCAATGAATTTAGACTTGCGGACTGAAAACCGCATCATGAATCTAATTATCGAAGATCCCACATTATCGTCAAGGGATGTGTCCAGAATTGTGAAAGTCAATTACAGAGTGGTGTTACTTGTTTGGAAAAAGTATGGGCTTCGTCCATATCACTATAGGAAAGTACAAGGACTTATACATAATGATGGGTTAGCCAGGGTGGCTTACTGTCAGAGAATAAACCAGAAGCTTTTGGAAGATCCGGATTTTATCAAGAAAATATTATTTACGGACGAAACCCTGTTTACCAGGGAAGGAATTTTTAATTCGCATAATATGCATATCAGGAGTGAAGAAAATCCACATGCAAAGTGGGAACATTCCCACCAACACAAATTTTCCATTAATTTGTGGGCTGGGATCATTGGTGACGTTTTGATAGGCCCGATCGTGTTTCCACAGCGGTTGGATTCCGAAAGGTATTTAAATTTCTTGAGGAATGACTTGAATCCTTTACTCGAAGACATTGATTTGCATACCAGAACCACTATGTGGTTTCAGCATGACGGTGCCCCACCCCACTTTGGACGTGTGGTGCGTGACTGGTTGAACGGGGCATATCCTGGCCGCTGGATAGGACGTGGGAGTGACGCAATAGCCTGGCCCGCCAGATAACCCGACCTAACACCTTTAGACTTCTTTTTCTGGGGAGCATTAAAGAACAAGGTGTACGCAAGACCGATAAATTCGAGAGAAGAATTATTAGATCGGATCATGACAGCTTCAGATGACATCAGAAATAGTAATTTCGCGTTACAACGTCATTACCGAACACGATTAAATCTTTGTGTTGAAAACAACGGCTCGCAATTTGAGAACTTGTTGCAATAATTTAATAAAATTCATGAATTATTATGATGTTTTTTTTCTTCCTAGTACACGTAAATTGATCTCGTAAAATCATACGATAAGAACGTCTTGTGACCATACGACTAATGCGATCAAATTGCGAATCCCAGCGTACTTTTGATTGTATTAGAAACATAACATTGTAATTAGTAATTCAGATAACTTTCTTATTCTTCTTAATCTTATCTGACGTTTGTTGCCTCAAAGTATCATACTGACGTTGACTTCACTCGTCGTTTATCGTATTTTGTCGGAGTCTTTCGTGAAGTTTGAGAAGTACTGTCGATAATTATTTTCTTTTGTTCCAGAAATTAAGTAAGTTAATAAGGCAGTTTTAGACCCATGTTGATATAACATTATTTACTCATAATACCACCAGGAATTTATGGTTAAAATCTGTCGTTATACTCCTTCCCAACCTGTATAGGTCTTTATATGTCGCAGTCATATTGTAGAATTAGCCGTTTTGCAAAACGGCGCGACGCTTTGTAAACTACGAATAAAACCGATACGGACGAACGGACGGACATACGGTTAGGTTTGCTTAGCATGTCTTGTTCTACTGTGAAGAGAAGTGGTTCCATCCGGCTCGGTTTTATTTGGAGTTTTTTACTCAGCAGTTTCACAAAGCGGCGCGCCGTTTTGTGAAACGCCTAATTCCAACTATATAAAATGCATAGACCCTCCCTCGCGCTAAAAGACGGTATTCTCCGGTCGTCAATTTCTGGGGCGTTGCCTGATCGATGAGTTGGAGGGAGGGGAAAACTTCTCAATTCACCCATAAGCCTGCCTCCCTGATTGTTAACCAAGCCATCTAAAAGACAAACAAGCAAATCAAACAGTGAGTACCAGGATAGCAGCGGCGCACAAGAGCTCATCTTTATGGAACGCACGCACGCGATAAATAGGACACACACCTGCCCGCCGCAAACGTGACACGCTTCTAAGGAGACGATATATCTTTTTATAAGAGGAACGAATTAAAACCGTCTCACGAAGGGTGGGATGGACCCGCGTGCACACTCATCTTTAATTCGATAGGTTGTGAAAGATGTTAGGATGAGTGAGCTGTTTTGAAGGTCGTGGTTTGAACAGACGTTTTACTTTAATTTAAGGAACAAGTCTTTTTACACAGGAAATAACGAAATTGGTGTAGAACCCTTTATCTGAGGATTCTGCTCATACTGAACCAATAATACCATATCATCATAATGGCCAAAAACGTAATTTTTGCGATGTGTAACATTGTAGATGTAAACTACAGCTACATTAAAGCATTTTATTTCTATTTAAGTAGTTTTGTTTATTATTGCATTTAAAGCTATTTTGTGGTAAAGTAATAAAGTCCATCACTATCATATCAGCCGAAAATCGTCCACTGCTGGACAAAGGCCTCCCCTAAGGATTTCCACGACGACCGGTCCTGCGCTTCCCGCATCCATCTTCACCAGGTCGTCGGTCCACCGCGTGGGAGGCCTGCCTACGCTACGTTTTCCGGTGCGCGGTCGCCACTCGAGAACTTTACTACACCATCAGCCATCTGTTCTACGAGCATCACACTGGTTGTTTAAGTTTTCTGCCTTTACCTGTTTTAAAAAATATCACAGAACGAAGTAATGATTATTTAGTTTACTAACGTTGGAGTACCACAGTACCAGTCAATGTTATAGTGTTAAGAAACAGTCATTAAAAATTCAATTTTTCATAATTCTTGTGGGAAAATCTTTTACTTGAATTTCCTTATCATGGGACGGTGACGGGACGCCTCACTAATTATTCAAGTCAAACCCTACAATAAATATTCCACCAGCTGAAATTAATATTACTCATTTTATATCTACAGCGGGTTTAGATAAATTAACTCGATTTTACAAGATAGATCAGGCAGATGAGATCCTGCTAAAGGTTGGCAATTAAGAAGATTTTTCAAAAGCTTTTGTGAAGTGGAAAATTAATTTAAGATTGTTACAGACCTTTTACAACAAATTTATTATTCTTAAATTACTTTTTGTCACAAAATGTGTTGTTTCTTTTTTTTACGATATTATTTGTAACCATCCTAAAAATAACGATATTTCTAAGGAATAGATTTTGCCGTACTGACTATAGATTAGAAAAGAGTCAATTTAATAAAAATAAAAAGGTCTCATTATCATGTTGTTTCATCTACGCAATAATAAAATGAACATAAAAACGAGATATTTTTTTAGGGTTCCGTAGTCCAAAAGCAACCCTTATAATTTCGCCATGTCTGTCTGTCTGTCCGTCTGTCCGCGGCTTAGCTCAGAGCCTATTAGTATTAGAAAACTGTAATTTGGCATTGGTGTGTACACATCAATCACGCCGACAAATTGTTACAATACAATCTTGAAAAAAAATCTTTCCTTACATGTAAAGAGGGGGTGAATTTTCGATGACGTACTCTATCGTGTGGGGTATCCTTGAATAGGCCTTCCAAAACTACTGAGGGTTTGCCAAAACCATTCTTCGATTGAAGGGTTGGTTTGCGAAATATATAAACTAAGAAAAACTATAACGGCTAAGTAGGCATTCTTAGTTGAGGAGAAATAGTCGACTAACTTAAGATGTGCAGTTGGATTTGTACAAAGTTCATAAATTTTTCATACAATATGTTCGATTGCCAAATGCAAATATAATTTGGTAGTACTTGCTCGGTTATAACTATTTATTGTAATATGGTGGTGTTAAAAGTTAGTCACCGGGAGGGATTCGAACCCGTAACACTCGTTTCTTGCCGTCCGCGTCTTAACCCGCTGGACCAGACGGACAGCCGGCATTAAACACGAAATTAGCGACCATATGCTGCGTGGAAAGAAAAACGCATGTAAACTCCCAAACATATGACTAATCTAAATCAATTGTTTACCCACAAAAAACCCCCATATACCAAATTTCAGCGAAATCGTTAGAGCCGTTTTCGAGATAACAAAAATATACAAGAATTGCTTTAAAAAATTCATTTTTTTATGAATAGACTGCGAAGCCCTTCTTTGCGTGAGTCCGTCTCGCACTTGGCCGGTTTTGTGTCCTTAATCTCAATGGTTGGAAATACTAATTAAACCATTTAAAATATTTTTATATCTCAGACAAAAACAAGCAAATGTAATACAATATTTTAACAACGACGATAACATCATTAAAGCTAAATCTTCTTTTACTTATAAAATAAACAAAAGATAAGAAAATAAAACAATTTAAGTCCGAACATAAAATCGATCGACTTGAAATCACCGACGCGACGCGACGATGTTTATTAAGTGTAAACTGAACACCGTCCCGAAGACACGCCAGCTCAGGCTTAACCTTAATATCCCTCGCTGGATCCTGCTCTCCTGGTGCCGTGTGCAGTCAAGCGTAACATTTGTCGTACAGATTATTTTTTAATCTTGAAGATTGCAAACAAAAAAAAACCTTCGCTCCGCCTCGAATTACTCAAGCGGAAAAGGGACGGAATAATTCGATGGCTTTGTTGAATAACGCCTGTTATGCTAGTTAGCTTACGGACTTATGGATTCCTGTTCATTCGTATTATGCATTCTAAGATGACTATTTATGGAATAAATTGTAAATAAATAGAGATAGTAGAGGAGTTCAACCGCCTCCGTGGCGTAATGGATAGTCCATTCGCTTCACACGTCAGGTCTCGGGTTCGATTCCGGCGGGGTCAACTTGTAAGACCCGGTTTGGTTGGTGGTATGGCATTTTCTAAGCCCGCCTGGCTAGCTACCACCATCTTATCTCAGTCTTGCCGCCAAACATCAGTGTTAACAACATTGATGTGTTCCGGCTTGAAGATAAGATAGCCAGTTCTCCATTGCATTGGGGAATCTTGGTAAGCCCGCTTCCATCTTCGGCATCATCGTCACTTACCATCAGGTGAGATGATGCCAAGGGCTTACCATTTGTGATAAAAAAAGAAGTTCCATTGCGGTGGGAGGATGTCGCCGCGAAGAGTCGGCGACTACTACATGGAAACCGACTTGGAGTGATTATTTGTAGTGAAAGCTCAAGTAAAGCGACAAATAAGATAAAAACCGGCCAAGTAAGAGTCAACACGCGTTGAGAATTCCAAACTGAATGAAAGAACTGCATTACCTTATAATAACTTGTTGTCTTACTAACCCCTAACTTGCTTCACGTCGAAAAATAAAGTGGCTCGAAATGGTTCGTGTAATGCAATCATTATTCATTACATATTATGTGTAAGGATTACACGGATTACTTGTACTCTTTGGTGTTGGATACAGAATTAGGTAGGTACTTAAATAAAAAAGTACCTACGTAAAGTCCATAAATATGGACACCTAGTTATGAATCGTTACCAAAACGTCGCAGTCGGCTCTCAACAAAGCAGTCTACCGCCAAATGACTCTGAACCCCTACATCAAAAGGCACAACATACGAGTAGGCCCGTTGGAGATATTTATTAGATACCGTACCCGACCAAACGGGATTTTTATGTCTCCAAACAAATTAGAATAAAATCTCATAAGAGGGAATACAACCGTTCACAACTAACCGATTAGTAACCGTAGTAAAAAATGTGCTGAATATTCGGGTTCCTATTCAAACCTTGGCTAGGTCTGGGTTCCAGGCCTCTTAATGTGAATGTGAATAATGGAATGACGCCTCTTAAAACCCCCTGGGGAAGAGATGGTGTGGTACTGTTGTAGGGCCGCAACTACAGATCAGCCAAACAAGTCTTACGGTCATGCGGTTATTTCATAGAATAATCGGCTGCAAGATTTGCTTTTTTATATCACGGTTATCACAAATTTCAGTATTTTTGAATTTCGTTTGTATTTATTTATTAATCGAAAAAATGAGTACATAGGTATACATAAGACCCACAAAACTGAATGATCAGTTTGTCTGTGGGATCGACAGTCTCACAATTATGCATTACTACACCTCGGCGGGCTTGGTGACGCCACGCCGCAGACCGCCCCTACTACAACGGCTGCCTGCGCGTACGCAATATGCCCGACATGCCCCTACTGTTAGAGCTTTTTCGCTTCTCCAGAAGATGCTCACTCGGCGCGAGGATATTGACATGTTCGCAGATCCATGGGCTCACTTATTTAATGCAGCTAAGCTATTCTTTAATCATTATGTGTAATATTTTTTTGTTGTCTATTATTTGTGTGTTCTATTTTAAACTTGACATCTTATTATTTATCATTAATAACTTAATTTAATGTGTAAGTGCTTTGGTATAAACTGTAAACTTACATTGTGACTGAATAAATAAAATAAATAAATAATAAATTAATTACAATCATAGATAAGACGTAACTGTGGTAACTAGATTCTAAGTGAATCGGTATGTCGTAGGCAAGAGCCAAACTCCCTTACAGGCTGTTCATAAAAAATGGTATAGTATGGTTATTATTTTGCATGGTAAGTAACTTTAATATATTTACTTGCTGATGCGATATAACTTTCAGAGCAGTATAAAGTATCAACTAATAGTTTTCAGCACCGTGGGCGTCGTAGGGTTATTTTTTTTATTTGTTTTGGAAAATTGATGAATTGTTAAATTTATTTAATGAGGATTGGCAGTTAGATAGTGTAGTGATTATTATTATTTTGGAGTAGTGATAAAAGGTAAGTTTTTTGGCTAAATTAGATAAGAATGTAACGATGTTATTTGGAATCACAAGTTCACACACTTTCAGTACGAAAATTTTACAAAGCCAACTGCATATTGGTCAGGTGGTAGACCATGGTCATTTTAATAAGATTATTTATCTAATCCGTCGTAATTTTCTATTTAAATTTCTTTTGAAACCCTCGAAGACAGTCATAGAAACTATGTCCACGCGAGCGAAGCCGCGTGCAAAAGCTTGTACATATATAAAATGAAATTCTTCTGATGTAGCTTTAAATATATAAGGTGTAACAAAATTAGCTGAAACTATTTTAACTGGTGCTTTTACCCATGAAACTGAACAACTTTCCCCATGGAACCCATAGACAAAAAATAGAAAAAAAAATTTGGCTCTCCCATACTAACTCGATTAGCTGATCAGCCAACTTAGTATGGGAAGTAAATTTTTTTTGAGATTTGACTATGGGTTTCATGGGGAAAGTTGTTCAGTTTCATGGGTAGAAGCTCCAGTTAAAATAGTTTCAGCTAATTTTGTTAGACCTTATATTTATGCGCGTGGTCCGACACACACTTGGCCACTTATAAGATTTATTTTTAATGGCAGCCATCCAATTCTTCCACTCGAATGACTGCAACTCTCATATAAAATATTTTATTATGAAACCATACAAGTCTTTGCTCGTAAAGACAGCGAGATTCGAGTGAGACGCTTCCGACGGCCAGGGTGTCACTCAGAGAAGGCATCAAGGGTATCAGGGTCAATAATATATTGTGGTAATTTCGTATAAAAGTGTGAAGTACGTTAAATTACCTAAAAGACGGAAAAAGTACTAAATGACAGATTTCTGTTGCACAAAAAATATTATTTGTGCGTTTCCCGAAAACAAGTGTAGCGTCACAGAAAAATATCCTTTCGGCCTGCCTTGCCAGAGAGTATAGTTCCGCACAATTTGTTCGAACGAATAAGGAGATTATTAATATTTTTTTTACCGATTTTGTACCATATAAAAATAAATCTACTAGAAATTATAATTTGGAACATACTATTAAGTATCGTTCAATTCTATATCCTTTTTTATTGTTTTATTTGCTAAATAAGTAATGCAACAGCTCCTTGCAGCAGCAAGGCTGTCCTAGCCCAGCATCTCAAGCCGTTTGAAATGCTGCTCTAGATTCGCCCCTGTGTGTGACTTGAGATCACCCTGCAGAAGCCAGAGAGGAATTACGGCGACATAAACCATAAACCTCTTTATGTTATTGTGTTATACGCCCTCAGCAAGGTTATCGAAATAAAAACATAAGTATTTTAGAAGTAGGTAAGTACTTGGTGCCACGCTGTAGAATTAGCTCAGACCTGTCAAATTAAGTAAAGATTAATCCCAACAAAATATTCTTTAAAAACGTACCAAGTCTCGATTAAGATCACTGGGCCAAAAAAAGTAGAGAGATGAAAGAAAGACTCAAATGCAAGTTATTATAACAGCTCATATACGTCCCCACCGAGGGGCTCGAGCCTACCCTGAATCAGGGCAATTAGGCCGTAGTCGACCACGCGGGCCCAGTGCGGGTTGGTCGACTTCACACACACACAACCTTCGAGTTTCTTCGCAGGCGTGTGCAGGTTTCCTCACGATGTTTTCCTTCACCGTTAAAGCAATCGGTAAGTCGTATGTACGTAAGTTTTTGAAAAACTCATTGGTACATTGCATTGGCTGTCCAGATTTGAACCCGGTACCCTCAAATGCAAGTAAATAAAAGAAAACGAGTGACTATAAGTAGTTAAGTCTGCGTAGATAACAGTAGGTAGATGCTTCTATTTTTTATAATTATTATTATATTTTCTTTAAATTTACGCTACACTGCTCATTTGGCACCTCGGCACCAAGAACCGTCGGCTGAAGTTTAGTTCGACGAGGAGAGAAAACGTCGGAATATCTGGACATTATCAAGGAGGAGGAATTATTGGAGTTCCAGCCGCCTTAGGTGACGTTCAAGGTCACCTGGGATTGCTCAGTTTACGAGTAAAATTCTCTTTTAGGGTCGCACAGGTACAGGAAAAACTCAGGGAGAACCGTCTGCGCTCGTACGGACACGTGATGAGAAGGGATGATGACCATATGACTAAAAAGTATTAAACGTGGAAGAGAGTAAAAGAGACCGCGGGAGACCACCAATGACCAGGTTGCAGACAATAAAATGACCTTAAGAGTACAAACACAAATGAGAAGACAACCCACGGCCGTGCGGTGTGGCGCAGAAGTACTAGGAGGGCCGACCCCTAATAAATTGGGACAATGGCCAGGAGACAGAAGAAGAAGGTCAGCAAAACCAAAAACGATCAATGTTTGTATCTAAGCATGGCCAAGGATTTCCATACATTATTTCTACGTACTCCTAATAACTTCAAAAAAAGAAGTTTTCAAATTAACACGCATATTTTTTATGTATGATCACGCAAAACTTTTACAGAGTTGTCCGATATCGATAATTCTGTTTTATTGGACAGAGTCATACTTCGAAATTGGTCCCATATGAATTTTATCAAAATCGGTTTACTACTGTTTTTTTTTATTTAACAAAAACATGTAATTGTGGAAAAGTGTAGTTGTCGCGACTGAAGCCGGTTATTTTTAACGTTTTCAGCATGTGTCTATACATAAAACACGTATTTCTTAAATTTAGTTCTTAGAGCTTAGCGGATTGTAACGAAAAATATAAATATCTACCGTTTTCAAGCGGAAGGCATAGAACACATTTTAGCACAGCATTTTAGTCTTTAAGATGACTCAATTCGAGCAGGTTGATACGTGTTAAAATAATATCGAACGTAAGTCAAATTTTTAGTTCAAATCAATGCGGGCTTGAACGCGGCTTTTACGTTGAAACCGAACGCCCAATTCTCTCTTTTTCTATGTATTAATTACATGTCTGAACTTTTAAAAAAGTTTTTAAAAAATGGTTTCAATTAAAATGAAAGGTGTTTGTCACCGATTTTTCATTCAACATTAAATATTCGTTTTCTAAAAAATTTTGCAATTAATACCAAAAACAGGGTCTACAGTATATTTTTTTACATCAAAAGTGGTAATATTTAAAAAAAATATTTTATTAAATCGATTTTTCATTACTTTAAGTATATTATATATTTTTTCCATGGTGATAGCTTTACACAGTCTTTTAATAAATTGAATTCAATATTTTCATTTGCGAATAAAACATAATACATACAAACCATCAACCATACGTCGTCGCCATTCTGTCCTTTGTCGCAAGCTATGACAATCTACTACGGAGCCTTTATTCCGGCACCGCAAAGTGACAGCATACGATGTATGCACGACAGCGTTTTTAATACAGGGGGATGTAGAAAAGACTCTGGATGTTTAATTCGGTTTCACTGTGTACTCGGATTTCTGGAAAATAACAAAACCCTTCGAGTTACAAGCAAAAGAACGCTTTGTTCAACTGATCTACATAAAATGGTTGTCTTGCAGATTTTTTTTAGTCCTCAAGATATGAAGTTATCTATCACACCGTTAAAAAATTATCAGCAGAAAATCTTGCCAATCAGCACAAACTAGATTGCAGATTAACAAGTTCGTCGCATCATGTAAAAACTTTACAAGCTGAAATGATTTTATGGTCGCCATATTTGGTAAAGTATAGTAGTAGTTTAGTAGAGTAGTTTTTTTTTATTATATCAGTTCATATATGTCCCCTCCGAGGGGCTCGAGCCTACCCAGAATTAGGGCGATTGGGCCTTAGTGGACCACGCGGGCCCAGTGCGGATTGGTCGATTTCACACAAAACCTTCGCGTTTCTTCGCAGGCGTGTGCACTGTGCAGGTTTCCTCACGATGTTTTCCTTCACCGTAAAAGCGTCGAATAAACGTACATATATAATCTAAATTCGGAAACACATTGATGCGCGGCAGGATTCGAACCACGATTTATCTCTTACCGACGACGCTCTCTTAGTAGTATTGTAGTAGTAGTATTAAATGAGCCTTGTGTCTGTTGATTTAGTATACAATTGTTTTTCTGCTAGTATAAGACCGTGTCATACAATAAGACTACTTAACTAATGATAGTAACAAGCCATAGCACAGGCTCCTGCCTTTTTGAACTGTTACTGACACACGTTTTAGACGTTTTTCTTGTATGCAATTAATAGGTATTAAATCACATACCAGTTTCATTCGTTTTGTTTTTACATGAAATCAATATTTAATAGAAGTGCACCGAAATTCATTTCACATTCAGTATAGGTAAGCGAACTTCTGCATTTTTTACCGAGCTTCGTCTTTGGCCCAATTTCATTCTTAATCTGCCGAATTTCGTTTAGATCTACCGAATTTCGGTACCTTAAGTTAATTTTAATAAGTAATATAAAAGGGGTGAGAAAACTAAAATCAAATTAAAATGAAATGTAGACCAAATTTTTAAATGAAAAAAGAAAATAAAAAAGGTAACATGTGCTTGAATCATACAATATAACGTAAAATACATTTTATTTTGAAGAATGAAATTCATCGTAAAAAGTCTTTCATTCCGTGTAAACTGATTCTCCTTTTTTTCTGGCCAATCCTATCGCATACTACGAGTATGTCCTACTACCTAGTCTGCAACAGAAGTAGTTTACACAAATCTGTAGCGCCATATTGTTGTCATGAACAAATAAGTTTTTCCCATTTTCATGAAAATGTGTTCTATATCATTAACACATACCGAAAAACCGAATATCCCAATTCCGTACGTGTGCCCGTACGTCGCGCTTGGCTCTGGAAGCTATGTATATCTTTAGTTGAATCAAAAGTTTCTTCGTACAGTCAAACCGAAGAGTATCTGTCATACAACAAAAACTGTTAAAACGCCGGCTGCACTCGCGAAAAAGTGCCACGTCTTTGTCACGTCCCGCCTGAGCCGAGCGTGCAAGCGAGAGCGCGGAACAAGCGATAGAGAGGAACGATCGGTCTAAGCGTTCGGCTTGTGACAGTTTATCAATCACGTAAAATAATCGTCCGTAAACCGACTTTACAGATAACCAGTTGTTTTTTCTCAAAAACGGCTCTCTCGATTTTAATGAAACTTTGCATGTTGGAGTTGCTTATGTTTATCTATCGTGTTTGTATGGTTCTCCTTTATGTAAAATTAAAACTTGCTCTTTACTCACAAATGGTTGAAGCTATTGAGTTGTAAACTTGTAATGTAGTATGAAGAAGTATATATTTGGTTAACTCAAGTTTTGTGTGACAAAAAATAATGAAAGAACTATCAAGAAAGTTTAGTGCGGGCTGCCGTACAATTTATTTATTAAAAATTTGAGTGCGTTTGCCTGCAACTAACCTGATGCAGTCGAGGATAGTACACGCAAACTCAAATAATGCCTATTCACTTTTGCCTTGAAGGTCTCCAAATTATTGGAAACGGGAAACATAAAAAAAAGCTTATTTTACAAATGTAGATTGATGAATACTTATGGTATACGTATGGTATTCTATCACATTTTTACCGAATGAGTAACCGCCATTTCGTAATGTTCATACTAATTGTGAACTAGTTTTGTCCACCTAATCGTGTACATGTGAGTACCCAAATTTCGATATACGAATTAAATTTTTCAACATTAAAAAAGGGGTTTCTTTAATATTTTTTTACATAAAAAATATATTAATAGAACCCGTTTGAAAAATGTTTAGGTTCTTCCTCAGGTGGTTTATGCGTTGATATATCAATCACCACTCAGTTCCTCTTTTTACAAAACATCAACAATTTGTGTTTTTACATCCTGTAGGTTGTATTGGTAGTACCCCGCATCCGATCGACAGCAGCACTTACCGCGTGGCGTGTTTGAGCTGCAAAAAGCTACGGGGCCAAACGTGGGGTGGATGCCTCGTTTTGAATGGCCTGGTGCGTCATGCGAGCCTGGTACTTTTTGGAAAGTTTTGAATGAATTTTTAACCCTTTGGCCCAAAACCTTTTTTACATTCGAGAGCGTCGACGACGTTGTGCGTCCGGAAAACCGACGTCACGATTTTTACGAAAATTCATCACCTATTTACACTAAAGAAGTTTTCCAGGAAAAAAAAACATTTGTCGAATTTCCGCAATGGAGAAAACTTACTAACATTAGGAAAACTCTACAAAGTTACCTCCTATACAAATTAAAACATAATAGACCCTCTTGCGAGAGAGTGCGTATGTTCTCCGTGAGGAGTTCAGTTTTTTCTTATTGGAGTGTGTGGTCGTGTCATTTACGAATAAGAATATGACATGTTTAAAAGTTCTACATGTAAAAATCTAATAACTTTATTTTATTTTATTTATTAATTACCAACATAGTTTATTAGATTTTTCTGTACTAACAAAAATGAACTAATATTGTCTGAAGAAATAAAGATTTATTATATTATTTATTATTATATTATAACAATGGTATAAATGTAGTCAGTCGTCATAGAGATGGCGTGCGAATTTTAACAAGTTATAGCATTGACGCTAATAACAGTATTAAAGTAAATAAATTGGATTTATTGATTTAGTTTAAACATTCACTAATACTATAAAAGTAGTGTTGCAATATCCATTCTGTCAATTTTGTCCTTAACTTAATTCCTTACAATTGGAATCTGGAAGCTTATTAAATATTTCAATTATGTTTTATTTGCACTCTCTATTGATCTGATTTTACAAGCTTTTATTAACCTTACGATGTATGTATGTTTGTTCGGGTGGAATCTTGCAACTTAATTTTGAAGCAGATATCTTAAACCGATTGTGCTGCAATTTTGTATATACGTTCAGTTTGTATGACAATACATGCAAAACTGTGTAACGTCATTTTAAATCCAACATGGCGGCACATCTAAGACGGTGGAATATAATTATTATTAATTCACTCCTACAATATGGGTATCAAATAAAAGGGTTTGCTGAGAAGAATACGAAATAATTGAAAACTTTCAAATAAAAGCTTGTACCTTGTAAGTTTTTAGGTCCTTCGAAAATTATTACACTTTATACTCGTGTATTTTTGTTTTGCAGGGAGGTTGGTGTAGTGCAACATATTATGTGTATACTGCGCCCTTGGTTCACGAAACATTTTGTAGATGTCGATAGAACTTCTAACCAGAGGTACCGGTTCAAATCTGGACGGCCAATTACCAATGAATTTTTCAAAACTTACGTACACACCAAAGATAATTATAGTTCCTGTGCACACTTACCGATTGCTTTAACGGTGAAGGAAAACATCGTGAGGAAACCTGCACATGTCTGCGAAGAAACTCAAAAGGTTGTGTGTGAAGTCGACCAACCCGCACTGGGCCCGCGTGGTCGACTTAAGGCCTGATCGCCCTAATTCAGGGTAGGCTCGAGTCCCTCGGTGGGGACGTATATGAGCTGAGCTGCTGCTGCTGCTGCGATAGAACATTTCGATTGCACAAAAGTGTGTACATGCTATTACGGTTTATATTTCATATATTATCCAAAGATTTATAGATCACTAGTGGCAGACCAGCGACTTGTTTGTTTGTTTGTTTGTAAACTCTTTATTGCTATTAAAACAAATACATTAAATATTTAGACAAAAGAAAATACATTTAGCAAAAGCGGACTTGTGCTTCAACTTTGATAGAAATCTCATCCTTGGACTTTGTAGAACCCACGGCAAAAAAAATACAAGGAAACGTAGGTGTAGATATGTATAATTGTGTTCGATGGTGTATGGAGGTGGATGTGTTGGACATAGGCCCTCCCTTAAGGATTTCCACAACCACCGGTCCTGCGCTGCCCGAATCTACCGTCTTCACGCGCTTCATCAGTTCGTCGGTCCACCGAGAGGGAGGCCTACTTACGATACGTCTTCCGGTGCGCGGTCGCCACTCGAGAATTTCACTGCTACAACAGCCATCTGTTTTACGAGGTATGTGCCACACCCACTACCAGTTTAACGATTTGGAGAACGAATAAAAACTGTAAATAGTGAAGTGCAATAATGCAATCGAACAAGACAAATGCGACTAAGTGCAGTCGCTGCGACACACTTCAGCATAACAATCACGAGACAGAGACGCTGCGCACAAATACGGAGTTTACAGAAGAAACTAAACATAACACAATTTGTACGACAAAAGGAAAGTTGCATCGGGTGAAGGCAAATATATACATAGATTATTTCTGAATTGTGAGTTAGTAATAAAGTTTACTTACAAAGGTTTTATGCAGATATGTAGGGTAATTGCAAATCTAATAAGTTTAGTTATAAAATAAAAATAAAAAAGCCTTTTATTTCTTTGCAGTGAATTGACTGATATTACTCAAGGCCCTTATCTAGATGGGAAGATGAGCTCAAAAAAACCCCCTGGCCCCGACTGGATTCAAATAGTCCAATCTGGGGAAAAATAGCTATCTTTGGAGGAGGCCTTTACCCGCAGAGGGGTTCTTGCAGAAGTTATAAAAGTAGTTAGGCAAACTAAAAACACACACAAAAATAGAACTTAATAAATATTATAAAAATAAAGTCTTCGCTGCTGGTGCTTAAAATTTAGGTTCTGGCGAGTCAAGGGGATGAAGTTTGTTTAGCTTAACCTAGCCTTAAATTGCTGGTCAGATACCTCAAATTTTAGAACCTAATTTTTGCACTAGGATCGCCTCTTGCAACACCATCTTCATTACTTCGTTAAGTTTGACATGAGAATCACTAAAAGGAGCCCCGATAGTGCCGGCAGCCGTTTAATCTCGACTGCCGGCAGTATATATACCGCCAATGAACAAAGACAATATTTTTGAGTGTCGGCGCCGACAGGCACTCCCTAAAAATAAGTTATTTTATTTATGTACAAATTGTACATAGCAAAAAAAAGATTTATAATAATAAGTTACTTTAAGGAAAATAATAGACATTTTATCAATTTGCACCCGTAAATGTATTTCATTCTACATTCAAATAGAATCTGAAACCGATGTCTTCAAAGGTGAAAGAATAGCAACAAAAGACACAAAGCAAAGGACATAATAAAACATCTTTATCTTGATTCAATAAGAAATAAGGAGCATCATTCGCCTGCCTAGGGGGCCGTGTATCGAGTATCAGGATCGAAGCGAATGGTAACAAGTACCAAGGCGTTGTGCACAGTCTGTATGCAAACTCCTTGTCTTTTGAATTTATAATACTCGGATACTGTAAGAAGTTTTGAAACGTAAGATTTTCTTAAGAATTTCGCAATCTATTCGAGGTAGGAATCAAGCCACCCCTGCGATTTTGTGATAGATAAAATAGTTTTTGATGTTAAGTAGAAAATATGTTTAAAAGCTACAAAACGTAAAGGACAATATACAAGTTCATTATTTCCTTATCCGTGTACGTTTTTTGAAATAACAATTCATCATATCAGCTCATATAGGACCGAGTCGTTACCGGTTGAGCCACCGAAACTTCAACAATAACAAATGTAAAAAAAAACTAAGAAAAATAACAGTCCGTAAACAGCAATATTTGGCAGTTTTCAAGGGAAAATTTGTAATTTACGGCTAAAGAAAATCTTTTAACACCTAAACATACGGACAGAATGAACGGAGATCGTATAAGGCATTACTGCCAGCAAACTGGCAATTTATAGTGAGAAACTAGCGGTGGCCCGAGGCACTTTAGAAGAAAAAGATTCTAGCGGCGACCGCCATCCAGGGACCTTTTCTGTCCAGGTTAATAAATAGCCCCACAATGAGTGTACATAATTTCATGGGCTAAAAATATACTGGCTATATGATAGCAGCAAATGAAAAAAGAAATTACTTTTTCTTACAACGTTCGCTCGCTTTCTACATTCATACTCGTATAGTGATACGAATGCTCAGCTGTCGAAATATCAAAACAAAAGGCCCAAATTTATTGTTACCGTAAGGCGAGTAAATCAACGCTGATATTCGCGAGGCATTAAATAAAGAGTGCCGGGGGTTATGACCCGTGTGCAGGTTGTAAAAATGGTGATTTTATTGGGGTCGCAGGAAGCAGAGAAGGCCCGCAAGCGAAAGGCCCAGGTGAAATACACCCAATAAATAATACGCCTTTCGCATGATACGTGCCCGCTGCTCTAGTAGATTTCGCGAGGAATGTTTCTTTCTTATTACTCGCGTTTCCCCCGTCTCTACGTCCACGTCTCCGAGTTTAATAAAGGAACAGAGAAAAATGTTATTGCTTCTCGCGAGATTCATTAAATAGATTGAGGGGCAACTTGGTCGCGTGCCCACGTTGCACTTTGCTTGGATAGAAATACAAGCGAGAAACTAAACGCCGATTCATGCGTCTTAATTGAAGCAAACTCCGTCGCTCACAAAGCCCGGAGACTAGCGCTAGCGTGTCGACAAAAAGTGGCGAACCCTGGGAACCTTAATTTTGCACGTTCGGTCGGATACGATAGGATATGATTTAGTGCCGAGAATTTGTCGCAGACCCCGTCTCATCTAATAGATGCTGAGTCGAATATTACACTTAGATCTTTGCCATTCCGCTCGCCCGGATATTCATTGTATTAACCCCTAAACGGTCGAATTTAGCAGTTAAAAAATAGACAAATTAGTTAAAAACCCGAGTGAATTAAAAATTAAAACCCTCTTTTTGTCCAGTCGGGTAAAAATGTATCCAATGTCACTCACGGGATCAAAACGAATCCATGGACATCTCGCACTCCAAAATCCATCAATCCGTTTAGGTTACACAGCGTGCCAAAGAAATATACATACATACACTGGAAAAACTATAACACTCCTTCTGGAGCAGTCGGGTAATAAAAAAAGTACCCTTTATCCCCGATATAATCACCAAAAAAAGAGATGAAGTTATCTCCATAAATATCGGTGTATGATTAATATCCGCCGTCAGTGTGAGAGGCCAAAACTTGACAAATGGGGCTTCCAATGAGCAAGCGAGGTATCCTATAATCACAATTTTAAAGCCGGTCGGTCGGCCGGGTTAATTCGGAGACTTCACTTAAATCTTAAAACGCGCGATAGAGAAAGACCCTTTTTATCTTTGGACCCAACTATTGTTCTTCATCAAATTTCAAGATTCTGCCCCATCTCACAGACAACTTGAAATCTTGTTTTCCTCTTAAATTATCAAATGTTTCGTACCGTTTCCATATAAGCATATGTGAGGTGGTTACCAGGGCGTTAAGAATCGTGAGCAGTCAGCTGTCAAAATCAGAGTGTGCACATGTGTGCGAAGCCTACACGCAATATAATATTTTGTTCCCAAAAGCCCCCGAAATTGATGGAATAAGAATTGTTGCTCAAAGGAATTCCTTTCACGAGCGAGTGAAAAGTGTAAGCTGGATATTTGTAGCTGATAAATCTCAGCGCGGATAAAGCTTTTATACAGCGATCATTTATTGAACGCATAGCATAAATTCGTGACATTTTCTATAGGATAGAATCGTTTCTATCCTTATCATAGCTTAGCTTTGCTCCCGTATCTAACACGAGTGTAAGTAGGTACGATTACTGACCGAACAAGTGACTGGGTTCGACGCATACGCAGCTATTTACTCTATCGCCGAAAAATAAAGACTATGCTATCGCTCAAATCACCGTACCATGCCATACAATTTGTTTGTTTGATTTTTTTAGATAGATAGAGAAATAATTCATTGCCAGTTATTTTTATTTATTCAGTAGCTTTTGCCGCCGGCTTCGTCCCCGTGAACATCATTTTGTGACTGACTTAGAGGGTGCGCGGTGCGCGAGTCGCAAGCGGCTCGCGAGCGTGGACATGATTTTTTTCCAGATCCCTCGGGAACTATGTAAGGATATGCTTATTAGTAAATCGTGTCATTTCCCACCCCCTCAACCATCTCTGTGCAAACAATCAAACAATCCATTGTTCCGTTGCGATGTTAAAGAAATTAAGCATAAACTGCTAGCTACATTCAACGCGCACATTCTCGCACACCGCGCAACATCGATAGAGAGCCTCTGGCGGGTAACCCACCGCGCACCATAGATTTAAAAATTAATGCCTCAAAGGAGCACTGGTCCTCCTCGTAATCATACAATTTTTATTTTAGGTAAACAAGTAACTTCACAGGTACTCAACAATTATTTTTTTTCGTAGAAACAGATTTTTTTAAATAATTTTGAAAAATTAATGTTGTATGGCCAAATATATACTTATTCGAAATACATGTCAATTCAATAGCTCCAATCACAAGTTTCAATTTCATTTGTAAGAGAACCATACAAACACGATTTTCCCCAGACCAAGTAATAGATAAACATAAGCAACTTCGACATGATGACAAAATCGTTAGACCCGTTTTTGGAAAGAAAAATAATTTCAGTTTTTGTTGTATGACAGCTACTCTTTGGTTTCATGGTACGAAGAAACTTTTGATAATCCCTCGATGAAATAATTTCAAACTCTTTTCCAAATTTGGTCCCAACCGGACTAAAGATATAGTCTCCAGAGCCGAGTTAATGATGTACCTGCCTACGCTGCGTTATCTGGTGCGCGGTCGCCACTCGAGAACTGTACTACCCCAACGGCCATCTGTTCTACAAGCTATGTGCCCGCCCACTGCCACTGTCTTAAGTTTAGCAATTCTGAGAGCTATGTCGGTTACTTTGGTTCTCCTATGGATCTCCTCGTTTCTGATTCGACCACGCAAAGAAACTCCGAGCATAGCACGTTCCATTGCCCATTAGAGAAGCCTTCTTATGAGGCCCATAGTAAGCGACCATGTCTCAGTTCCGTAAGTCATCACTGGCAACACACACTGGTCAAAGACATTAGTCTTGAGACACTGCGGTATTTGGGACGTGAAGATATTGCGAAGCTTCATAAATGCTGCCCAGCCGAGTTGGATTCGACGATAGATCTCTTTTCTTGCAGTTGGATCTACCTAACTGGACTGTTTGTCCTAGGTACAGATATTTGGCAACAACTTCAAGTGTACTCGTAGAGCCTCCAACCTTCAGAGGAGTAGGGCATTTGACTTAAATTTCGTCTTGTCCATGGCAATTCTAAGACCTACTAATTGAGAGGCTCTAGTGAGACCATCGAGCATTTTGCCTAGGTCGTCCATAGTCTCAGCCATGACCACGATATCATCAGCGAATCGAAGGTGGGTGATGTACTCGCCGTTGATATTGATGCCGAGTCTACCCCAGTCCAGAAGCTTGAAAACATCTTAAAGGGCGGCGGTGAACAGTTTTGGAGATATTACGTCTCCCTATCTCACCTCTCGCTGCAGCCGGATAGGTTCCGAGTTTTGATACTGAAGGCGAACCGACATAGTGGCGTTTTCATACAAATACTTCATTACCTCGACATATCGATAGTCAATTTGGTACCGCTGGAGAGACAGCAGCCCAAGTTTCGACCGAATTAAAGCCTTTCTCATAGTCCACGAACGCTACGCATAGTGGCTGATTGTACTCTTTGGTCTTCTGTATAATCTGCCGCAGCGTATGTATATGGTCTATGGTACTAAAGCCTTTCGGAAACCGGTTTGTTCGGGAAACTGGAGGTCGTCAAACCTGCGTGCGAGACGATTCTTAATGACTCTCGAAAACAGCTTGTAGACATGGCTCAGAAGTGAGATGGGTCTGTAGTTCTTCAGCAGGGAATTGTCACCCTTTTTGAAGAAAAGCACGGCCACACTTCTGTGCCATGCCTAAGGCGCTTGTTCCAACGCTGTTCGACACCAGTAGGTCTAATCAAAGACGCATGCTGGGTACATAGATTTGTGTGTCTCAGGCACCCGGTGGGGAAGTAGTACTTGGTTGCGATATACAGCGCTAAGGTTCGGGGCTTAAAGCCGCTAAGCGAATGCAAGTTCAACCCTAGGTTCCGTAAACGGAGACACTGAGGGTCGCTGACAGGCAGACGTGTGGTCGTGTGCAATTCTCCGTAGAACTTCTCAACTTCTTCCAGCAACTCAGTCTCAGACGATATGATCCTGCCATCCTCAGTCTTCAGCTTGGTCCAGTTGACTTTGTCCAACAGACAGATCTTTCGCGAACACTTTTGAGCATACTAGCGTCTTCAGAGGACTGCAAAACCAATTTGCGTCTTTCTTTGCTGGCGAAGTCCGAGATTTTTTGGTTCTGTTGAACAGCGAGTTTTAAAAATCATTAAAAATCATGTCGTCATTACATTCTCGCAGTCTACTAGGTATTCGAAGCGATTGTGCAACTCAAGCTGAAAGCTTACCGTACCGTACGAAAAGGTACCATATACGGGATTGAGAAAGTATAAATAAAAGCTTTACATTAGACAAAGACCTGCTTGGATCCGAGCTCTAATGGCGCATCCTAATCGTGGTAATCAAATATCATTCATTTTTAACACATAAAGATCTACCGCTCCATCCTAGCGATAATGCGATTGAAGTTTGAAAATCGATGTTTTCAGTGCCTACAGTCAAGTCTGGATGTGGATCCTACACAAATTATTGCCGAGCACGAGCGGCTTAGCAGCACCGTAAACAAGGATCGTTTGGAAGTCACCGGGTCGCAGAGTACCTACCAGGCATTCATAACGACGAAGATGCCGCTCTGAATAGCAATCAACTTGACGGATTAATTTCGCTCGTTATGTTGTTATATCTTTAGCGCGGAGCGAGTATAAGCAAGAATACTAAACATGTATTAGCATGAACAACATTTCAAACAATGTGTCGTCTCGTCCGCTGCTGAAAACCTGGTGTTTCCGATGAAATTATTTATTGCTCATACGTTTTACGCACGTACAAAGTACGTAATTGAAACTCATAAATTCTACTGTGTTCTAAGCCTAATTTTAAAACAATCATATGCGAAATACCGTTTGATGAGTTATCAGCATTGTGAACAGCTACCTACCACCTACGTAGAACATCTAAAATTTTGATGATATGCGGTCAGCGAGTCGAATCTACTTTGAAAAGAAATAACTGGCAGAAATGAATGATCCATACAAAAGCTCTTTTTGATTTATTTTGAGTTAGGACTATTCAGATTTATAATTATTAAAATAAATCTCCAACAGGGGGAGCAGGCGCAGAGGGCACTTAATGCACTACTTTTTTTTACAAAATGGTGTCTAAAACCATTAATTAAATCCCATCCAGCCAGCCAAGATATTACGAAATTAAATTCAGCGAGCATTTTGAAATTGGAAATGTTTATAAATTCTTATTAATGCCATTGCCGGTACATTCCGTTCTTCCCTCGCTGCGGGCGTCGGCGGCGGGTTGCGTTCCATTTCACGTGCCAGCGGATGCAATCTCGGCGATTCGGCTACGGTGAATCCCACCGATAGCTAGAATGCTGCGAATTTCAAATGGATACAAACGATACAGTAGGTTTTAGCTATAAGTGGGTATAGGTAAAGAGGTAGATACCTAGATATGCTGATGAGAAATCTACGTAAAGATAAAATTTGATTGGTTTTTATTTATTTATTATGTACTGTAATTACTACTTGGTTGGCTACGTTTCAAAATGAGTCGGTGCAATTTAAGCAAATATACGATACGCTAACATTGGAATTTGGATGTACTGACGTTGTCCGGTAAGAGGAGTTTGTGTGTGACATATAAAGCCATAGGTATTGTAAACAAAAAAATATATAATTTTTATTGATAAAAAAATTAAAATTTAATTTAAAAAAATATTAATAATTTTAAGTAAAATAATAACTTTTTTTTATATAATTAATATAAAATTTTTAATGTTTTATTTTTTTATTAAAATTTTACAATTTATTTCTATCAAAATCCATTCAAATAATAGCTGTGTAAATCAGGGCATCCAATTGAGATTCATTCCGGCATACGCGCCATATATGGGAGGCATATGGGAGGCAGCCGTCAAAAGTTGTAAATTCCACCTAAAACGGGTACTAGGACTGGCACTGCTTACATATCAAGAATATCCCTGAATTTCGCGTCCCATAAGTGTTATATCTGATATAGATGACATTTCTGTACTGACTCCAGCCCATTTCCTGATGGGGAGATCTCTTGTAACGGCTCCAGACTACGATTATGAAGATGTTTCCAGTAATCAATTGCAGCGTTACTAGCAGCTTCAACAACTGCACCAGCATCTTTGGAGAGGATGGTCGCGGGACTATATCAGCCATCTCAGACTATACCCCCACCCCAGAGGGGGTGTCGCTCCGATGTGTTTTTAAGGTGGCTTAGCTGCCAAAGCTTAGGGGGAGTTTAGTGGGTAGTGTGGTCTTAGGCCTGTGTATATTTATTTATACAATGGGTATGTATGCATATAGGCGCAGGGCTGTGAGTCCCACATAACCAGTACAGCCGGCGTATGCGTTGGTATGCGTAAAAGCATTCTCCTCCCTCCCTCCTCCGCAGTCCGAGGGAGAAAAAAAAACGCACAAATAGAAATGGAGAAGATCGAAGGAAACTAACCTGAAATCTGGGACCATTGTTCTGGTGAAGGACCACTGCTTGCCACCTTGCCTTCCTAATTTAAAGTATATTAATTTATGCATGTAATTTAGTGAGTGCACTGCATAATTGTAAACATCTTAAATTGTAAAAAAAATAAGATTTCAAGTTGATAGATATATAGGTGTGTACCAATTTTTTAAATTCATTTTCTCTTTTCTTATTTGATAATATTGGTTTAAGGTACTGGGTACATATTTTTTTTAATTTGGAAAAATATGTATTCAAAATTGATTCTTTCTTGAAACAAATTACTCTGTTTCAAGGGTGGAGTATGTCTAACGCCACAATAGGTTCTCTAACAAAAAAGTCCTATTATTATATCATCTATGTCTGGATCTATTCTAGTCAAATATTAGGTCATCTTTAACATAAATAGGTCATCTTCGTATGTAACATTAATAGGTCATCTTTGGTATAGCGGCAATTAGCCGAACTAAATTTATATTCTTTTTTACCGACTTCAAAAAGGAGGAGGTACTAAGTTCGACTGTAATTTTTTTTAAATGTATGTTCACCGATTTTTCTGTCAATTGTGGGCCGATTTTCAAAATTCTTTTTTCATTCGAAAGAGTATACTCCCGAGGGGGTCCCATTGTCACCAAGTCAGGATCTGATGATGGGATCCCAGGGAAATCGAGAGCATCCCTCAAATTACTCATTATGTAGGCACTTATTACGTGATCCATATGTTTTCGAAAGCTATTAAAATACTTGCGTCTGTTAGTCATCATCTCATGTTGATAAAGTGATGAAGGAAGGTACAACTCCTTAACGGTTAGGAGTTGGAGGAAAATCCTTTCAATATTATACATAGATATATACGTAGGTATGCATAGACCGAAAGGTTGTATTCTTTCAGGTTATTCAGATGAACGATTAACTCCATAACTTTCATGTTATGGAGTTAAATCGTACATCATCATCTGCTGAGATTATGATGGAAGCCACAGGACTTTGTATCTGTTAATGAAACACATGTATTATGATTTGATAATTCCTATTGGTGAGTAGGTGATTGGGTTTAACGTTGCTAGATAGATAGCATTATCACTAAAAATAAAGAAAATATAAATAAAAGTTTAAAAAAACTAAAAACCGACTTTAAAATGAAATTCACTCAAAAGTATGAAATTATATTATTATACTGAAATACTCAACACTAACCAACAATAACGAAATCAAAGGTGGGTACGAATTAAATTAGGGACTTAAAGTTTTTTTTGAGGTCGGTGTCAGCAATGCCATCGAATCTAAAACATTTAATACGTAAGGTAACTGTGTGCTGGTACTGACCTCAAAAAAAATTTAAAGCATGTAATTTAGTTTGTACCCGCCTTTGATTTCGTTATTGTTGGTTAATGTTGTGTATTAATATTATTCCCGGCGGGGTCAATTGTAAGACTCGGTTTGGTTGGTGGTAGGGCATTTTCTAAGCCCGCCTGGCTAGCTATCACCATCTTATGTAAGTCTTGCCGCCAAATATCAATGTTGATATAATTGGTGTGTTCCGGCATGAAGAAAAGATAGCCAGTTCCCCATTGCGGTGGGGAATCTTGGTAAGCCCGCTTCCATTTTCGGTAACATCATTACTTACCACCAGGTGAGATGTTGTCAAGGGTTTACCGATTGTGAATAAAAAAAAAAAGATGTTAATCTTGCGTGTGTTCTTGTCTAATACATAAAATAATAACCACCTACGTGGCTACGTAATATAATAATAACAGCTCTTCTTCTATTTTCTATTAAAACAGTGTTAAAGTGTACAAATGAGTTGACGTGAACATTTTCATCAAAGAATTTTAAGACACTATTACTTTATTCATATTGGTACTGTTTTTCCAGAAGAAACAGCAAAACGAACGACTCATCTCAAAAGTTGAGAAATTCAACAAAAAAGGAAAACACGAAACGGCTTTTGAGCCACAACTGAGGGTTAGTGTAATCGTTATTCTTTTGCTTCGTAAAGGTAATGCATTCATCATTGCAGATATTAGCACTGATAAAAAAGTGTCTGAAAAAATAATGTGAAACTCCATTGGACAGAAAACCAAGTAAAATGATTTGCAAAAGAAAAATATGTATAGTGGATATTCTAAAATATACACTTCAAAATTATAAAAAATATATTAGTTTAAGTAATCCTTGTAAGAAGCCGTTTCATTTCATTACCCGACTACGAATACAGGAGGGTTATATATATATTATATTGTATATACAAGAAGCCGTACTAAGTAACGCGTCCAGATTTTATTAAACCGTTCTGTCTACTAACAGATGCAATCGACGCGACGACGTCAGTATGAAAAAGTCGTCATGTACTTACGCCAGCAAGTCACTAACACCTGCAGAAACAAGATATAGTACTTCAGAGGAGGAGTTTCTTGCCGAGACAAGGGAAACAAGAAAAATTTGAGCATTTCTAGAGGGCTACCACTTTATCGTATTAAAGTTGTATTCGAGAGTGCGCAGACCGTAGACTTAGATTTTTTTTATTAAAATATGATTTTTATGATTGAAATTTGGTATTTCACTTGCCGAAATGAGTTCTTTTTCAGATTCCTTGTGGATCTACGCATTTTTCGCGATAAAAAGTATCCTATGTTGTTATCCGCCCATTACTTGAGCTGTTTGCCAAATATCAGTAAAAACAGACAGACTTTCAGATTTGTATGTATTTGTTTTGTTACTAACCTTATTGCTTGTTTCCTACGTACAAAGTTGTTATGTCTAATCTGTTGGTGACACAGGCTGTGCCACAGAGGAGGAGGCGAGCGGAGCTGTCGTAACACAAATCTCGTGCATAATGTCATCATAATGTGTGTTTTGTGAAAGTTTGTATGTTTGTTACTCAATGACGCAAAAACGGTTGAACGGATTTAAATAAAATTTGGTACAGAGATGATTTATCACATGGACTAAAACACAGGCTCCTTTTTTTTCTGAAAAAATTCATTTTTTTTTGTTAGATAGCACTATTACATAGAAAATTTGTCTGTCTGAACATTTTTAGGTACACCTATGAACATCCAATGGCACATCTGAATATGGTCTACTAATATCCTTAGTTTAAGAAGCTTGCTTCGCCATCATATTTTTCCTTTTAAATCCATTATATGCTACATCCCCAATACTTTCAGATTTCCTGTAATAGCGATTTAGCAGGTAGGGGGTGAGAGCATGTAACAATAATCACCAATTAAAAAAGTAAGTGTGTGGTTTTATGAAACCACGGTAAAAGTTAAACTTTACAGAGGACGAAACGATCATGGCTGCTCTCGCTACGGTACAGAGGACGAAACGATCATACCGTCATACGAAAAAGACCGTCACGCGACATGCAACACACAGACGAAAAAATTCGAGACGATGTTATAAAAATTTCACTTAAAAAACGATACCGCACACGATTATGTGGACCAAAAATGAAACCCCACTAAAAATTAAGGGAAGGAACCCAATTTTATTTTTACAAACTTTGAGCAAACATACCGACGAACAGATAGACAGTTTAAGGCAAACCAAAAGTAAAATGCAATGCAATCCCCGCTCCAATCGTGACGTTACGAGTCAGCATTATGTGGTTTGCTGGCACGCGGCTCAGCTGCAATAGTTCAGCTCCGCTCCCCTTTATTTCTCCGTGGGCTGTGCCTAGTTGGAACCCTTACAAAGTCAATCTGTAACTTACTGTTTCCAATTAAACTATTGCACTACATCTACAAAAGCGTCGGTGGCGTAACGGCTAGGGCCGCCGCGTCCTGTCCGGGAGGTCGTGGTTCGAATCCTGCGACGTACCAATGTGATTCGAATCTAGATTTCAAATGTACTTTTATCCGACGCTCTTACGGTGAAGGAAACATCGTGAGGAAACCTGCACACGCCTACGAAAAAACTCGCAGGTTGTATGTGAAGTCGACCAACCCGCACTGGGCCCGCGTGGTCGACTAAGGCACGACCGCCCTAATTCAGGGTAGGCACGAGCCCCTCGGTGGGGACGTATATGAGCTGATATGATGATGACGTCTTATTGACGACTTTGACAGCATCAATGGCCTCATCTTTATGAAGCAGATACAAATGATATAGGTAAAAAGTCTGTCCACAACTTTTCATACTTGAACGAATGTCAGACGGTTCTCGAGAATTGGCAAACAGAGCGCGATTGTTAGTTGGCGCAAGTTTACCTACAGCCCGCGGAGTTCATAACAGTGAAAAGTTCCGAGATCCGAGAGAACTTCTTCCAACTACACAGGCACTTCCAACTACAAAGATGGGGGATGCTTCGCTCTCTGTCGCGATAAAGGAAGTTTTAATTACATCATCATCGTCATCATGTAGAATACAATAGACTTTTTTTACCCCTAGCTTTTATGAGCCTAAATTTCAAAATAATAATTTTAAATAAGTGTATACTTCAAAAAAGAAGGTGATTCAATATTCGACTTTGTATATTTTTTAATTCACCGATTTCTCCGTCAATTGTGGAAATATGAAAAATCTTTTTTTAAGTTGATAGGATATCCCTTCATTGTGGTCACATACAAATTTTATTAAAATCGGTTTTTTTTCAAATTAATAAAAACAAAAAATATAGAAAAACTTAAGTCGAATGTTTAAGTTGCCAATTTCACAGTCAAAAATTTGAGGTTGGTAGAAGTCTGGGCGATAGCTGCCAGTTTGATTCATGAATTCGATGATTTTAGAGGTCACTTGCGTCATGAGGTCCTCGGCGCAAGATAAGGATATTATTTTAGTGGAAATCCTTGGGGAGGACTTTGTCCAGCAGTGGACGTGTTTCGGCTGATATTTTGATGACAATGAATGTTTTAATTGGCCAACGGGCGTGTCAACCAATAAAGTAACCCAACCAAGTTAAATGAAAAAGTAAAACCCGAGTGCTTCAGCCTATGTCACTCACGGGATCGAGACTAATCTAACGACACCTCGCACTCTAATCCATGAAGCCGTTCAGCCTACAGGCTCAGAAAAGGAAACATATTTTGGGCAGTCGGATAAAAAAGAAATGGTTTACTCGAAATAAGGCGAAATGAAAAAAAAAAGAACTGGTTGGACGAATAGACGTGGTGGTGAGAATGAATATGGGAGAGAACAACTCATTCAGGAAAATCCAGAAATTAAGTGGATTTTAAGTCGTAAAGTGGACGCCTGCATAAACCGTAAAAATATATAGAAAAAAAAAAACTAAGGTGTTTAGCCTTAAGGCCCAGTGGTACTTAAAAATCTGTCTTTGTCTTTTTCTTTACGTGTAAAGAGGGAAGCAAATAACCACACTTTTGCACTTTTTCGATGTTTTCGTTTTTATTATCATCATATTTATCTTAAATAAAAATCCATTCGATGTTTTCCCTTCAGTCACCTATGAACTTTATTTTAGTAAATAAACCATATTATCAAATTACTTATTTTAAGAATAAAACCGAAAATAGACGATAGAATGGCTCGAAAAGAGATACCTTTGCAAAATTATTCTATCGAGCCAACTTTATTAAATCGTGTTTCCATTCGATATAATCCCTCGTAACTATTCTCAATAATACCAATATGTTTTTCTAGATTTTAAATTTACTGTCACTACTTCAAAAATGAATTCTAAAAACCTGTTTAAGTGGATTTTTAGGTACCACTGGGCCTTAAAGAGAGAAACGCTAGAAAACTGAAATTTTGTAGACACAAATTTGACTCTTCTAAATCCAAGCAGCTAAATTAACAACTTCCTTTATTGTTGTTGGGATTTTAACAAAGACAGCAAACAACTTTGCCGATACAAAGTTTTGCAAAGCAAACTTCCACAAATTTTCTCCGTTAAAGGTTAGGAGTAAAGAAATAGGAGGCGGCAGCCATTTATCTCTCGAAGACAAGGACACTTCCGACATAGGGCAGATCACGAGTCATTTAATTTGAATAGATATTCTGCAGCACCTACTGGCTCACGTTCATGTCCTTTGTTCAACTCTCCGAGGGTTATTTAGGAATCCTTTCCACAGTCAGGCGTGACGGCACATTCTTTGGGTTCAAGTGTATGCACTTTTACTCAACGTTTGTTGCAAAAATGAATGATGAAAATATAAACTTCAAAGAGTTTTTTAATATATAATATATCTCACCCAACTTGCAGTGAGTATTGGCGCCAAGGAGCCATGGAAAATTGTTTACCTACAAACTTTGTACATCACAAGAAAAAGAAGCTTTTATAACATCCTGGTAGATAACGACAACATACCAGGTAGGTATTTAAAATTAATATGTAAATATATCTCAAATTTAGGAAATTTTAAAACAGCGATATACATCTCCACTTTCAGTGCATATTGGCGCCACGGAACGCAAAGTGCAAAGTTGCTTTTTAACCGCGTGCTCAAATTTGATGACCGAGCAAGCGAAAGAGTCTAAAGGATTCAAAAATTAGAATCCTGAGCGTTAGCGAGGGAATCAAAAGAGCACGAGGTGAAAAATCTTTGCACTCGAGTGCAACACGTACCTCAGCGAGGAAATTACTAAATGGAAAAAAAAACATTTGCGCATTACAAACAGTTTCAGTCAATACTTTTGGCGTCAAATAAACTTTCTCGTCGCTAGAATCACTCAATTTAAGGTTTTTCACTTGTTTTCAAGTTTTTTTGTTTTTAACCTAAGGTTTTAACAATATGACGTAAAAAGAAAATGGCGCGCAAAGCAAATCAAAAAAAAGTACACAAATTAAAAAAGGCTGTATGATAAATTCGACACCATGGAGGTAGAAGTAAATAGGTATAATAATAATGTTTTGAATTCACGATGTTCCAAACTCAATTTACTTTATCCTCTAGCGAATAAAAACGGCTTTTGCACTCAGATATCGAAGAGCAAAAATACAATTTCCGAGATGGGGGGATGAAAATTGTTTAACCACATGTCCGAAAAAGGACGCTGGTACATCCTGGTAGATAACGACAATATAACAGGCTGTTAATTGAATGTCAATTCAAAATTTGACAACGCTGAAATGTCAAGGGAATGCCGTTGACGTTGATCATGAAGGTGATCCCGATACCCGCTATCTCGTCAGTCAACTAGTACTTATATTTGATGACGTTTCCAAAAAAATATTTCTCGGGTGGCTTTATCGAATTTCCGTCAGCACCGATGGGTGTAAACCGAGGTTTCCGAGGATCTGTCGCCCGCGGCGGGAATCGAATTTGGGCCGGGAGCAACCCAAATTGATTTACCTTATACACCCGGCGCCGGCGCCGTGAGGTTACGCGGATTTCATAAATTGAGAAGTGTTCAGAGGATCGCGGAAGATATTACAACAAAATACAAATTGAATATTACGCTTTTCAATTTGAGACAGCTTCTAAGGCTTAATTGGTGAATTCTGTGAATACCTACGTATACTGTAAGAGAATAAGAATACGTACGGAAGTAGAGAGAATAGAATAAACGGTAGAAGGTAGAAGCCCTGGAAGATGTTTTTAAGCTTTTGGACTGGGGTGGGCTCATAATCAATATCAACGGCGCGTACATCACCCACCTTCGATTCGCTGACGATATCGTGGTTATGGCCGAGACTATGGACAACTTAGGTACAATGCTCAATGGCCTCAGTAGAGCCTCTCAACAAGTAGGTCTTAGAATGAACATGGACAAGACGAAAATTATGTCAAACTTCCGTGTCATACCTACTCCTCTGAAGGTTGGAGACACTAAACTCGAAGTTGTTACCGAATATGTATACCTCGGAAAACCAGTCCAGTTAGGTAGGTCCAACTTCGAGAAAGAGATCAATCGTCGAATCCAACTCGGCTGGGCAGCGCTCGGGAAGCTTCGCAATATATTTACGTCCCAGATACCGCAGTGTCTTAAGACCAAGGTCTTCGACCAGTGTGTGTTGCCAGTGATGACATACGGAACTGAGACATGGTCGCTTACTATGGGCCTCATAAGAAGGCTCAAGGTTACCCAAAGGGCAATGGAGCGTGCTATGCTCGGAGTTTTGTCTGCGTGATCGAATCAGAATCAAGGAGATCCGTAGGAGAACCAAAGTAACCGACATAGCTCTCAGAATTGCTAAACGTAAGTGGCAGTGGGCGGGGCACATTGCTCGTAGAACAGATGGCCGGTGGGGCAGTAAAGTTCTCGAGTGACGACCACGCACCGGAAAGTGTAGTGTGGGTAGGCCTCCCACTCGGTGGACCGATGACCTGGAGAAGGTCGCGGGAAGCCGCTGGATGCGGGCAGCGCAGAACCGGTCGTCGTGGAGATTCTTGGAGGAGGCCTATGTCCAGCAGTGGACGTGCTTCGGCTGATATGATGATGATGACTGTGGAGGAATTTTTATGTATGTATGTACTCGTATATGTATCTACTATTTGACTCACTCCATAGACATTTTTTGAAAGATTCCTAACAAATTGCTCTCAACGGTCGGCCATTTTCGCCGTGTAATTAATTACGGAGCTGTTACTAGTCCTGGACCTGACTGCAGAGTGCAGTCCTGTAGGAAAATTCGGGTATGGATAATTTTTTTTGAGGAAATTTTAGTAGGAGCCTTAGTAAGTATTTTAGACTTGGGTGGATATCCGCCACCTGGTATAAAAAAATATGACGTCATAGCTAGAAAATCTACCAGGTGGCGGATATCCACCTAAGTCTAAAATACTTACTATGACTCCTACTAAACTTTCCTGAAAAAATATTCTCCATATGCAAACTTTCCCATAGGACTGCAGTCTGGATTATTTTTTTATATTTTTTTATTCACAATTGGTAAGCCCTTGGCATCATCTCACCTGATGGTAAGTGACGATGATGCCGAAGATGGAAGCGGGCTTATCGAGATTCCCCAACGCAATGGGGATCTGGCTATCTAATTTATTTAGAAGTAGTATTAGCCCTTTAAAAACGGGTTAAAAACTGTACTCCAATAACGATTGAGCAGAGTTTTGCTTACTGTCACACATTGGCAGACTTCCCGTCAACATGCCGAAGCGTGCTGTGATATGTCTCAAATGCACCTGTCTCAATAACAGTGAAGGGTAGGACCTATCACGAGTCGAAACATTATTCGAGGTAACCACTTAAGGTAAAGATATATACGTATAAAATAGAACTAGCGTAACCCCACTTTTTGTTATGATTGTTGTATGAAACTCAATATCTATATGATTTTAATTTGAAGGTCTGATTTATACAAAAATACTGAGAAATCCTCGAAAATCTACAGGCGAAAACCTACCCATTTGAGCCATTTGAGCCCACGACGACGGTCAATAAAACGTATTGTATTCAATTTGTTTTAAAACCAAGAAATGTAAAATAAATATGGTTAGAAAGTAAATTTTATAATCTTTCTATATCAGTAATTATTTTTTACATGTTTTATACAAATATACTGAAAAACCTTTGGAAATCTGCAGCACGGCTGTGCGCCGCCCTCGCCCGACGAAATTACCCCTCCCCGCGTTAGCCCCCAGTAGCGCGTTTGATATCCAGTAACTTTTTTGGGAATTGACGGTTCTTTGAGAAAGTTATTCAGTAGGTACGAGATCAATGAATCGACCGACGCAGAGGAGGACATGAAAGTGTTAAACCGTAGTAAACTCAACAGTCAACAGCTATTCAGTTTAACAAACGTTCCATATAAATAACTGTGCAGAGAATGATGCGGTCAGCGACGCTGCGTCACAATGTTTGTGAAATGGCCGTATAGTTCATGACACAGGTTTATGTGTATTGGCCCATTGGCTACAGGCACTGGCTTGTGTCCACACATATCGTTTGCAATTTCAACCGATCATACGTATAAATGATGAAGTCTGGGTAATTTACAAGCACCTGTAGTTTGGGCAAACACAAAAAAAATATTCTGTCGACATTAAATGAGTCAAAAGATGACAATGACGTAAACATATTGTTTTTCAAGGTTTATTATTTTAAAAGATATTTAAAAAAAAATTAAAGGCGGCAATCGGTGGACCGATGACCTGGTGAAGATAGCAAGAAGCCGTTGGATGCGGGAAGCGCAGAACCGGTCATCGTGGAAATCCTTGGGGGAGGTCTTTGTCCAGCAGTGGACGTCCTTTGGCTGATACGAATGAATGAAAAATGTTGGACACGGAGAACCGTGAGAGTACGTAACTTTATGTTCGGACACGTTTGACTGCTTGAATGTGAATCTCTTTTTAGGGTTCCGTAGTAAACAAATGTGTTTAAGCTTATTTATAGTTACTTCACTGCAGAAACCTTACAGTCTAGCCCACGTCTGTCTGTCTGTTCGTCGGTATGTCAAAGCAGTTTTTCCCAAATACTTACAGCTATGAAGCTAAAATTTGGTATTGGTTGACAAATCTGTAACCCATATAAAGTTAAATGTAAAAAAATACTAGGTACTACAACGAATTGGAAAGGAAAATTACCAGGACTAAGTGGGCTTTAAGTGTAGGAGAAGTATTTGACCAACATATGATGGACAGTTGGATTTGTGAAAAAAAAAAATAGATTTTCCATACACAATGTTTTATACAATCTTTGTTTTTAAAACATACTTTTTTAAAAGACTACGGAAGTCAATTTTGCGTGTATATAGCCATTTTTTAAAATTCCGTACCTCAAAAGGAAAAAAACGGAACCATTATAGGATCACTCGCGTGTCTGTCTGTCCGTCTATCACAGGCACTTAGCTCCGAAAGTACTGGACCGATTGAGTGATCAAAATACCGACATGTAAAGTAAACAAATGCATTTTAAACATGGGACTACAATTGTGGGGTAAATTAGAAAATAAAAAAAGACTTTGCAAACTATATCGTGTGACATATCAAATGAAAGGGCTTGTTGTAAGAATCTCGAATAAATAGTTTTGAAGCTATTCAAGAAAATAGCCGAAAATTTACTAAAAAAGTTTTGAAAACTATATCATGTCACATGTCAAATAAAAGGGCTTGTTGTGTGAATCTCAAATATATTTCTTTTTGTAATTTTAAGACAAATAGTTTTCAAGTTATTTAAGGAAATATAGGCGAAAATTCACCTTTCTCCTCCCTTATCCCCGTAACTAATGGGCCTAAAATTTTGAAAGAAATTACAGAAAATAGTTTTTTATCTATAGACTACAGGAAAACCTTTAAAAGTCAATGGTATTTAAGGGAACAAAGAACGTAACGAACGGAACCCTCTCCACTTGAGTTCAAGTGCGAAGTAGACAGTAATTTCATTCCCCACGGGGCTGATGTGATGACGCAATATAGAGTAGGTCAAACAACTTTGCCACTTTTAAGAATCTGGTTCCTGGCAAGCAACCGCCTCCGTGGCGTAATGGTTAGTCCATTCGCTTTACACCAGGAGGTCGCGGTTTGGATCCCGGTGGGGTCAACTTGTAAGACTCGGTTTGGTTGGTGGTAGGGAAATTTCTAAGCCCGCCTGGCTAGCTATCACCATCTTATCTAAGTCTTGCCGCCAAACATCAGTTTTAACAACATTGATGTATTCCGGCTTGAAGATAAGATAGCCAGTTCTCCATTGCGTTGGTGAATCTTGGTAAGCCCGCTTCCATCTCCGGCATTATCGTCGTTTACTATCAGGTGAGATGATGCCAAGGGCTTACCAATTGTAAATAAAAAAAAGCACCAGAAAGTTTAAAATGTTTAAATCATTTTTTGCATAATACTTGTTCATATTTTCCATAGGTCCTGTGCTTGAAACAAGCCTGTTAATAAATATATACACAAGGAATGAAAGTTAAATTTTAATATCACTAATTATTTTATTGTTAGTGTCAACATTGTCAAAGGTAAAAACTGTGGCATTTATATTTTAAAACGAGTTATTTTATTGTTAGTGTTTCAACATAATCTGTGGTGAAAATTGTGGCATTTATATTTTAAAACTAGTTATTTTATTGTGAGTGTGTCAAAATTGCTCGTAGAACAGATGACCGTTGGGGCAGTAAAGTTCTTGAGTGGCGACCACGCACCGGAAAGCGTAGTGTATAAAGGCCTCCCACTCGGTGGACTGATGACCTGGTGAAGGTCGCGGGAAGCCACTGGATGCGGGCAGCGCAAAACCGGTCGTCGTGGCGATCCTTGGGGGAGGCCTATTTCCAGCAGTGGACGTCCTTCGCCTGATATGATGATGATGATATAAGGTGTCAAAATTGTCTGAAGTGAAAATTGTGACATTTATATTTTAAAACGAGATATTTTATTGTTAGTGTGTCAACATTGTCTGTGGTGAAAATTGTGGCATTTATATTTTAAAACTAGTTAATTCATTGTTAGTGTGTCAACCATGTCTGAGGTAAAAATTACGGCATTAATATTTCAAGACTAGTTATTTTATTGTTAGTGTGTCAATAATGTCTGAGGTAAAAATTATGGCATTAATATTTCAAGACTAGTTATTTTAATGTTAGTGTGTCAACAATGTCTGAGATGAAAATTGTGGCATTTATATTTCAATACTAGTTATTTTATTGTTAGTGTGTCAACAATGTCTGAGGTCAAAATTGTGGCATTTATATTTCAAGACTAGTTATTTTATTGTTAGTGTGTCAACAATGTCTGAGGTCAAAATTGTGGCATTTATATTTCAATACTAGTTATTTTATTGTTAGTGTGTCAACAATGTCTGAGGTCAAAATTGTGGCATTTATATTTCAATACTAGTTATTTTATTGTTAGTGTGTCAACAATGTCTGAGGTCAAAATTGTGGCATTTATATTTCAAGACTAGTTATTTTATTGTTAGTGTGTCAACAATGTCTGAGGTCAAAATTGTGGCATTTATATTTCAAGACTAGTTATTTTATTGTTAGTGTGTCAACAATGTCTGAGGTGAAAATTGTGGCATTTATATTTCAATACTAGTTATTTTATTGTTAGTGTGTCAACAATGTCTGAGGTCAAAATTGTGGCATTTATACTTCAAGACTAGTTATTTTATTGTTAGTGTGTCAACAATGTCTGAGGTCAAAATTGTGGCATTGATACAGTCTGTAACAAAATTGGTGTAGATCCCGTTAACTGGGGCTTCTGTTAAACATACTGAACAATTTTTCCTAAAGTAGGTACCTAAAGTCAATTTTGACAAAAAAAATTGGAGGCTCCATACAAAAATGCACAAAATTGTACGATCAGCTGATAGATTTGTATGAGGATTCAATGTTTTTTTGCGATTTCAGCAAAGCCATAAAACAAAAGTTGTTCAGTATGATGATTAGAAACCGCACCGCATTTTTAACCGCCTCCGTGTAGCAATGGTTAGTCCATTCGGTTCACACCAGGAGGTCGCGAGTTCGATTCCCGGCGACAAGACTCGTTTTGGTTGGTGGTAGGGCATTATCATAGCCCGCCTGGCTGGCTTTCACCATCTTATCAAAGTCTTGCCGCCAAACATCAGTGTAAACACCATTGATGTGTTCCGACTTGAAGATAACATAGCCAGATCTCCATTGCGTTGGGGAATCTTAGTAAGCCCGGTTTCATCTTCGACATATTGATCACTTATGCCATTAGGTCTAATCGTCCAACTTTGTATGAAAACTCAAAAAAAAACATAAAGGATGTTTTAAATATTTTTAGTATAAGTGTTGTGTGTATACCCCGTACCCCGAGTCGCTTACTAAAACTACAACTGTATAACATTTGAAATTTGTAAAAAGATTTTTTATCATCATATCAGCTCATATACGTCCCCACCGAGGGGCTCGAAACTAACCTGAATCAGGGCGAGTGCGGGTTGGTCGACTTCACACACAACGTGCGAGTTTCTCCGCAGGCGTGTGCAGGTTTCCTCACGATGTTTTCCTTCACCGTACGACCGTTGGATAAACGTACATATGAAATCTAAATTCGAAATCACATTGGTACGTGGCGGGATTCGAGCCACGACCTTCCGGACAGGAGGCGGCGGCCCTAGCCGTTACGCCACCGACGCTCAAAGATTTTTAAGTAACCAAAAATAAAATGAATTGAATAGGAACATGTCGCACAGACTTTGCCACTGAAACCCGCTACTCGCTACCCGCAAGATTGCTACTCGTTTATCATTCAGTGGGTTCCCTAGTCGACGCGGATCCCTAAAAACCCTTTTGTCTGGCAAATGAACTGTTACCCGGTGGGCTGACGCGGATAAAACGCTGTTCCGATTCAAATGCGAGTTTTCAGTGTTTTGTGGTCGTGAAGCGAGGGTCGGACGGGTCATTTGCATATTGCCGAAGTCGCAAAATGTCCTTTATATTTTTATTTTGTATCATTTAATGGGCATTTAGACATAAACTTGTAACTTCACCATTAACGCCAATTTTTTAGCTATCATATTTAAAACTTGTAAGCTACTGTATTGAAGTCGACCAACCCGCACTGGGCCCGCGTGGTCGACTAAGGCCTAATCGCCCTGATTCAGGGTAGGCTCGAGCCCCTCGGTGGGGACGTATATGAGCTGATATAATAATAATAATAATAAAAAGCTATTGTAACACGCAAGTTAGTAAATTTTTCAATATAGATAAAATTGAAATATCGTGCGGTGATTAAATTTTTGACCAATAAGGACAAAGCGCCAACCGGAATCAATGAGCTCTTGCACGCTGTTTATGGGACCGATGCTCCATCGTTTTCTACCGTGAAATTCTGGACACGCCAATTCAAGCTTGTCTGGGAGTCATCGAATGAAGACCCTCGCAGTCGACGACCGGTCGAAGCGACTGGAGAATAAATCGTCAAAAAAATTGAAGATCTCATCTTAGAGAACAATCGGTTGACTTAGAAACAGTTAGCCGAGACCGTTGCAAATGAGTTTCTCGATAGGTGCAAGGTCGACCCGGAAAACATTTTCCGTCGTATCGTAACATGTGACGAGACATGGATACATCACTACGACCCTGAGACAAAACAACAAAGCATGCTGTGACAGCCACGCGGAAACCCTGCTCCAGTCAAATTCACGATCCAACCCAGTGTCGGCAAGATTATGGCCTCCGTTTTCTGGGATGTAGAGGAAATACTAATGATTGATGATTTGCCAAATAAAACCGTAAAGCTGGCGTCTACTATGCTGATTTACTCCTAAAATTGCGCGACGCTATCCTTGAGAAAAGACGTGGGGTTGTCAGTCACTGTGTCCTTTTTCTGCAAAACAACGCAGCCGTTAACAAGCTACAATGTCATAAGTCACGTTATAATAGGTGCAATGAGAGATTGCAGTTTCTAAGTACTCATCCACCCACATTATTCTCCGGACTCGGCCCCAAGTGAATATTTCCTCTTCCCAAAACTGAAGAGAGAGCTTAGAGGCAAGCGATTTTCGTACAATGAAGAGGTGCATGCCGTCGTTACCAAGTATTTTACCAAAGGTACAAACTGGTTTTTCCATGGGATCGAAGCATTGAAAAAACGCTTGGAAAAGGGTTGAGGGGACTTTGTCGAAAATAAATAAGGAAACTTTAAATAATAACCACGTCTTTCACTGTTAGGCCGAAAACTTTGACCTCCCTACGTACATAGAAGTTGAAAATTTATGACAAATTAACCATTTACAGCGTAATTAATATGTTTTTAGTTAAGAAATTTTAAATAAGCAAAACACCCGATAAGTTGGTATAAAAGTTATGAAAATTTGATTGAACACCAACTTACCGGACTTTTTGCGTCTAAAGAACATACTTATAATCAGTCAATCTGCGACCAATGAAATGTTTTGCGGCACAGTTGGGATTCGGGACCACTGTCCCTCGGTAGTGATGTATGTCGGTTTGGGCTGGGTTCCGCACGATTAAGGAGGTGTTGATGTGTAAATATTTTGACCTTTATTATTATTTGTTTATGATTTATAGGTGCAGAAATTTATAATAAAACTGTAACAGTTTTGCAACTAAGAAATGGCTCCACTTACGTAGTGGGCACTAGTTTTACAAGTTCTATTTTAAATATGTTTTTAACCAACCAGATATGGTTTGAACTAGTCGCACGCATCGCAATCTAGTCTTTTTAAAGTTGTTTAAATTCGCGTAAAAACAAACGTAAACTAAATAAACACGTTAAAAACCGACTTCCATCGCAACAACGCCGAACAATTTGCATTATTATTTTTGGTTTTTGTTAATTTTCTAATAAAGTTCTACACTGATTTTGATAAAATTTGTATGGGACCACACAGGAAGCACTAGCTCGAATAAAAAAAAATCATCAAAATTGGTTCCCCAGTCAAAAGTTCTGAGGTAACAACACACATAAAAAAAATCATACAGTCGGATTGAGAACCTCCTCCTTTTTGGAAGTCCCTTGAAAAAACATAAAAATGTGCGTGCAGCACTAGTTCATCGAGAATCACAGATCCAGCTCAATGGATAAATTTTACAGAGGGCCCTAGGAGTTCCACGGTACACGGCTTGTGACGTTATAATCTCTGCAATATTATCGAGGGACAATTCAGAACTAAAAAGGCGGGAGGTGACGTTTAGTAATACAATAGCAGTAAATACGTTACTCACATCTATTCCTCTGTCCAATATGTTCAGACTGCGTACACGAACATGCAGCGGATCGTCGTAGCCACAAAACAGCCTATCTGTTTTGTGTCGTAATCTGTTTTGGGTCGTAGCACAATAGCCACTAGGTACCACATGCTCTACAGGCGGTACCAAAAACAAGTAGCTACACTATATTCTAAGATAGGTTTTTTTTTTATTACGGAGTCCTTTATCCAGCAGCCAACTTCTTTCGACTGATATGGTAAAGACTATTTCTTACTCGTGAAACTACTCTAACTCGTCTAACCGCCTCCGTGGCGTAATGGTTAGTTCATTCGCTTCACCCGGAGGACGCGGGTTCGATTCCCGGCGGGGTCAATTTTGTAAGACTCGATTTGGTTGGTGGTAAAGCATTTGCATAGCCCGCCTGGCTAGCTACCACCATCTTATCCAAGTCTTGTCGCCAAACATCAGTGTTAACAGCATTGATGTTTTCCGGCTTGAAGATAAGATAGCCAGATCCCCATTGCCTTTCGGAATCTTGGTAAGCCCGCTTCTATCTTCGGTATCATCGTCTTTAGGAGAGATGATGCCAAACCTTTTTTACTGTCGCTCGAGTTGATGTCTTTTGTTTATAATTAATAGGTATCATTTTCATACTTTTGTCACAGTATATATATTAGTACTAACGTACTTTTGTGAAGAGATATGGTGGTTCGAAACTCTCGACACGCACTCGGTCGTTTTTTACTTTCATTTATAAATTTTAACCACAAGAAACTATTTCATTTGGCGTTACAATCATTCTTAAGCATCCCAAGCCCCGTACACAATATAAACCGCGGCTTCCAAGACAAAAGACACCCAACCCGAGTATTACCAGATTACAGAGTTAATTCTGTTCGTAATCTGCGCGATTTCATTTTGAATCGTGTGACAGGTAATTATGCCCGGACTCCACCGCTCTGGATAAGAATCGTCGAAATTTTTGCCCGGGATTTACACCCGGGTATATTTCACCCGGCGCCGTAGGACCGTTTATTGTCCAAATCAAATAAAATATGTCCGCGAACCGCCCCTGTTTTATGAGATACGGGTTTATTCTGATTTTGTCCAGATTTTTTATTTGTTTGTGTTTTTTATCGGTTCTCGTTATCTTGTAGTATGCTTTTAGGCTTTAGGCGCATACACAAAGTTTCTGAAGCTCCTCCTTCATTTTGTCAAGAATATAAATTAAAATAAATTAAAAAGACGTGTGGCACTCGGGGACTGCCGCGGTAAAGCTATTGCATAGCATTTTTTATTAACTTTTAACACTAAGAAAGTTACACCAGTAAACTTGACGAAGTCCATTTAGTACCGCAAATCGCTAATAGATGGCACTGTAAGTTTTTTAGAACGCGGTAACTTTACGTCACGCTCGGCCGAGCCAGTAAAATTGACTGTCCTTTTAGTACCGCAAATCGCTAATAGATGGCACTGTAAGTTTTATTAGAACGCGGTCGGTCGCCGCGCTCAAAGCCCGCGATAAAAGCTATGCAATAAATAGCTTAAAAAAACTTTTTTCTAAATATGACATACACTACCCAAGTAATCTATGTACTTTTATCATCTGTACCTTTATCATTGACGTAACGAAATATCCGAAAAATCCCGCAACAAAAATCCAGATTGAAAAATAACCTGAGCATGGGATATCGTTAGAGCCGTCTAAATTAACTCGATAGATAGGGGCGCCGAAGCGGCGAAGCGGAGAAGATACGGCAATTCAATCACTCGCCCATTACGGCGCACGCCTATCGCTCACACGATCCTCTTCCCTCCTCTCCCCTTGCTTCCCCCCCGCTAGCCCACTATCCTACCGAGACTTAGCCCCTCTGAGATCCCTCGCAACAACGAGGGTGGTATTGTCCTTTGCGAAATTGCGAACGTGACCACTGTATGTATATGTTGCCCTAGTATATTTATTGCACATTGTTGAGTGATATTTTTTTACTTGCCATGTTTTTGAGTGTGCCCTCCAACTTACCTGCAAAAAATATAAGCGAACATTAAGGAAAAGTGTTAAAATAATGTGTATGTACTAAATTACTTTTTCTCCTAGAGAAATAAAATTTAAATAAACACTTTCTTTAAATGTAATATTTGAGCTAGCAGTAAATATCTAGTCCTGTATCCTCTACAAAAAGAGATTCTTTCGACTAAAACATTTTAAAATAAAATACCGGCCAAGTGCGACTCAGGGTCACTCAAAAAGGGTTCCGCATCAAAACTCTGACTGGATTTCATTTTCCCTGTGGGAAAGGAAAGATTTTAGGTTTTCTCATAGATTTTCCTGTAATTTATGCGTTTCAATCTCATATACTGTGATATTTCCTCAAGATTTTAGGCCCAGTAGTTTCAAAAATAAGGGGGTGGGGGGAAAATGGTCAATTTTTGCCTATTTTCTTAAATAACTTCAAAACTATTTATCTTCAAATTATATTTGAGATTCGTACTACAAGCCCTTTTATTTGATATGTCACACAATATATTTCGAAAAACTTTTTTTTCAATATACTAATTAACCCCCCAAAAGTGGCCTCCATGTTTTAAATTCATTTATTTTATTATATATTACACGTCCGTCTTTGGGTCACCGACTTACATATGTGTACCCAATTTCAACTCAATCGGTTCAGTAGTTTCCGAGAAAATTTACTGTGACAGACGGACGGACAGACAGACACACGAGTGATCCTATAATGGTTCCGTTTTTACCTTTTGGAGGTATGGAACCCTAAAAACAAAATAAGAGTTTAAAACATGGAACGGTAAATTGTTTAACCGTTCCGTGGGCAGACCACGGCAGAATTCAGGCCAGGCACCCCCAGGTATGCAGATGTTTTTCACTTGCCCCTTTCTTTTTCTACCATGGTAGTCACGATAAAGTCGCGTTTTCGCGATAATAGTCAACAGGGACGTAGTCATTGTGATAGAAAAGTTGACTGCGGGGTCCTAGTCCACCTATGTTACAAACAGTCGTCCGTGTGAGCTAAGATTATCACGATCCGAGTACCATCCTGGTGGCCGAGAGAGTACACTAAGTCCGTGTTGATTATTGTCGCGATTACGAGGCTTTAGATACAAAGCGTGGCTGTCTGGTCGAATACAGAAACTTAAAGCGTTCGAATCCTTTTGAATTAAGAAGCTCAATACAAGATTTTCGATTAGTGAAATTGCTAACTCGCAGCGTCATTTCAAAGTTGTCAAGTCGCGTACGAAAATTGCTTTCTTTAAGGAAATTTGTCGTGCAATAATTTCTGAAGAGGACTAACACGACTTCAATGTATCGAGGAGCTGATTTGAGTATTTAATGAAGAAGCCCCATGTCTTAGAACCTTGAAACTTTATTCTAGAATTCCAACGTGGACTTACTAGCCTTAGTGACAAATCTCTTGATAGACGTCCAAAGGTCTATCTATCATCGAAGACCGTCATGAGACATATCGTGAGATTGAAACATCATTATTAATTTTTACTTTGATTCGCCATTTCTTCGTCTAACCGTAAATTATAGTAATGGCTATTTGAACCTTTTTCACTGCATCCGCATGTGTGGCTCCGGTAGCAATAATGGCCGTGTCATCTACTAAGGTAGCAACGGTGTTTTTTTCTAGTACTGGGATATCGCAGGGGTATAATAGGTACAGGACCGGACCTACAACACTCCCCTGTAGTACTCTAGCTTGTATTTGTTTAAATTCAGTAAGGAATCATCTTGTTTTACTTTAAATCTGTGTTCTGTTTCTCTACATATATGCACTTCCAACTCCTTTGCTTAGTTTCTTGCCAGCGCGAATCGAAGTTGGAATATTAGTTTGAATTTTAATTGATAAGTCATTCGAAAGCTTTTCGAAACAATAGATTTCATTCGAAGGCGGACCGTGAGCCAGGACAGAGGTCCTTTTACTAAGAGTACATTTTTGTTTTCCGCGCGGCTGGGCTGAGGTCCCTAAAGTTATGGCAAGAAAGTGAGAGGAATCGATAAAGAAATAATAATCAGTCAGCCGACAGAGCCTCCTACCCTTTTTTTTACGTGTTAAATATATAATCATCTCTGATGATTCTTTAATACGTATCTGAATCTTTCATTTTGAGCTACACACCCCGGCGTCCCGTTGACGACGTCACAGTGTATGAGACCTTCATGCCATACTTAGTCAAAAGCCTGTGCTACGTTCAAAAATACAGTAGGAATTTTTTTTTACCTCCTAAGACTTATTCTAAAATGTTAGTTATCCTGCACCATGACAACGCAAACTAGTACACCGTCCGCCAAACAACAGCAAACGTAGAAATTCTGGACCACCCTCGATATAGTCTGACTTAGGCCTTAGAATTTTACTTTTCCCAAAATAACAAAAAATCTTCGTGGTTTTCTGACTTCGTGATTCGGTTTCAGATTAGTGAAGCAGCATTCGTAGCTTTCAAATCCGCGATTTTGAGTGCCTCTACTTCCGAGTGGAACAAATGTTTTGGATAAAACATCGTGGGGAATACTTTTAAAAACAATTAAATGTATTTAAGGTTCCAGTATTTTTTCTCAAACGACAAAACTTAAAAGGCATACCATGTACTCGTAAAATACCTACTAAGATACTTTTTACTATTCTGAAGTAATATTAAGTTTATCTACTTTTAAAATTGTTAAAATTCGTCTAACTGAACAGTGGTAAACACAAAATGGCAGGTCGGTCACGTAACCGTTCCGCAGTGCAGAGCGCGGCAGTACTTCACACAGAAACGGCCCCGGGCATGCAAATGTCTTTTTATACGCTTCCCCACTTTCCATTCCATCTGTTAAATGGAAAAGAGCCTACGTAATTTTGTGGTGGTTGGTCTTTGTGGTGTGGGACGTTCTGGACACAAATGTTAAAACAAGATTTTTTAAATATTTGCCTAGAAAGTTTATTCATCACCAAATTACAGATTCTAGAGTTTTGGATGATTAGACTGTCTTCATAAGATCAAATTATTTAAAGGTCACATCACGCGCGACTCATAGTGAAATGGCGCATGCCAATAGTTAAGTTAAAAAGACGGTTTTTTCACATTTATCGTTTATTTTTTAACATTTCAAATATTCATATATGTTAATATCCAATGTTAATGCACGCGGGCTAGTTTGTTTCTTTACATTTCATATACTTCAAAATTTATATTAAATGACACTTGGCCATTATTGGTGACTATCTCATCTGTGACTATGGGAAAACGAAAAACATTGACCGAAAAACACACGCCAAACGCACTAAAATTTTTAATAAAAAAAAATGTTTTCCTTCACCGTTAAAGCAATCGGTAAGTACGCTTATATGTACGTAAGTTTCAAAAAATTCATTCGTATACATTTGGCGATCCGGATTTGAACCCGGGACCTCTGGTTAAAAGGACCGAGTCGTTACCGGTTGAGCCACCAACGCTTTCATGTTTCAGCAGCTCAAAATACGTGAAATAGTTTTTCTTAGTCTGAGAAGTAAAGGTTTGAAAATAATATTAAACATTTCTCAAAATAAAAAGTTGCATTTTCCTTTGATTGCGACATCGTTTATGATTGTTTTCAATGTTTCTTACAGAAACAATTCGTTTGTATGAATGTACAGCAATGAGCAAAAGTGCATATACACCAAATCGAAACGATAACTCAAATCATTTTCCTACCTTCGCGCAAGTTACGTGAAGCCGTTGCGTTGGTGTGGTGCGCATTTCTATTACTACTCCCCAATTTTTATTCCTACAGAAAAAATGTAAACAAAACTGTGTCAGTGTGTTATATCAGGGAATCATAAACCAGGGGTCCGCTGTTTAAAGCGACAAATTATGGCATTCTTTTAGACATTGCTTTTTTGCTGTCAGTAGTGGCTATTGATGTTTACTGGATAATGTTTTTATTATTTTCAATCGATCAATCAAATATGCTTATTTATCAATTTGCTTCTTTTATTTTCTGCATTAAGTCCGAGCTGAATGACAAAAAAAAGCATATTTTTGACGCTCGCGTTGATGTCTTTTGTTTGTAATGTGAAAAGGTTTTGTTGTCATTATACTTTGTAGTAGTGTAGAGGTGTGGTGGTGCGGAACCGTCGGACTGCTAGTCCGACTCGCACTTGACCGGTTTTAACTCCATTCAACGATCTCTACTTTGGTCTTCCCCACTTTCTATACCTCTTCACCCTCATGTCCATCACTCTTCGTGTCACGTGCTCCTTTTCTCTTCTGCGTACGTCGCCAAACCATGTCAGTCAGTGGCTTTTCAACTTCTCCTATACTCGTATAGACTCACTCCTGATCTTATCCATCCTGGTTACCTCCAACATCAATCTTCCAGTGCCAACTCTCACTTCTGTAAAGTAGTAGCGGTCTTATCACTGTTTGTAGTAAGTTTACGATTTAGATTTTCGAAATACGTAATTCAGAAGTAAAGCGCATTTTAAAATTACTAAGTAAAATTACGTAACCATCCCATTTCTTCCAATGGGGGTCGTAAGAGTCGACTAAGGGACTTTAAACCGGAGGTAGGCAGCAGCGTCCTTTCCGTGCATTGCAATGCACCTGCAACCACACTGCGATCGCCAACCCGCCTGCCAAGAGTGGCGATTACGGAAAAACTCCCCTATGAATAACACAGCCAAAAAACGGCCCCTAGTCCCCGGCGGCCCCGCTATTTCTGGCTCCGGTAGCAGTTGCAGATGCCAGGCTACCAAACCAACGACCTTTAGCCCTGGCAAATTACAACACACTGCGGACTGATGAGAAGCTAACAGAACTCGAAGAAGGATTGAACAGGTTACGGTGAGATATAGAAGGTTTATGTGAAGTCCGAAGAGAGGGAGAGGACACCATTATCCTTAAATCCGGAAACCTGCTATATTTCCGGGAGGACGACCAACTGTCCCAGGGTGGTGTCGGGTTTCTCGTCCACAAGTCCCTCATTAACAACGTGGTCCAGATCGTGAGCGTTTCGACAAGGATAGCATACCTTGTACTCAGAATCACCAAACGGTACTTGATGAAGGTCATACAGGTATACGCGCCGACTACGTAACACTCCGACGACAAGGAGGAGACTATGTATGAGGACATCTCTACAGCCTTACATAGCACCAGGACCCATTATACCGTTGTTATGGGGGACTTCAAAGCGAAACTGGGCAAACGAAGCGATGGTGAGCTGATAGTGGGGCACGTGGTGATGATGAAACTTAAAATCTCAATATATATGTGAAAATATAATTTAAAAAATTATTAAATCGTAATCTCACTAGTTTCATATTTTTGGTCAACTCATCATCATAATTATCAGCCGAAAGACGTCCACTGCTGGACAAAGGCTTAAGGGTTTTCACGAAGATCGGGCTTGCGCTGCCCGCATCCAGCTGCTTCCCACGATCTTCACCAGGTCGTCGGTCCACCGTGTGGGAGGCCTGCCTATGCTACGTTTTCCGGTGCGCGGTCGCGACTCGAGAACTTTACTACCCCAACGGCCATATGTTCTACGAGCTATGTGCTCTGCCCATTGCCACTTCATATAGCGATTCTGTGAGTTATGGTTCTCTTGCGGATCTCCTCATTTTTGATTCGATCGCGTAGGGAAATTCCGAGTATACCTCGCTTCATTGCCCTTTGGGTTACCTTGAGCCTTCCTATGAGGCCCATAGTAAGCGAACATATCTCAGTTCCGTATGTCATCACCGGCAACACACACTGGTAAAAGACCAATTGTAATGGTAACTGGTAACTGACTAAAGCATTTGATCAATCGTTACATTAGGTTACATTAGAATATGTTACAATAGAATAAATAGGTTTTATAATTTTTAAGAGCATCGGTGGCGTAACGGCTAGGGCCGCCGCCTCCTGTCCGGGAGGTCGTGGTTCGAATCCTGCCACGTACCAATGTGATTTCGAATTTAGATTTCATATGTACGTTTATCCGACGCTCTTACGGTAAAAGAAAACATCGTGAGGAAACCTGCACACGCCTGCGGAGAAACTCGCAGGTTGTGTGTGAAGTCGACCAACCCGCACTGGGACCGCGTGGTCGACTAAGGCCCGGTCGCCCTAATTCAGGGTAGGCTCGAGTCCCTCGGTGGGGACGTATGTAAGCTGATATCATCAAAACTTTGAGAAATTTTTATTATTAGTTTGTATGGAAAATGATTTTTGATACATGTGCGAACGGCCCTTCTTTTCCCAGGCTATCATTATGTTGATGTAAACTACAATATGATTACGGCAATGGTTACAATATTGTTACAACTGCTACATAAACGATTATTGCATTAAGAGTAGGCGTAAGGCACTTTTCACGTGTCTGTTGTACAACTTTACAACACGTGAATACCGGGACAAAACGTACAGAAGCACGGCTCTCGAGAGCCAGCACATTAAATTTTTCAATTTCAGACATTTTCCGCTCCGAGTCAGGCGCGTTTTGTTCGTTTTCCTAGTCTCGAAAGTCGAAAAAGCTTTTTTGCCGGATTCCCATTGATGTCCCCTGCGTAATTTTTATGATTATTCCCATGTACACGAGGCGGCCAAATCCCCAGGCTTTGTTGCTCCGAAAGTAATCTCCCTCCTTATTATATCAGCTTTGAGGTATCAGGGCAACATGAACCTTTAGAGACTATCCGGAACATCGTGTTCAAAAGTGGTATTTCAGTCTTTTACGCTCCCTAGGGTCTCTTTATAAACTTTGCTCAAGATTACACAGATTAATAAACGTCTCGAGATAGAGCGCCTTCCTTTTACGACCGATCTTTAAATTAATAAGGGAAGACTTTACGAGTTTTTATTTTTATTTTCATCAGACGACGACGGTTTATACATGTTTAGGGCTCCGGTCAGGAGCCAAAACGGCAAAAACGGATCGCTTATAATTTCGTCACGTCCGTCTGTCCGTATGTCACAGTCAATATTATCTATCACTATTAGACCTATAGTAATGTTATATTGTACACACATGGAAAATTATGACTCAAAAAGGAAAATGAAGTCAATATGTCGAAAAAGTTATTTTAGGGTAGCCTCCTATATATGTAAGAGGTGGATGTTATTTTTGAGTGTACCCACCCTCTAGAGTAGGGTATCGTTGAATAAGTCTCATAAAATGAATGAGAGGTCTAAGAGACCTTGGAAAAAAATACTCGACATTACTAAAGAAAATAATTTGGCGATGAATTCAATCCCCGCCCTTCCCGCTCATATAAGTGAAAGTAGTTTTTAATGCACCTCCTTATCTATAAGATGTAGAATAATGTAGGCACATTTAAAATATTTATGCAAAACAAACATTTTCAAGGGGTGCCTTCCATTTGTATTGTGCTTTCTTTTTCTTTCTTACTTATGTCAAAGCAGCATGAAAAAACTCCGTGTAGAGTATTTTCATTGTCATTGAATAGGTATTTTTAAATAAAATAGTGGTTTCTAACGAAATATTTTGTCAGATGTGCTGTCCCCAAGACAAAGCTCATCAAGTCGTTTAAAAGTGTATTATTATGTTTCTAACCTAGGAGTACGATTTAGGGTATCCTGAGACAAACGGTTTTCCAGTAATCGACTACGGAACCCTACAATATGCGTGGTCCGACACGCACTTAGCCGATTTTTATGATAGTAGGTGTATTTCCACCGTTCGCATCTAGCTTTTCATTAACTAGATTATATCAATTCGTATGCATTGTGTTGGCAATGAAGCAAAACGTCACATGTCATTTAGGGAGGTTATGTTAACGACCGCTTTTGTGCGTGAAACTAAAATTCATTTTGACAGCATATCTCTGACATGACCCCGAAAGGTAGGGGTTTGAAAACAAAGCTTAAGAAATTATGTTAATAAGTATGGTTTATATTTCGACGAGAGCGCGCCCGAAAATTAAATGCTAAGAGCCTCAGAAAATGTGAATATTAAATATCCATAAGACTTACGTCATTTGTAAACAAGTAGGTACGAAAATAATTTTAACAATCTCCGTGGCGTAATGGTTAGCCCATTCGCTTCACACCAGGAGGTCGCGGGTTCGATTCCCAGTGGGGTCAACTTGTAAGACTCGGTTTGGTTGGTGGTAGGGCATTTTCTAAGCCCGCCTGGGCTAGCTACAACCATCTTATCTAAGTCTTGCCGCCAAACATCAGTGTTAACAACATTGATGTGTTCCGGCTTGAAGATAAGATAGCCAGTTCTCCATTGCGTTGGGAAATCTTGGTAAGCCCGCTTCCATCTTCGGCATCATCGTCACTTACAATCAGGTGAGATGATGCCAAGGGCTTACCAATTGTGAATAAAAAAAATAATTAATAATAATATTTCTAAATTATTTGCGCATTTGAACATAATTGCAAAACTTAACGTTCAATGAAAACTTGCTTTGATATTAAAATTTGAGAGTCGATATTACATTCCTCCAACACAGAATAGCCACAAGCACGAGAACGTGAATGTGAAAACTTATTATGAAAACTTGGCAGGCAAGCGATAAGAAACATGACTTTCAGTTGAACTTACTTTCAATAGAAAGAAACTTGTACACATATTATTAGTGAGCAAAAAATTAGAGATATTTAAAACGCCACCGCATCAAAAAAAAGCTGTTCAATGTTACTCCTGTATGTGATTACGTTGTTTTAAATAATCTGCAGAAAGAATTTTTAATTGTTCTTGTGATAATTTTGATTAATATATAATGTAATGTAAAGGTGATGAATGTAATTGGCATTTAAATAAACTAAACACAATGGAAATTACAAAAAAGTTTTCAAAAAAGCTGTTTTATGTTGTATCATCATATCAGCCGAAAAACGTCCACTGCTGGACAAAGGCCTTCCCCAAGGATTTCCACCACGACCGGTACTGCGCAGCCCGCTTCCAGCGGCATCCCGCGATCTTCACCAGGTCGTCGATCCACCGCGTGGGAGGCCTGCCTTCGCTACGTTTCACCTGTATGTGATTATTTTGTTCGGAATTATCTCGAGAAGGAATTTTCAATTGTTATAAAATGTAATGTAAAGATGATGATACATTCATCATTGACATTTAAATGAACTTAATAAAATAAAAACAACAAAAACTCTAAAAAAAATTAAGAAATTTTAAACGGAAGCAGTTTGGTGAAAGCCAGAAAGAACCGAAGAAGTCGCATGGCAACCAAAAGGACACTGTTGCGACAGCTGAAACTCCATGCTGATACCGGCTGGCAGAAAAGAAGGATATCTTTCAGCAAATCGAGACCATGAGCGAGGGTCGAATTCAGGCACCAATGGAGATGACCGCGTAACTCAAGAATGCAAGATTCGGGTTCCTCTGTCAAGCACCAGAAAAAAATCCCAACTCTCGATTACTGGCCGGAGGCGTTGTGTTGTAATAGTTATATAGCCCTTTATTCAGACCTTGCAATTACATTTCACAAGCTGTTACTAAGCTGATATAAATTAAGTCTATTCTAACCTAGAATTTCTTGCTTTTTAATTTTTTGTAGATCTGTTTGCCAGTCGGCACTCCTCATAGTCCTCATAGATATGTTCAATAAAGTTATAAAAACTGAGATAATTCTCCAACAATGGACACAGTCAAAAAAAGAGATTGGCGTTATGTTGTAGACGTAGTATAAATCTGCCTACCTTTTGAGTCATTATTTTATATATTTTTTGTACAGTATTTAAAGGAGAAGTCACATCACTCATAGGAAATTACCCCACGTCTGACAGCGAAGTAAAGTATATTTTATCGACTCTTTTCGCCTTAACTGTCGTCTTCTGTACTTAATCCTTTTATCCCTTTCTTTTTTCATTGTCTGAAAAATTAATGAAAAAATTAAGAAAGAACAAAAAAAAGAGTGACAAAGTTCGGTGGCGCTTCTGGAAGCCATGAAGAATGCCCTCAATACCTTCCAGGCACACATTCATGTCCTAGTCAAATACCATGTAGTAGTAAATTACAACTACAACCGATATACAACAGTTCGCAAATCGTACATAATATTTCGATGCGCAAAACGCACGAAACATTTAGTTTTTAACGATTTTTCGAAATACGTACCTGATTTTTTGGACTTCTTTTTTTATTGATATTGTATTGATTATTATATTTCTATAAACACTTTGCCTTAATTAAACAAGCAAAGAAAAAAATAATTAAAAATTTTTAAAAAACATTAAATGTCAAGTTAAGGTTATAAACAATTTTATTATAAAATTATAAATTAGGTATATATATATATATATATATATAAAAGAAAGTCGTGATAGTTACACCATTTATAACTCAAAAACGGCTGGACCCATTTTTATGATTTTTGTGTTTTTGCATTTGTTTTCGTCGGGAATAGGATAATAAGTATTAAAATATGATATTCATCAATAAAAAAAAATATCAGTAAAAAATAATTGGTTTAAGAGTAGGGTAGGGTAGGGTAGTGTAGTGTAGTGTAGTGTAGGGTAGTGTAGTGTAGGGTAGGGTAGGGTAGGGTAGGGTAGAGTAGTGTAAGGTGGAACGAAGTTTGCCGGGACAGCTAGTTAACAAATAAAACTGTTATTTTGTACAAAGTTTCACTTTTTTTAAGTAGAGTACTGCATTTCTATATACTCTATTTCTCTTCCTTATTGGATGCAAAAATAGACATCTGTTGCCAGTCTTACATTGTGATGCAAAGCTGCACACTTGTCTATTAAAATATTACAGAAGCTATTGCAACGAATAGATAACGAAATGAAAATCACAAAAGTATTTTCTTGGTTGGACCTCTGTAATCAGATACGTAGGTACACCCTGTTCCTTATGTTGGGGTATCAGGTGACGGCGGTGACAAGGGTCAGAACAATCTCCACTGCACACCTGATATCCTGTTACCAATCTGTCACCTTGATATGACGCACCAAACGAAGGTCCCAAGATGATTAACAGATAACCTTCGTAATGGGAACCTCGGTCGGTGTATTGCGACACTGCAAGATTTTTTTGACGTAAGGGTTTCACACAGCACTTAGCGACTGCTTTGATGCAAAACACGCCCGGGATATCTTCCTTATAGCGTCGGGTTAGTCTGGCTATTGGGTCTTTAGTCAGACCGCTGACAGGCAGACATTCAGACATGTTGTCTTGTATAAATCGTGTACTTATAATTTATATGGTATAAATTTGTATATGAGGAATTGATATTATTATCAATTATTACAATAAAAAAACCTATATCGCCACAATTAAGTGCCAACACTATTATTAAGGAAAATATTCGTTCTTTTCGCGTTTTGCTTATGAGTGAAGTTTTAATATAATTAATGATTTTTCATCATCATCATATCAGCCGAAGGACGTCCACTGCTGGACATAGGCCTCCCCCAAGGATCTCCACGACGACCGGTTCTGCGCTGCCCGCATCCAGCGGCTTCCCGCGACCTTCACCAGGTCATCGGTCCACCGAGTGGGAGGCCTGCCTACACTACGCTTTCCGGTGCGTGGTCGCCACTCGAGAACTTCTGAATGATTTTTAAGAAATTTAAATTAAAAGATAGTGTGGGAGACGATTTCTTGTTGGCCGTTGAGTCTATCTCTATTTACGAGTTCTATTTCTTGATGAAATCAATGTTCTACAGGAAATTTAAGACTTAGTTAATACTATCCCTTTCCATGTCCGCAACTAAGAAAGCGAAACAAATGATCTACCCGTCATACGGTACGGCCGTGAGGCGTAGTCACGTGCACCCTGACGAGGGTTGCGACGTGCTTCGCTGAAATTTGAGCCCCCCGCGACTCCTGATAACCCAGTATATAAATAAGTTGGTCGCTTTATTGAAAACGTCACATTTACTGCATCAGTAGCTAGCAAAAAAAAGTTAACTTTTTTTTCATCAAAGATGTTCCAAAAAAGGTACTTTTTATAGCTTGTTATACACAATGATTAATGGTTGCGAAAGTTTAGAATAATTAATTTATTATAAAACTGTTCGCCATACTTAGAAAAAAAATCTTATCATTGGGTATCATAGTACCAAATTTTATCCTAAAACTGGATAGCGCTACAAGTGGAAAGTGTACGCAAATCGACGTACAGTTTAGCCGTTTGGCTCACGCATACAAGAGGTCAAAATAACAGTTTTGGCCCGCAGTCCCTGAAAAAAATCCCTGAGGAGGAAAATGCTGAGTCATATTTTTTTGTATAGAATTTTTTTTTCAGAAACCTATCGTGCGTGGTATCATACGAAAGGGCTTCTTGAGGCGATTTTAAAAATATACCACATCCTTACATTTCAGCCATTAAAAAAAAAATTCAAAACATGCCAAGTTTAGGCTCCTCCAGAGACGATATGGCAATTTTTTTTTATACAATATACCACAAATGATACGTGATATCCTCATATCTAACCCCAAGAAAGCAATTTTGAAAATAATTACATTTAGTTTTTTTTTTTAATTTTCAATATTACAAAATGTCACAGTACTACTTCAGTACCTATTTTGCAGTACAGTTCCATAAGTCTACTATAAAGTACCCTACTGTTTTGATTCACTTGCGAGTATCAAAACATGTGACATATACATATGGCCGTATCTTTTTATTGCTTTGACTTGCTTTATTTTTTTACACTTTCAAAAGACCAGACCTTAGTATTTGATAATAATTTGAACGGACAAACATACAGACAGAAAACGAAGTAATCCTATGAGGGTTTCTTTTTTTCCTTTTGAGACGGAGCCCTAAAAAGGAATGGCTCAAACATTATTTAGTTTCTGATTCGAATAATAAATGTAGTGTGAAATTTAATTATTACTCGTAGCTAAGCCTTTCTGCAATTGCACGAATACTCAAAGTAAAAAAAATTAAAACATCTTTAGTCAAGATGATCGTCATGTCACGTCTCAGCCAGATGTCTTAGCTGAAGATTGGAGTTCTACGGTCCAAGGATAAAAGATATCAAGAACAAGAAGTTTCAGCAATGAACTATGAAGAACTATGAACGAAAAGTTCATATTAGGGCACACCCAGTACCGTACGGACCACTTCAAACAGTATTGTGAAATTCAATTTGTCCGTATCCCATTCTGGTGGGTCTTCGTCCCTTTCACTGTAAACACATCCGGCCATATTTAGTCCCTTCCATTTTATGCCTGCCCGGTACCAAGCTTAAGTGTAGGGTATAGCAATTAAATTATAATAATGGGATAGTACTTTTGGTTAAGGAGAGGTGACGAAAAGGTCGCTTTTAAAAAGGTTCAATTTACGTTTAAAATGTTTATTTAACCATGCTATGCTGCTGACCGACAACTCGGACATAGAACAGCAGAAACGTTAGTGATTTTATTGTTTGTATGTCATTAGACATAATTTGGTTAACTTCAAGGATTGAATTTTGTAATTATTAACTAATGATTGTTTATTTCTTGATTTTTCAGAAATAAAATTATATTATTATTATTATTTTATGACTATCAGAAAAAGCGTAATTTGCACCTATTTTGAATAAATACCTTGAATCTTGAATTCCATACAAATCCAGGTGGCTCGTTACTTTTTCTAAAAAATGGCTCTAAAGATGTAATTAAACTTAGTGAATAATTAGGACTAAGGTTTACTGCACTGGATACTTCACTATTCCAGGAAAAATCTGAGTAAGGTACCTCCCATACAAACCCAAATAATTTGTTAATTTTTCATCAAATCGGATATATCTAGCTTTATTCTTTGCGACTAAGTAAGTGTAATGTTTTATTGTTGATTTGTGTACGGCCCCACTACGGCAGACGATGAAGGCTTCACGACAAAGTATGCACATTGTTCCTATACAATTTATTTTGTTTTCTGAAGAACTGTTTCCTTTACCGCCTCCGTGGCGGGCGTTACGGTTAGTCCATTACCTCATCAGGAGATCGCGGGTTCGACTCCCGGCGGGGTTCAACTTTGTTAGACTCAAAGGGTCATATTTCAGAAACTATTGATCCTAGACTAACAGTTTTATATGAGAAATGATAGATATCGTCAACATCTTCATTTTGAATGACAGCTGTCAAACTTAATACGCCGCTGCATCGGAACTATTGATCCTAAATTAAAAAATTACGGATCTCTTCGAGATCTTAATTACGGTGGACTGTTGTCACAAAACTGCTACGACTCGGAAACTACTTTTTATATTTTTTAAACTTGAACATTCTTATCTATATTGATTGTGCTTGGTATTTCGATGTCTTCTCCGCTTTTGGTGATGTACTTGGATTATCATAGTGTTTCACAGGCAGGCGTAAAAAAATATCGCATTCATAAAGTACTAAGTACGTATGTAGAAAGAAAACGATACGCATCACACTTCTTTTTTTTCTTTATCGCTTACTCATCTTACCGCGTACGGGGTGGGCTGAGCGACGCGATTTTTCAGGGGTAAGAAACATTTTTTTATTAATTTTCATACCTGACTGACATTGAGTAAATGAGTTCTAATGAAGGATCGAGAGAACCTACACGTGACCGCAGGTCATGCTAGTTGCAACACAAGGCAACTGCCGTCTATCCCTTGGAAATCACGGTTAATTGTGCCACTCGATAAGAAAGAAAGAAAGAAGAAAAGAAGTAACAATAAAAAGAAAAAAAAAAGTATTACATTAGCCTGTGCCGTTTGAAAACGTTCTGATTTGTTTTTGCAATATGTATTTTATAAAGTTCATTAGTTGAAAAAGGTCCACTGTAAACCTTAAAAAAATAAGTTTTTAAGCTTCACCGTGGATCGGTTTCGTTTGGAAAAAAATAAATTGATTTACAGAAAGAAAGGTTATGTCTGTAGGGTTGAGTCTGTAGCACGACGCGACGGGGAACGACTGGCGAGTCGAGCCCGGTGCATTATTAAGCTGCCTACGCAGCGCATGTAGTACCTATGTACCCACAGACCCGAGCAGCTTCCACAGGTCTGCGGGTGTGCTGTCCGTTCCTATTAACTAATATGAAACAACGATTTATTTCACGCTTTAACCCTTCAACGGTCGAGCTTGAATTCCTACTCTTAATTTGAGTCGTTCATTAAAGTGAGACAGCTAGAGTCTGTTTTCTAGAGATGGGGCAAAAAAAATTGTATAATGCATACACTATCACAACTAAACTGTTTCTCTCACAGTCTTACAACGGACATTTGTTGGTGCTCGCTCACACCAAGATTTCTCGAGAATGCAGACCGTAAAGGGTTAGATGAAAAATAAAATAATTTTAGGTAGATGTTGACACATTTTCAAAATTATATTGAGCGAGTTAGAGCAGCCCGGAGGCCTCTGAAATGGCTCAACGTGGCTTGCAAAGGACGGCAAAGTTCTACGAAAATGATACAATCCATCGCACCAATCCACGTAATCACCGTGCTTGTGGTTGCTTTGCCTGCGTGATCGGCGCGACCACGCAAGCCGCACTGAGCCACGATTGCGCCAAACTGTTTGTCATCTAGATTTACTCCCCAGCCGAAAATAAACAGAAAACAGAGCGTTGTTTTCATTTCCATTTGTAATTTGGGGCTCGCGCGCAAACTCATCAAACTTCGCCGGCGCGGAGCTCAGATGCGGAAAATTTTACTAAAATTCCCGTTAAATATATGCAATGAGTAGTACAAAATATTTTCAACCGACTTCATATAGAAGGGGATTCTCAATTTGTTTTTTTTTAAATCATTTCCTTTTTTTGTTTTTTTTTTGTGTTTATTGTGGTATTTTTTTGCCGAATGTTTACCGCTTTGAATTTTTTTTTTATGATACCTTTTTATGTCAAACACAAGACATCAACGCGAGCGACAAAAAGTGCTGTTTTTTATTCAGATTGGACTCCTTAGCGTGAGTACGACTCACATCGGGCCGGTTTTTATTATTTATTGTTAAGATAAGATAAGATAAATACTTTTTATTGTATCCACAAATTAAGAAATAAACACAATGTAAAACTTGAAAATTTAAAGAAAAACACATCTTAAAACAAAATCTTATAATCTTATTATCTTGTTTTACTTAAGAGGATTGTGAAGCTGCGACTTAACGTATAACGGCGTTAACGATTTTCTACTCTTAAATGTTAACCGATTTGGATCAATTTTTTACAGGTTGTCAGTCAGAACAAAAGCTAAGTTTTATACGTTTCGTTTTTTAAATTTCTGATTATAAATAAACAAAAAATAACCGAAATTAGTTTTGTATGACAACACGTGAAAAGACAATAAAATTAAACTTATTAATTTTATCTAAAAAACAAAAACGTATAAGCCTAGCTTTTGTTCTGACTAACAACCTATCAATAATTGGTCTAAATCGGTTAACATTTAAGAGGTGAAAATCGTTAACACCGTTTGCATGAAAAGTGGCAGCTTCACATTCCTCTTAAGGATTAGTAGGTACTAAGTATAGAATTACACCAAGTTTCAAGCTTTTAAGTATTACCGTTTTTAAATAATGTGTATTTCTTATTTTTTCACTTTTTAGGGTTCCTTACCTCAAAAGAAAAAAAAAGTGCTCTTATAGAATCACTTTGTTGTCCGTCCCTCTGTCTATCTGTCAAGATCCTTTATCTCGGGATCGAGTTAAAATTAAAACCATATATTTCGGTCTACAGTCCCTTGAAGCTGTGAAAAAATCAAACTTCTAAGTTAACGTAAAAAAAGATACGGCCGTTTATGCTGCAAAAAACGTACATTTCGACACTCTCAAGGGAATCAAAACTCATAAGGTATTTCCCGTTAACCGAGAACTATGAAATTTGGAAAGTAATACCGTCTAATACTAAAAGCTAAAATAAAAGCTATACATTTGTAATTATACTTCAGACTAAACCGAGGACAATTACTTTTATTACTTGCAGCAGCTCGCGAGATGTTGCTGTCTCCGTCACACTTTAGAGATCCTATTAAAAGAAAAAAGGCATCCATCTCCCTCACTCATGCACGCCGGCCGGTCAATCCTGCGCACATGTCATTACGCGTTTTAGTGTTGTCGAAGTCACACGCGTACCGGCATAGGTACTTATCTGTTTCTTTTTTTTCTCTCGTATCAGTGCAGTGCTACTCCCCTGTGTATCATGGAAAAAGGAAAAGATCAATTTACAGTGAGTTGCAATATCTCCAAAAGAAAATGAAAAAGTTGGAACAAAAACTTACATTGAGTAGAAAGACAAAATCGCCGACGTCTTCTTCGAACCGTGATGAGGACGCGTGTCGTTCTCCAACACGGGAACGTGACCTGCAGAGGCCGCCATCATCAGATGACGCGGAAAGGACTAGCATGGTGCCACCACCCATGCATGAAGGTAGGTAATTGACCTACATACAATACAAAGTTATTTCCTATACGAACTACCTTCGTTATGACAATAGTTAACTAATTTATTTCATAAAGACACAATATGCAGGTAGGTAAGCACCTAGTTAGGTACCTACTTTTCAGATATATATATATAGGTATGTACAAGTTACAACTACATTCCTGCCTATTGAAGTGAACACATCCATGACGTAAATACAGAAAAGATGCCGTTCTTTTCTATTTTTATCTCCACTTTATTGTGTTGAGATTATTAACAGATATCCTATATGGATAGTCGCTCCATCACCCCACGTATATCGTGTTGGAAATTTTTATTTGATAACCTATATGGTTTGTCAACATTGTTTCATTTCACAATATTTTTGATCTGTATCCTAAACGGATTACATGCCATTTTAAGATGATATAACGATTAAAATCTATCTAAAATATATAACTGTAGAAATTTGAGAGCACCAAAGCTTAATTTGGAAATTAAAGCAGCATTAAGTGAAATAAACTTAAAGAAAGAAACCTATAACGAAAATAAGTAGAATCAGCTATAGAGTTGCCTTGTCGCACTCGGAAAACCACTGAAGAATCAGCTATCGAGTTGCCTTGTCGCACACGGAAAAGCACTAAAGAATCAGCTATCGAGTTGCCTTGTCGCACTCGGAAAAGCACTAAAGAATCAGCTATCGAGTTGCCTTGTCGCACTCGGAAAAGCACTAACTGAATCTAACACTATAAATCCTAAAGAAAAAGAGATATCAATGAAACACCTCTTTAAGCCCTTAAGCGACGCAGATAGACTTCTATGTGACCATCACTACAGAGAATCACAGTCTCGAAGATATTCGTGATACCGTAAAGAACAAAAATCGATGAATTTATCTTTGGTTCAGATTTAGCAACTAAAATTGGCTAAAGCGATTACAAAATCCGGTTCGGAATCGTAGACCTCAATGCCTCCGTACAAACCACCAGCAAGTGGACAAGCTCAGCGAGGAGCTTTAAACTTGAGGGGAGCGCGGGGTGTAGCCTCGACAACGCGCCCATTCCCCCCGCGGAGGCCTCCTGCGACGCTGGCAGCGACAGCGACGAGGGATCGCGATTACTACCGCCACGACGCGTCGAGCTCGAGGAGGACCAGTCACCGCGGCCGGACGAGGAGGCGTTAAGCTCACAGGTACATCTGCCACATGCTGGTAGATTATGTTATTTCTACAATGAATGACGTAACATAACTGATGATAACGTCATACTATCCTGGATTGAGGGCTACAAAATACCGTTTAAGAAAACGCTTATTCAAATGCACTTGCCTCAAAAAGTTTGCTTTTCTAAAGATGAAACTATTGCTATAGAACAATGCTTATCTGAAATTCTTAACGCCGACGTTATATCTGTATGCTCAGCTTGTAAAAACCAGTTTATATCTCCAATATTTACGGTACCCAAACCAAACGGAAAACATAGAATATTGAATTTAAAAAAAAAAAAAAAAAAAATTTAAACGGATCATTTTAAGATGCAAGACCACCGTACTGCGCTAAAGTTTTTGCAACCTGATTATTTTATGGCAACCTTGGACTGGCAAGATGCTTATTTTTTGATTTCCATTAATAAAAACGACAGAAAAATGTTACGATTCGAATGGAAATCACAGCTGTACGAATTTAATTTTCTCCCGTTTGGTTTTTATACAGCACCATTTGTTTACACCAAATTATTCAAATCGGTTATGCACTATTTACGCTCATCGGGCTAATTATCCGTTATCTACCCAGATTCATTGTATTGGCAATTCATATAAAGAATGCTTGCATAACATTAATAGTTCAAAATAATTGTTGACATCAGACTTATACTTAACATAAGTCTGTGGTTGACATCGCAAATATAAGACTGTGGTTGACATCCTTAAGCTTTGTAATTAACACAAAGAAAAGTCAAATGACACCTAGTACTTACTGTAATTTTTTGGGTTTCAACTTTGATACACAAAACATGTAAATTAATCTACCTACGGACGAAAAAACTACGTATTAAAGAAAAATCTGAGATGAAAACTGAAGTATGTACAATAAGAAAATTTGGTGAATTTATTGGGATCCTCACATCTGAATGCCTAGCTGTTCAGCATGGATGGTTATACACCAAATTTTTTGAAAGAGAAAAGTTTCTAACGCTCGATTATTCTGAAAATTATAACAAACTTATGAAAATGCCTAATTATTTAAAAGTTAACTTAAAATGGTGGGCCAATAACATAAAGTCTTCTTCATGCCCAATACGTAGCAACAATTTTGAGTGAGAAATATTCACTGACGCGTCGCTTACTGGTGGGGGGCGGTATGTTACAACAAAAACGCCAATGGCAATTGGAATCAGTTAGAACTATCGCTCCACATAAACGTATTGGAGCTAAAAGCGACCCTTAATGGCCTTAAGATATTTGCATCAGATTTGACAGATATACTCATTAGAATATACTCACATATACTCACGAGATACTCATTAGAATAGACAACGCCACTGCTATATGCTACATAAACCGGATGGGTGGTATACAGCATACACATTTAAAAGACTGGGCACGTAAAGTATGGCAGTGGTGTGATTCTCGTAATATCTTTGTATTCGCCTCATAATGCCAAGTCTGCTGACAATATTGCTGATTACGGGTCTCACCTGATTAATGTAAATACTGAATGGGAGCTCGCTGATTGTGCTTTCGACAAATCACAAACAGCTTTGGTATAACTGATTTTGACCTATTCGCTAGTGTACAAAATACCAAATGTAATAGATACGCTTCATGAACACTCGATCCTGATGCAGAAGTAATAGATGTTTTAACATTCAGTTGGAATAATTTGAATTTCTATGCCTTTGCTCCCTTTAGTATAATTCCCAAAATTTTGCAAAAAAAAAAAAAAAAAAAACATTTCAAAAAGCTAATGGCACCCTAGTAGTGCCGCATTGGCCATCACAACCCGTATCCTTTATGTTGTAAATTAATAGTTCCTAAAACAATTCAATTAAAGCCCAATAGGCAACTTCTGTTTTCTCCCTTCAGGGACAGCCACCCTTTACATGCAAGGCTTACTCTGGTGGCAGCGAGGTTATCAGAGAGTCGTTCCTCAGGCGAGGTACCCCAAGTAGTTCGCTAGATATAATCATGGCTTCATTTGTTCAAAACAATTTCACGCAATATACGAGTAATTCAAGCCATAAAGCATGGTGGCTTTACTGTATAAAAAACAAAATTAATTTCTATGAATCATTATTAAATCACGTGATATCATTTTTGAAATATTTTTTAGTGGCTGATTAAATAAACATCGCTCCGCATTGTCCATGCTTTTAGGCAAAAATATAAAAACAGACGGCTGTGTTAACTAATAGGTTATCAAACGGAGTCTATAGATTGAGACCACCCAAACCTAAGTATGATTATTCATGGGACCCATGCTTAGTTCTAAATTACTTTGCATCTTATTTACCTTATGATCATGTAAACTTATCTGATTTGTCTCGTAAAACTGTAATAGTACTGGCGTTAGCTTCCTCGCAGAGAATGCAAACACTCAGCTTAGTAAAGCTTAGCAATATAAGTATATAGAACAATGTTATTCTGATAAAAATTACAGACCTTATTAAGACTTCTAGACCCGGGTCTTGCCAACCAATGCTTAAATTGCCTTTTATACGCGAAAATCCAGAAATATGCCCCGCGTTAGTTTTACAGGCTTATAGTGATAAGATAAGACAATTGCGCCGTGAGCAGTCTGAAAATAATATTTTCATCGCCATCAAGAAACCTCATAGAAAGGTTGGTTCACAAACTCTTGGCCACTGGGCTAAGAAATCGTTAGAGGCCAGCGGTATAGATATAACCATTTTCGGAGCGCACAGCACACGCCACATGCCACGCGACGCGTCGACGTTGGCAGCTCACAGCGCTGGCACGCTGCTTGATTCGCAAGACTGCTGTTTGGAGTGATTCGTCTAATGTTTTTTTTAAATACTATAAAAAGGATCCGAATCAATCTTAAGATTATTATGTCAACGCTATATTAAAATAATAATAATAATAATATTATATGTATAGATAATTTAATTTCATGATTAATTACAGTTGCAATTACTTCAATTATTGAATTATTGGATTATGCATTGGTTTATACTCAAAATAGCATATAATAATTGAAAGTTAGTGTGATTTATATCAAGTATGTTTTTTTAAATCATACAAAATAAGTTCAATATTCTGTTATTTTTATCACTCATTTTGGTATATATTTACACCAGTTCCACAGAAATTGAATAAAGCTACACGTTATAAATATATGTTATTTTTATATGTTATATGTACATACGTACTATTAATTTCCATCAATTTATGCATTTATTTCTAGTGCTGAAATAACTTTGCAAGTATAATCGTCATTATTACAAACGAACATTAATTTATATTTATTTTTAACTCACCTCTAAACATCTGCAAGTAATAAAAGTAATTGTCCTCGGTTTAGTCTGAAGTATAATTAGGAATTAAACGAACTTACCTCGTGTAGTTCGATTCCAATTATACGAAGACAATAAACCGAGGACAATTACTTCGTTCCCTCCCAACCCTAAATACCCCTCATGAAAAATAAATAAAAACCTCTGAAAAATGACATGTGCGCAGGATTGACCGGCCGGCGTGCATGAGTGAGGGAGATGGATGCCTTTTTTCTTTTAATAGGATCTCTAAAGTGTGACGGAGACAGCAACATCTCGCGAGCTGTTGCAAGTAATAAAAGTAATTGTCCTCGGTTTATTGTCTTCGTATAATTGGAATCGAACTACACGAGGTAAGTTCGTTTAATTCCTAATTAAATCATAAAAAATATAGTCTTTATTTAAAGTACGTAATCAATTATGCAAGGAACAGCGGTCCAAATGTTGAATTGAGTTAACCGTGTCATGTGGGGTATCGTATGAAAGGGCTTCACCGGCACAAGCTTGAACAGATTTTCAATTATTTTTTTGATGTTTAGTTTTCGATTTATGGCGAATGATAAAAAATATTTTCCCTTTTTTATGTGTAGGTAGGTACCTAATAGTTTTAGCATAAGTAGTACCTAACAGTTTGCACTGTTATGAATTATAACATGTACCTACAAATTTGTACGGAACCCTCGGTGAGCGAGTCCGACTTGCAATTGTCCGGTTTTTTTATGATTCAAAAGATAGAGCCTTTTAAAGTCCGAAAATGGACGGACGGACTGCGGCGAAGAAAAAAGGAGGGTTTTCATTTTGATCGGTATGTACCTACTCGTATGACTGTATAAGGGTATGTATGTTCATCTGCTTCCTCATAACCTCTAAACTACTTATCACTTTTCGACAAATAAGGTATCGTTGGAAACATCTTGATCGTCCGCTGGTTAGGCTACATGACGTCACATTAAATTGAATTTGGCGCCCTCTAGATAATAAACTCATGAACTAAAAACCCACAGAGAATCATTTTTTTTAATGATGCCGTGTTGGGTGGTATCAAATGAAAGGGCTAAATTAGCACATTTAAAAAATAAATACATTGTTAGATGTTGTTCACGCGATAATTGGAAATAATTTATATTAAGACCTCAAAAAAGTTCAAAAACTAAAACCCAGCTACAAAAAATTACGCTCTAAAAAGGATGAAAGTAGAAAATATTCTCATCTAAAATTGGTATGAACAAACTATTCAATATTTATCGTCTATTAAATAAACAACTTATACGTAATACCTTTTAATGTCTTTAATATATATTTATAGTTATGTTCAGAGCAAAGCCGTGGTCATAATATGGCACCTACCCTAACAAAACAATACATTCCAACAGTTGTAAGCGATCATAAACTTCAGGGCAAAGTAGCATATGACCCGGGTATCCTCTGAACATCACTATGAATATGTATTAATTCATTAAAATATAATATTACATATAAGTTGTTTAATACGATAAATATTGAATACTTTGTACATAACAATTTAAGATGAGAATTCCTAACATAATTTACCACTGTTTTTGTAAAAAGTAAGTTCAAAAATTAAAACCCGACTACTGCAAACCACGCTCTTAAAACTATTTGAGCTTGCGTGTCACATCCTCGGCTGCATCGGCACTTACCATCAGGTGAGGTGCAGCCAAAAGCACTCAATAATTGAAAAAAAAACAATAGAAAACATTTTACGGGCATGATTTTTCAGCAGTCGGGTTTTAGTTATAGAACTTACTTTTTAAAAAACAGTGGTAAATGATGTTTGGTTGGTAAAACTGAATTTGAGAAACCTAGTTCGATAGCAGATGTTTTCTGTATAACTTGTATAGTTATAAAGCTTTATTTTATGTAGGAAATATCTAGTAAAGCACGTATGAAAAAAACGTGTCTGCGGCCGATCGCCAGAATATGACAGATCATGAAATACGCGGGCATATCATAATAATACATTGTTGATCCGAAAAAAAATAAGGTAAGTTTCATTTAATATGTCTGGTGCCACTGTAGAAAGGAACCCCTGCGGTATTTTTCGGAGCCCCGCGATGAAATACCCGGGCACTTCATGATCTGCGCAAACCTGCGAAAAACCGCCGACATATACGAGAACAAATGAAAAGCTCGTCAAAACTGCATGGCGGGCTAGAAAAAGATGTCTGGTGGCAAGGTATGATCGAGAACAAGCATCAGTCGCGAAGTGAGGAGGCTTATGTATATGACGATGATGGTGTCTCCGAATACCTAAAATAAATCACTATCATTCAGAATAATCTAAAATATCAGATGTTAAACAAGGTATTTGAAACGGGCACGAAAACATGGAATACAAGTTTTTCACGTTGTCATTTAAACTTCATGACATTATCTTAATCAGAACAAATCGGATATCATTGCAAATAAGTACACGAATGAATTAAAAATTAACCTACTGTTTTGGCCAGTCGGTCAAAATTGTATCATTTGTCACAAATCTAACGACACCTCGTACTTTCAAAGCCGTTTAAGCTACAGAGCGTGCCGAAGAAATGTACATACATACATACACTCCAAAAACATAACTTTCCTTCTGGCGCAGTCGGGTAAAAATATAAACTTATGATTCTCAAAAATTTAACCTTCGACATAAATATGTCAACATGAGAAAATGCTATTTCACTATGTTCTTGTTATATTTGTTAGCCAGTTCCCCTTGCGTTGGGCAATCTTGGTAAGCCCGCTTCCATCTTCGGCATCATCGTCACTTACCATCAGGTGAGATAATGCCAATGGTTTACCAATTGAGAATAAAAAAAGACGTGTGGCACTCGGGGACTGCCGCGGTAAAGCTATTGCATAGCATTTTTTATCAACTTATGCAATTATAATTATTTATTTAATTTTATATATCAGTATTTACCAGTACCATATAGTCCTTGGGGCGCGGGATGTTTATGTAATAAATGAACACTAAGAAAGTTAATAATAATAATAATCATCATCATCATCATCATCATCACCATGATGGATAGATAGATGTCACTGTAAGTTTTTTAGATCGCAATATATATTTTTTTTGGGGGTTTAGGTTTTATTTTCGTTACGAAATATCTTGATTCGGTCCCCTAAAAGCCCGCGATAAAAGCTATACAATAGCCTAAAAATATTTAAACATCGAATATTTAATTAAAACCGTCCAAATGTGTGTAGGACTACGCATAGTGTAGTGTGAATTTCCCACTATTCAAAAAAACCCCACAAGAGGGTACGCTCAAAAAAACATTTCCTCCATTGCGACACGAAATGAAAATTAGTGTTTGATGTCGAGCAAGATGTTTCTCCAAATGGGCGTAGGAAGTAACCAAATGAAAACTTGTAAGCACTGCGCTGCAGTGTGAAGCTCCCAACAAAGGCTCGATAACTTAAAAACTTTTCCAATCTCTCCAGAAACGAGCTTCATAAAAAATTGAAACTAACTTTTACGTTTTGTGTTGCGAATCTAATTTGTTATGATACGATTGTAAGCTACGAAATGTGTTTATAACGACTCTTTTGAAACTTTACTTAGAATATAATTTTTAATCTAATCACAAATATAGCGTTCAGCGCCTTTGGCGTGGCTTGTCGTTTCGTGTATTGTTTTGGCATGTTGCTTTATAAATTGTTTAACAAGCGGTTGGTTACTTATGGTCCTTGTCGTTTCGTGTGTTGTTTTGGCATGTTGCTTTATAAATTGTTTAACAAGCGGTTGGTTACTTATGGTCGTCGTCCTTTTGCGTATTGTTCTGGCATGTTGCTTTAGAAATTATTTAACAAGCGGATGGTTACTTATGGTCGTCGTCCTTTTGCGTATTGTTTGGGCATGTTGCCTTAGAAATTGTTTAACAAGCGGTGGGTTACTTATGGTCCTTGTCGTTTTGCGTATTGTTTTTGCATGTTGCTTAAGAAATTGTTTAACAAGCAGTTGGTTACTTATGGTCCTTGTCGTTTCGTGTGTTGTTTTGGCATGTTGCTTTATAAATTGTTTAACAAGCGGTTGGTTACTTATGGTCCTTGTCGTTTTGCGTATTGTTTTGGCATGTTGCCTTAGAAATTGTTTAACAAGCGGTTGGTTACTTATGGTCCTTGTCGTTTCGTGTGTTGTTTTGACATGTTGCTTTAGAAATTTTTTAACAAGCGGTAAAAAAAGATATTTCTTTTTTCTTGCTTATTTTTGACTATAAACATTGTCTAAATTACACTATTTTAATCGATTGGTCTAAATAATCTACATAAACACACGGTAGAATCTACGCGCTATCACGTGTGAGTCGGGAGTTATACTGATCGATGTGATTGAACAATAGCTAGTTCTTAGAATTTTTTAACTTGTAAAAAAATATTTTTTAAGTGTACCTTGGTTTTAAATTGTGATTTGTAAGAACTTTAAGAAAATACTCATACATATGTTTGGAAACTAGCAATCAACAAAATATACCACTCACTTACTGCTAAAACTACTCATAGCAATATGCAGGTTGGAGGGAGCAAACACAAAACAGAGTGGGCTTTGAGGATTACTCATGCACTGGTTAAAGGTATTAGAGCTTCATAAATCACTGGGATTACCCCAGATGCATGCAGCAGCGTGTGGGCGGGATTTGATTGCGAAATCCTAATGAACCAAACATAGGGGCAGTCGGCACGGATCGCTAGTCTGGTTCCTCGAATACGAAATACACTCTTCCAATAATTGGATATACAAACATATCAAGGTTCGCAGTTCTGCGCTTTTTAAATGGTCATACTTACTTACTCGGCAATTATCAGTTAAATTCGCGGAAAGCCGCTGGATGCGGGCAGCGCAGGACCGTTCGTCATGGAAATCCTTGGGGAGGCCTTTGTCAAGCAGTCGGCTGATATAATGCTGATGATCAGTTTAGGGTAATATGCAACATATTATCATTGCGTGTGCACAAGAGATCGTAGACGTCAAAGACAGAACCATCCATATTTCAGCGATAGCCAAGCTGCGCGTGACACTCTTGACTCCTACAAGGTCGACACTGGGCTGTTGTTAGATTGTGTAAAAGTCCTCAATAAGGTAGGCCGACACAACAAACTGCAACTGGTCAGGGCCCCTGAACACAAAGGAGTAGAAGGCAACGAAGAAACAGACAAACTAGCTAGAATGGGAGCACAGTCAACAATTTGTGGTCCAGAGCCAGGGATAGGGCTCCCTAGGAGCGCTATAAACAAGGTGTTAAAGGAACAGGCCGAAGGAAGACATAGCCTGACATGGCTATCTACAGATGGACTTAAAACACTCAACTCTTCATCGGTAAGATAACCACAGGTGCAACCAAATACATATGGAGGAACAGCAGAACATGTCCTTATGGCTGTAACAAGAGCATTGACGGGCCACTTTGTCACAAATGCACACGTGGAAAACCAGCCTGACGAACGAATCGACCTGCAGGCCTATGATGAAGATACACTGGAACACTTACTGTGTCACTGCGATGTCCTGGCTAGTAAGCGTATGTGCCTCCTTGGTGTTGGCTATCCAAACCGGAGGACTTAAACACTTTCCACTCAGCGGAATTGCTGCATTGATGCAGTATATCTTCGAGTAGGATAGATTGCAAGGGCCATAGGGGTAAACACAAAAGTCCCCCCACAGGGTCGAAGTGTCGCTGCGGTACAACCTCCAATCGTACAGATAAGATAAAATAAGTCACAGTCCAATACCCATAAAGCGTTCAAACAAAGTGAAAACAAGATGATTTTAATATTCTGTTCCGTAAAATAATTATAACTTTGTTATTTAACTTTACTTTGTCATACTTTGCATCAATGGAAAATTAATTTTCTGTGAAGTGATCAATAGAAACAAAACATATTAACACATTAAGTATTGAGAACTTTATAAACCAGGTAAATCTGCTTTGAAAAGTTAACTGTATTTTGGATTCATATCCATCATTTATTGGTAATTAAATATTATTACAAGTCAAAAAAAAAAAGAAGTTATTTTACACATTAAAGATAAATATTAAAAATACAGTTAAATTACCAATTCAGTTATCCAACCCGCACATATCCTGTATGTCAAAAAAACATGATTATTAATTTATGGAGTTACTCTGTATATTTTAGAGAATAAGTGAAAAAAAAAATATTAAAAAAATCATCGTAGGGACTAATTCCGGTACCTAGACATAAAAAAACTGGGAATATTGTTGAACTGGAAAGGGTGGAAATGTGTGAGTATGCTCGTACCTACCACCTACGGTATCGATCGAGCCGACCGGGGGGCAAACCACCTTACAGTGCACTATTATCGAGGTACCTACAAATTTTCGTCTTGGTCATATTTCGGTTGTTATGGGAAAGTGTAAAAATATTTGAAGATAGATTAAGAAAATAATTCTGTGTTCTTTCCTTTTATTCTGAGTAACCCCTTAAAATTTCACTAGTTTTTAACCGACTTCAAAAAAAGGCGGCGGTTTCTCAATTCGACCGTATATATTTTTTTAATGTGTGTTCGCGGATAACTTCATCATTTATGAACCGATTTGATGATTCTTTCTTTGTTGGAAAGGAGATATTCCAAGGGTCGTACCATGATAAGGAAACCAGGATCTGATGATGGCATCCCAGCGAAATCGAGGGAAAGCTTAGTTTCCTGTATGAAGTCGGTATTTTTTGTTCAAAATTATTTACACCCTGTTTATATTCACGTTAAACCGCTTAGGATTCAATAAAGTTAATTTCAGTTGAAATGAATCATTTTCAAGAGTTAAATTTATTATAAGAAAAAAAAATCACAACACAAGAACGCCTCATGGAGTCATGGTAACATGACCGGTTAGTACCAGGATGCGGAGAACAGCAAAGGATTCCTTTAAAAGGTCGTGACCTCATAAGATGTATGTCGCAGATCCGTCACGCAACGGACGGCGCGTGACACGCCCCAGGGTAGCAGAACTACATATACCTACTTCAGACAGCTTCGGGTATCCGGAACTTCGGATATTAGGTTGGAGGACAGAAGACAGACACATAGTTCTGATCAACAACCTTTTGTACTAACTCCTTGGACAAGAAAATGTTCGTGTATGAAAAATAAAAATACTTCTACCTATTCTTGTATGTAGTTTTTCGTATTTGTGGTATGTGAGTGGCAGCGCTTCCCCGCCAGTGAGGTAAAACAACCGGTCGCGATGTAGCTTGTTTATTAAAGGCTGGGAACCGCCGCCACTCACAAATAATTTGACTATTTCGATTTGTGGCTTCTCAAGTTAAGGGCGTATAAAAATCAATTTTCAATCTAGATCAGCGTTAGCACAGACGCACGTAGGGTCAAAATAATAGTAATTCATCGGAACCAATTCAGTTATCCCGGTTGTTATCACTTTATAACCCTGATGGCACAAAGCAATCCTTTTCAACCCAGATCGCACAAAGCAATCCTTTTCAACCCGAATGGCACAAAGCAATCCAGTTGAACCCTGGTGGTACAAATCCAACATTTTCAGAAGAGTTAGTATAGGGGTCCCTATGCCCTCTAGAACAGGTTAGGGTTAGTATATGGGCCCCTATGCCTTCTAGAACAAGTTAGCGTCACTATAGGGGTCCCTATGTCTTGTAGAACAAGTTAGGGTTAGTATAGGGGTCACTATGCCTTCAAGAACAGGTAAGGGTCAGTATAGGGACCCCTATGCCTTCTAGAACAAGTTAGTGTTAGTATATGGGCCCCTTTGTCTTCTAGAACAAGTAAGCGTTACTATAGGGGTCCCTATGCCTTCTAGAACAAGTTAGCGTCACTATAGGGGTCTCTATGCCTTCTAGAACAAGTTAGCGTCACTATAGGGGTCCCAATGTCTTGTAGAACAAGTTAGGGTCAGTATAGGTGTCACTTTGCCTTCTAGAACTGGTTAGTGTTACTATAGGGGTCCCTATGCCTTCTAGAACAGGTTAGTGTTAGTATAGGGGCCCCTATGCCTTCTAGAACAGGTTAGTGTTAGTATAGGGGCCCCTTGCCTTCTTGAACAGGTTAGTGTTAGTATAGGGGCCCCTGTGCCTTATAGAACAGGTTTGGATTAGTATAGGGGCCCCTATGCCACATAGAACAGTTTTTACGTTGTTCAATGGTCCCCAGAAGACCATCAGAAGATATACGAGGAATAAGCCGCAGATCCATCACGCAAAAAAGGACGGGAATCAAATAAAGTTTTGGGACTAAATACATTCTTTAACATAGTTCACCACAGAGATTTATCCAAAAATACGAGACTCTTAGGAGCACGCAACCCTACAGGAACTTGTAGGATGGACCGCATCCCATCGATCATGAGGCCCTGTGAGGCGTTCAATTTCGACGGGCGTGCCGTAATGTGTCGCATGCGCATGGTGCGCCTAGTGTAACTCATCTACTCGTCTGCAGCTGTGTAATATCTTGGTTATTGAGCCGCACCTTCCCACACTAAATACACTACAGGCACACCTTGGACACTTCATGCAACGGGCCAGAAATGACATTTCAAAAAAGGAATGACGGAACCAACAAAATGGCGGCGAAATCTTATATGTTCGATAACCAAACTGTAACCAATCTGTATCAATCTGAGTGACGAGGTGGTGAGGTCGCAATCTAGAGAGCGGCAGGGAGTGTCCATACTGTATGTTGTTATTAATATATATACTTTGCTACAGGGAAACATAAACAGCAAGCATATTAACAAAATATGAGTTCCGTAAGTATACTCATTATGAAATATTCAAGCAGAAACGAGCCGTCCGAACGAATAGCCGACTCGACACATGATGCATTATGCTAGGCCCTCTTTTGTTGGAGTTTCACCTTTATACTGAAGCACATAAAGTCAAGTGGGGTTTTTTGGAGCAAATAGGGCCAACCTCAGATACTATAACAGTAAGAATAATTTAAATGGCTGGGATTTGTTCGGGTTTCGACACGTGAGCAGCGACACATTTACAGGCAAAGTAACGAACAAACGAAGTAAGTATGGTATAATAGTACCTAGCAGGAAAACAAGCGCCTAGAGTCGGACTCGAGCGCCTACGTTTCCAAACCGCCACACCTCTCCAAACAAGTTCAACAATGATACCTATTCATTTCAATCAAAAGACATTATCGCGAGCAACAGAAAAAACATAATTCAGTTTGGAGTCAAGCACGACTCACACTTGGCCAGTTTTTATTATCTGTTGTTTTAATTTAGGGTTTGTTCTTTAATGACACCAAAATACACCCTTGTGTGTATTAATTAACATTTTCAATGGTACGCAAAAAAAATTCTTCTTATTCTTCCATCTTCCTTAATTTGTTGGTAAATCCCCCACTGGGCCCGCGTGGTCGACTAAGGCCCGATCGCCCTAATCCAGGGTAGGCTGGAGGCCCTCGGTGGGGACGTATATGAGCTGATGCTGATGTGATGAAATCCCCCATAATAATACATATTATGTAAAAATTTCAGCGGGCTACCTATTCACGGTTCAAAAAATACAGCGTTTGAGATAAAGTTCAATACATTCTAAAATACGTTGCACCCGTTTCCATTTGTTACCTCTTTAGGTCCACTTTGATAAACATAGCACAAAAAAAAGTTGACTGTCCTGAGCTCTTGGACAAAATAAGTTTGATGCGCGTAACACCACCTCGTCACTTTCGTTGTTCTAGATTGCTTTATGTCCCAAGTGTCAAGTCTAATTATAGGAAGAACAGCTTCTCGGTCCGAACCGCTAGAGTAAATTGGTTTCCGAAAACAAAACTATAGATCTCTTCTGCAGTAGCTCTAACTCTGTCCGACGTTTCATTTCTTTAGAATTTTTCAACAGCACCGAAAGAAGTTTAGCGTGTATTTTATTGTTACATACAGGGTGCTACGCGGCTACGCCTGTTCGTGATGAGGATCAAAGGAGAATATGAGGCCAACTGAGCTAAGAGTACCGGAAAACTTACAAGACGCAAAAACTTCTGCCATACGCAAAAAGCACGGGATTATTTTATTACGATTTATAATTTATTGTACTTACCTGGTTCCGTAGTCTTTTGCTCCTTATCAGAGGCAGGACCAATTGGCATTATGAGATAGGGACATTAGAATATTCTTTTTTTTTCTAAATGTATATGGTAAAAGATTTTTGTGATTTCTGAAATTTCTACTACTCTTTACTTTTGATCCCAATAGAAAACAGGATCAATTGGCGTCATTAAGTGTAAAAGTTCCTTTTTCTTGCTGATTTTACTCACCTAAAAATTAGTAAAGGTCTCCTAAGAGCATCCCAGTAGCCGCTCCCATATCTTTTACTTACTGGTATCAAAGTATATATATCGCAGCCATCTGGTTAAATCTACCCGTTGATTGAATGGGGACATTCAATTGAATGACTTGCCGAACGTTGATTGAACAAGCTTCACTCGACGTTCAACTAGTAGGCTAATTGTAAGCTAGGCCGAACGTTGATTGAACAAGCGTCACTTAACGTTCAACTAGTTGGCTAATTGTAAGCTAGGCCGAACGTTGATTGAACAAGCGTCACTCAAGTTTCAACTAGTTGGCTAATTGAAACCTAGGCCGAACGTTGATTGAATTAGCGTCACTCATTGTTCAAATAATTGGCTTATTGTAAGCTAGGCCGAACGTTCAGCCAAGTCGATGAAAGTTACATTCAACGACCTGGCCAGTTGTCCTTTAGTCATTCAATTGAATGTCGCCATTCAATCAACGGGCTAGCCTTTCAATCAAATGACAGATTTAAACAGATGGCTGTGACATATATATTAGTTCTAACACCTGAATTATTAGTTGGAAGAAAATCAAGTACGCGGGTGACCGCGGAAGAAAACTTTTAGGTTAAACTGAACGCTTTTAGGACCAAAAATAGTTGCAATATGTGAGCAAATTTACCGTGTAACGAGCACTGAGTCTACATTTTCAGGACTTTTACGCTGAAATGTATGCCTAAAAATATATAAATTAACTATGAAAATATATGATATGTAATGAAAATATATAAATGAGGAATAAAATAAATATGTAGGTACCACCTACATAAAAATGGTCAAAAATTAAGCAATTCTCCCAAAAAACTTTCCAAGTGGTATTTATATATTATTGTTTTGTCTATTTTATGACTTATTTTTTTTCTTGTGCTAACATTGCAACGTTGTGACTTAAAGGAAGAACAAATAAATAAACACACTTGCACATCTATAAAGTTGGTTTCCTGAATAAATAAAACATATCATTAACATAGTGTAATAAATCAGCTGTCTGCCTCACATACGCGCACCATCAATATCGGCACATACCATCGATACTCCTAGCTCCTGAAATATTCATCGTTACGACCATATTCATGATATATTGCCGTCGCATCTCATTACCTTGAAGCTTTGCCTTATAATAATAACCGAATCGATAATAAAAGTAATTAAAAAAAAGTCAACTTCAATATGAAATGAATTCTAAATTATGTAATAATTATTTATAGACGAAATTAACCAACAAAAACCGGCCAAGTGCGTGTCGGGCCACGCGCCATGTGGGGTTCCGTAGTTGCCATTATCGCGTCCATATCTAATTTTCAAATTTCCAAATACAGCGGTTCAGTTGTTAGGGGGTGGGGACACTCTACTCCAACAAAGTTTAGCACTTTCAAGCCTGTTTTTTCGAAAACGGAACCCTCAATTAAAAAAAGGTCTTAAAAGACTCACAAATATTTTTAAACGAATTCAAAAAAGGAGGAGGTTTCTCAATTCGACCGTATATATATATATTTTATGTTTGTTCGCGGATAACTTCGTCGTTTATGAACCGATTTTGATGATTCTTTTTTTTTGGAAAGAAGAATCCCAGGGAAATCGAGGGCAACCCTCAAATTTTCTAAGCAAGTATTACGTGTTTCATATGTTTTCTAAAGCTATTAAAATATTTACATTTGGCAGTCATTATCTCATGATGATGAACTGATAAGAAAGGTACAACTCATTAACGGGTATGAGTTAGTGGGTAATTCTTTAAATATAGATAGAAACGTAGGTACGCATAGACCGATAGTTGTATTATTTCCGGTTATTCATATGAGCTGATGATGGACGATTTAACACTCACGCCGCTGAGATGATGATGGAAGCCACATGACTCTGTATCTTTTAATGAAACACATGCATTATGATTTGATGATTCCTATTGGCGAGTAGGTGATTGGGTTAAACGTTGTTAGAAAGACAGCATTATCACTAAAAATAAAGCAAATAAAAAAGTTAAAAATACTGAAAAACGACTTCAAAATGATATTTACTCAAAAGTATGAAATAATATTAATATACTTAAATACACGACACTAACCAACAATAACGAAATCAAAGGTGGGTACGAATTAAATTAGGGGCTTAATTTTTTTTGAGGTCGGTGTAAGCAAACCACTGAATCTAAAACATTTGATACGTAAGTGCTGACACCGAAGTTTTTCAGTTTTTTTAAACTTTTTTTTTAAGCTCTAACCAACGATACCCCACACGACTGGGTTTGACGAAAAAAAATTATCCCCACTTTACTTGTAGGGGAGGTACCCTTAAAAAGTTTATAGTTCTCTTTGAGTTATTATTATTATATATATATCTTTGCCAAATTTCAGCTCTTAAGTACCAATAGTCTAGGAGCTAGGCCGTGGACAGACAGACAGACATGACGAAACTATAAGGGTTCCTTGTTGTACTACGGAACCCTAAAAAAGGTACTAATCGGAAAAGAAAAATACAAAATACTATTTACTTGGCACTTGGCGACGAATCAGATTAAATAAAATTATTTTGAGCCTAAACAACACAAATTAGGTTATGACGCAATTAGCACGAAGGTTAGTAACAGCATGCAGTTACCAAATTAGTAAAGTTTTAGCCTTTTAGTCAACATCTCCATGGAGTCAGGTACTTTTAGTTAACCTCTCCATGGAGCCAGGTACTTTAAGTCATACTCTTCATGGAGCCAGGTACTTTTAGTCAACCTCTCCATGGAGCCAGGTACTTTTAGTCAACCTCTCCATGAAGCCAGGTACTCTTAGTCAACCTCTCCATGGAGCCAGGTACTCTTAGTCAACCTCTCCATGGAGCCAGGTACTTTTAGTCAACCTATCCATGGAGCCAGGTACTTTTGGTCAACCTCTTCATGGAGCCAGGTACTACTCTTAGTCAACCTCTCCATGGAGCCAGGTACTTTTAGTCAACCTCTCCATGGAGCCAGGTACTTTTAGTCAACCTCTCCATGGAGCCAGGTACTTTTAGTCAACCTCTCCATGGAGCCAGGTACTTTTGGTCAACCTCTTCATGAAGCCAGGTACTACTCTTAGTCAACCTCTCCATGGAGCCAGGTACTTTTAGTCAACCTCTCCATGGAGCCAGGTACTTTTAGTCAACCTCTCCATGGAGCCAGGTACTTTCCCTGACAAAATCAGGTTACCTATCTGTTGTCAAACCACTCCACAAAAGTGGTGAAAGGACAATAAGATATTTCTCAATTTTTTTTTAAATGTTCTTCATGAAACTTATGGCATTTTTTACTAAATTTACGTCATATTTAAAACAAAAATCAGTTTGGTTAAAAAAAACCACGTCATTGGCTAACTTTTCTTTGATAAAGACAATCAGAAGATTCGATATGACGTGCTATTGCTTATTCTTTTACTCTCTAATGAATGTAGGTATGGGGAGGGGGAGAGGTGAGGCCCGATTCGTGGGTGCTGGAACGGCCTAAAGCACAACCAACTTCATTCACAAAATTGCGGTGTTAAATCGACGAAGTTGTTTCCAGTGATTGGTACACACTTAACAGTCAATATCCTGAAAACTACTGAACCGACTTTGATGAAACTTGCACTATTTATTAAGTTAAGGTGCTTAATCCAATAAAAAATATTGCATTTCGATTTCTAGTTTCTGAGAAATACGTGTAAGAACAAACATACACATATAAAATTTAGCACAATTGTTTAGAGACCCACATAGACTAACAATATTACATACAAACGGGTCATTTTTGAAGTCGGTAATAAAAAGTAATAAAGTACATATCTTCGCTCGCATATAACAAACTAGATACAAAGCTGCACTCGCATTGCACCTAGGCCTACCCGCATTACTTTCAACTATTTTCGTGATTAATATCATGCGCCTTGGTTAAAAATTGAGAAAGTTATGCTTCTATGGCTGATTGCAACTGTCTGTGATAGACGGATGGACAGAAGGATCTCCGATACATAAAACCTTCGGAGAAATAACAGCACCCTACAAATAGCTCCACATTCCAAATATCTCATTTTATTCACAGTAGCCTACGCGAGCTACGTTCTACGCCTACATCGTAGTACTGCTACGCGTGTACTACGTATATACTCGTAGTGTCATGTTGCATTTTTAGTTCTTTTCTTTGTATTTTTCAGTGTTTCTGTCCTCCTTTAGGGTTCCGAAGTCAACAAGGAACCCTTATCGTTTCGCCATGTGTGTCCTTCTGTCTGTCTGTCCGTCTGTCCGTGGCTTATCAGACTATTAGAACAGAAAGTTGTAATTTGGCATGAGTATACATACACATTAATCACGTCGACAAAGTGGTACAACAAAATCTTTAAAAAAAATTTACGAGTGAAGCTGCTCAGAAGGGGTGATTTTTTTTCGTTGACGAACCCTCTCGTGTGTGGTATAGTTGAGTAATTCAAAGCTACTAAGGGTTTGCTAAAACCATTTTTCGATTCAGTCATTTAAAAAAGACGTGTGGCACTCGGGGACTGCCGCGGTAAAGCTATTGCATAGGATTTTTTATTAACTTATGGAATTATATTTATTAATCGCCATCATCAATCGCTATCGTCAATCGTCATCGTCAATCGCCATCGTCAATCGCCATCGTCAATCGCCATCGTTAACCACCATCGTCAATCGCCATCGTCAATCGCAATCGTCAATCGCCATCGTCAATCGCCATCGTCAATCGCCATCGTCAATCGCCATCGTCAATAGTCAATCGCCATCATCAATCGCCATCATCATGATGGATAGATAGATGGCACTGTAAGTTTTTTAGAACTCAATATATTTTTTTTTGGGGTGTCAGGTTTTATTTTCGTTACGAAATTTCTTGATTCGGTCCTCTCAAAGCCCGCGATAAAAGCTATACAATAGCTTGAAAAAAAAATTGGACCCACCTTACTAAAATGCATAAAAATGGTCGATCAGCTGAGCGATTTATTTATTAAATTTATATTGATTTATTAGATGTATAAAGAGTTAACACATTTTTGGCGATTTCAGCACAGTCGTTGAACAAAAGTTGATCAGTATAATGAGTAAAAGCCCCAGAAACAAATTTTGGACTTCTCATTCAAATTTATGAGCGTCGACTGATCAACTTTGTATTGGGAGTTCATTTTTAGGGTTCCATACCCAAAGGGTAAAAACGGGACCCTATTACTAAGAGTTCGTTGTCCGTCCGTCTGTACATCTGTCACTAGGCTATATTTCATGAACCGTGATAGGTAGACAGTTGAAATTTTCTGCATTTCTGTTGTGACTATAACAACAAATACTAGAAATTTGAAAAAGTGAAAACTAGTTTTTTTTTTAATGTAAAGAAACTAGCGCAATCTTGTATGATAGTACGGAACTGAAGAAACAAGCGCCATCTAGTATGATGGTACAGAACCCTATGTGTGCGGTTCTGAATCGCACTTGACCGGTTTTTTTACAACGTCAGCAAAATTGTAGACCAAAATTACGAGCAGTTTTGTTTCGTGTTTGTACTCATAAATAAATGTCCAACTGCTGCTGAAAAAATTGAAAAAATTTAATTAAATATTTCTGACTCTACGACATCTAATGCAATGAAGATTTATTCCTACTTTGTGACTTTTCAGATAAAAAAGTTAATTAGCCTGCTCTTCTTAATGAGATTATGTTCATTATCACGTCAGGCAAGTCGCAGTGTACAGTGCAGTGTGGTGGCACGGTACGCTGAAGGGACGTTGCTGCCAATCCTCCAGTTTTTTTTTTAAAATCTCTTAGTCGCTTCTTACGACATTCTCGGGAAAAGATGCGGTGTGGTTGGTTCTATTCCACCGCAGGCCAGTTAGTTAAATCTAGAAATTGAAATCCACTGCAGGCGCGTAAAAAACATGCCAATCTAGCTTCCTTGCATCAACCACTCTAAAGGCACCACTCCCCCACTCCCTACAGACAAGGACACGACCTTCCATTTGCGTATTGACAGATTAGTGGCGGGTTTCATTACTCAAACACAGCCTGTGTAGTGTGTGGTAGGGACAAAACGGATGTTCAATCGGTCGTATTGGTAGATTTAGAGACGATTAGATTGGATCTCATCTAATTTCAATTCTTACTTATATTATAAATGTGAAAATGTGTATGTTTGTTACCTTTTCACGCTTCAACGCCTTGACCAACCTTAACGAAATTTAGCATGCAGGTAACCTGTGCCATGGGAAAGGACATAGGCTATTTTTTATTCCGTGAAAATAGCATAATCCGATGCAGTTCTTGAGGGTACTGAAAAAAAAACATTTTTTTGGTTCATTTCTTTGACATCGCAACGGAACAATAGATTGTTGTGATTTTTTGCACAGGGATAGTTAAGAGAGTGGGTAATAATATAGTCTGCTAATCAGAATAGCCCGATCTGGGATAGGGATTTGGAGAAAACTAATGTCCACGCTCGCGAGCCGGTTGCGGCTCGTACACCACTCAAAGACAGTCATAAAAACAATGTCCACGCGTACGAAGCCCCGGTCAAAACCTAGGTACCAATAATAACTACACGTTTTAATTAAAAATTAAAAACCCGACTGCATACAACTTAACCCCTCTTTTTAAATCCTATGTCAGTAACGGATCAAGACGAATCTATATTTTTTGGCCTATCGAGTAAAAATGTATCCTTTTCCACTCATGGATCACGACGAATCTAACGACACCTCGCACTCTAAAATCCATCAAGACGTTTAGTCTACAGAGCGTGCCTAAAGTACATACACTCGAAAAACATGACCCTCCTTCTGGCGCAGTTGGGTAAAAAAATAAAGTTTGGTGACACTCTTATGTGGTGAAAACGTAATTACTAATATTGTAACATTTTTTATTGACGCATTTGAGCTTTGATATAACCAAATAAAGTGAAATATGAAAATCAGGAACATTGTTGTTTTACGAAGAGATGCGCCACCTCGCCGAGTCGAACGCGCGCCACGCGCCAGCACCAACAGCATGCCGTGCGCCCCCCTGCGCTTGATGGACCCACGGGCGCTGCTGGATACGGCTGCAGGCATACTAACAGATACAAGGGCAGTGCAGGTATTCTAACACCTTCAGATAATAGATAAGCAAAAAAGTATTTCCACCGAATCTGTTTCAATTGTAATTATTTTGTCCTTCGTTTGCCTGTTAGCGATTAACACTAGAAGCACCAATGTCAATAATTTATCAACTATGTCTGAAATAAATGCTTATTATTTTATTACAACAACACGGTGAAATAATTTTTGAAATAGGTCCAATAGTTTTTGAGTTTATTCGTTACAACATACAAAAGTACAAATCTTTGCTCTTTATAATATTAGTTTACATTACGTAGACGTAGATGACGTACAAATCCTGACTAGCCGCCCTTAAAATCTTAAAGTCCTTAAATCTTGCTCATAACTGCTTCTGAATTAGTTAATGTCTTCTTTATTAAAAATTTGAGTGCGTTTGACTGCATCTCACTTGATGGAAAGTGACGATGCAGTCGAGGACGATACATGCAAACTCAAATAATGCCTAGCCACTCCCGCCCTGAAGGTCACCAAATTGTTATAGACGACAAATACTGACCCAGGCAAGGAATTCCACTCTCTTGCTGCCCTAAATGATGATAGGTGACAGAGGTGTCTATTTTAGTTTCAGATAATTGAGATTAAACATGATCCGTCAGGAAGCAAAATGCAAGAAGCCAGCCTGGCCCAACAATTAGCAATTTAATGCTTTTAAATAAATATCAAATAAAAAGCGTCGGTGGGTCAACCGGTAACGACTCGGTCCTCCTAACCAGAGGTGTCGGGTTCAAATCCGGATGGCCAATGTACCAATGAGTTTTTCGAAACTTACGTACATATACTCACCGATTGCTTTATAAGTGAAGGAAAACATCGTGCGGAAACCTGCACACACCTGCGAAGAAACTCGGAGGTTGTGTGTGAAGTCGACCAACCCGCACTGGGCCCGCGTGGTCGACTAAGGCACGATCGCCCTAATTCAGGGTAGGCTCGAGCCCCTCGGTGGAGACGTATATGAGCTGATATGATGATGCTGATGAAATAAATATCCATTAAAATACGCCACAAAGCCTAAGACGTAATAACTACTCGACTAAGTTAATATCGCAAACGCCATTACAAATCAAATGCATCAGCAGTCAAACTAATAAAAAAGAACCATTGAAATTTCACTAAAGTCTAACTAGTAAATTTATTTCAAATTGACGATATTTTCGTTTAATTAAAACACGTGACAGTTATTACATACGCTCGATAGGATACTAGGATGATATGAACCTCAGGGAGATTTTGTGCGTAAATTATTTTACTAGGGAACGTTGGCCCTCGTCAAAAACCCTCGTCATACCACACAAAAGCCGCCAAATAATCGCGGACCACTCGCTTTAATAATTTGAATATGATGGTCAACGTTTATGTTGCCTCTGTACCCTTACGCTAGGCTTTGTAGTTACGGTCAGAATTAAATTATAATTAACTCTGGAATGGAGGCCTTGAATTAACGAAAAAATGGAATCTAATAACATTACAAAAATTAGACCATATGATTGCGGACATTTTACTCCGCATTCTCAAAACCAAAGGAGGAAGACAAAATGCTTAGGAAATATCAAGTTTAAACATTGCATCGCTTGTGCTAAGCGTAAATTTAAATAAAAAATACCTCCGAATAAAAGCGACGGACGGACGAAATTTCGGTACTTGAAGCAAATTTCGATCATACGAGTACCTGCAACTCACATTTAACTCGGTCAAGGACTCTTATACCTCTATTCACTAATAAATAATAAAAAATTCAGTAATTTCAAAGTCTATAGTTAGTTAGTTATACTCAGATCTGTGTTAAGTCATACAGCAAAATACAGAAAATAAAAAAAGAGAAGCCATAATTCCAGTATGGCACTCTGCCACACCCAGCAGGCTCAGCGGACATGAAGTGAGGAGAACCTGCGGAGCAGAACGGAGTCCATCCCGTCTCCAATCATATTCAGCACTTTGTTCGAACCTCACCTTACGCGAAGCAAAACTGACGCAACTAATTAATTGACTAAATTATGCATTTAATGAATGACAGAAACACAAAACTATTTTTTTTTACATTTGAATGTTTTTTTTTACCTTTTTCGTAAGTTTAGTGTCCACATAACTATTAAATAAAACTATAACGTTAATTTCAACAACTTCTAGCAACTTTAGACCTACGGTATCCTTACAATTTTACGTTTGTATCGTGAAATACAATCGAAATAACAAAAATAAATTTGTCTTCAAAAAAAGCCACATCTCCGAATATATTAAGTTTATTTTTTATTTTTTAAAACACCATTTTTATTTTCTCCAAAATTAAGATAACGGTTCCTAAGAGCGTTTTTCTCTATCTCTTATAGTTTAGAATTTCCCCATACTGCCCCTTAAAAAAATTCACCCTGTTTAACAAAACTTTATCAATTATAGTAATAAAAGACAGACGCGGTGGGGGGACTTTGTTTTTTAATATGTAAGAGTATAGTTATATCACTCATGTACTGCTGTGAGCATCAATTTAATATTTTTATTTTATTTTATTTTATTTGTATATAAGAACACATACAGTCGCATTTAAAGAATGCAGCTTAAAAATTTAATATGTACGAGTATAGTTATATCACTCATGTACTGCTGTGAGCATCAATTTAATATGTACGAGTATAGTTATATCACTCATGTACTGCTGTGAGCATCAATTTAATATTTTTATTTTATTTTATTTGTATATAAGAACACATACAGTCGCATTTAAAGAATGCAGCTTAAAAATTTAATATGTACGAGTATAGTTATATCACTCATGTACTGCTGTGAGCATCAATTTAATATGTACGAGTATAGTTATATCACTCATGTACTGCTGTGAGCATCAATTTAATATGTACGAGTATAGTTCTATCACTCATGTACTGCTGTGAGCATCAATTTCACATTAGCCACACCACAGATTTTTTTTAAAATTTATTCGATCAACTTTACTTTACAGGATATGGCAAAATATATCCGATTTCTATTAAATATTAAATGTACAGGAGGCGTCAAAAAAGTGTGACCAAACGAAGCTCTGGCTTAAAAGGAACAGTTCGATTGAGCAGAAGGGGGGAGGGGGGAGGGGGGGGGGGGAGCAAACTTTGCGCGCTGTTGCCCTTTTACGATACCTAACTCGACAGCTAACGAGATTCCAATACCGTTACATATGTACGTAATAGCCGCGATATTTCACTTCCAATGATACATTTCTATTTCATTTTATCCTTCCATAAAATGGATTCGTTTCGACATCTGATATTGCAATTATAGACGCGTTTCCATGTGCCGGCGCCGACGCCGCCGTAGGTCTTACACACAGTAACGAGCATCAATAGGAAGGAGTTAATACATCTGGATTATACATATAATTATGTTTTAAATGTTATTGTGGATAAAAAAACCGACTGTTGTGGATAAAAAAACAACATATTCATAACTGAACTTTTTGTATATTTTTTTATAATTATTACAAATTTCATTGACCTGAGAGACCTTGCTCGTGGTCGTGCCCCGCCCACCAGTCTTTCGATAATGGTGTTGTCTAAACATGATCGAATATAAGATAACACTCAGAGCGAACAGACTGATCACTTTACAACTCTGCTGATTGATGATCGATCGCTCCACCAATTGTTCGAGATTGTTCTGGACACGTAGCGCGGCAGCGATGCAGACACAGAACTTGGCTGAACTAACTTACAAAGTTTCTCAGAACTGTAATTCAAGAGTTCTTCGATGCGTAAACACATAAGAAGCTGGGTATAGATTAAAAAATCGTAGAAACGGTACCCCATGGTAACTTCTAATTTGAATATCTTATAAATGAATAGACCGATGCTAATGAAACTATACACTTAAGCAAAACACGAATTATAATTAGATCAGCGTATTTTAAGATTACTATTAAAACCGGCCAAGTGCGAGTCAGAACCGCTCACAAAGGGTTCTGTAACATCATACAAGATGGCGCTAGTTTCTTCACGTTTGAAAAAACACGTTATTTTTATTTCTCACTTCCCATATTTTTTCAATTTTTCTAATTTTTAGTATTTGCTGTTATAGCGGCAACAGAAATACATCATATAGGTAGCTATCACTGGTGACAGACGGAAAGACATACAGACAGACGACAGCGGGGTATTAGTAAAAGGGTCCCGTTTTTACCCTTTGGGTACGGAACCCTAAAAATCAACTTAAAGTCACTATAATTTAGGACATTGAGTAGGTACTAGCACATTAATAGCTTGCCGCGGGGCGCTTTACAAATCCCAAGTTGACGGGTCCTATGCCGATATCAACAAAGTCGTGAAGCAAAAGTTGATCAGTATGATTAATTGAATCCCAAGTTGACGGGTCCTATGCCGATATCAACAAAGTCGTGAAGCAAAAGTTGATCAGTATGATTAATTGAATCCCAAGTTGACGGGTCCTATGCCGATATCAACAAAGTCGTGAAGCAAAAGTTGATCAGTATGATTAATTGAATCCCAAGTTGACGGGTCCTATGCCGATATCAACAAAGTCGTGAAGCAAAAGTTGATCAGTATGATTAATTGAATCCCAAGTTGACGGGTCCTATGCCGATATCAACAAAGTCGTGAAGCAAAAGTTGATCAGTATGATTAATTGAATCCCAAGTTGACGGGTCCTATGCCGATATCAACAAAGTCGTGAAGCAAAAGTTGATCAGTATGATTAATTGAATCCCAAGTTGACGGGTCCTATGCCGATATCAACAAAGTCGTGAAGCAAAAGTTGATCAGTATGATTAATTGAATCCCAAGTTGACGGGTCCTATGCCGATATCAACAAAGTCGTGAAGCAAAAGTTGATCAGTATGATTAATTGAATCCCAAGTTGACGGGTCCTATGCCGATATCAACAAAGTCGTGAAGCAAAAGTTGATCAGTATGATTAATTGAATCCCAAGTTGACGGGTCCTATGCCGATATCAACAAAGTCGTGAAGCAAAAGTTGATCAGTATGATTAATTGAATCCCAAGTTGACGGGTCCTATGCCGATATCAACAAAGTCGTGAAGCAAAAGTTGATCAGTATGATTAATTGAATCCCAAGTTGACGGGTCCTATGCCGATATCAACAAAGTCGTGAAGCAAAAGTTGATCAGTATGATTAATTGAATGCCAAGTTGACGGGTCCTATGCCGATATCAACAAAGTCGTGAAGCAAAAGTTGATCAGTATGATTAATTGAATCCCAAGTTGACGGGTCCTATGCCGATTTCAACAAAGTCGTGAAGCAAAAGTTGATCAGTATGATTAATTGAATCCCAAGTTGACGGGTCCTATGCCGATATCAACAAAGTCGTGAAGCAAAAGTTGATCAGTATGATTAATTGAATCCCAAGTTGACGGGTCCTATGCCGATATCAACAAAGTCGTGAAGCAAAAGTTGATCAGTATGATTAATTGAATCCCAAGTTGACGGGTCCTATGCCGATATCAACAAAGTCGTGAAGCAAAAGTTGATCAGTATGATTAATTGAATCCCAAGTTGACGGGTCCTATGCCGATATCAACAAAGTCGTGAAGCAAAAGTTGATCAGTATGATTAATTGAATCCCAAGTTGACGGGTCCTATGCCGATATCAACAAAGTCGTGAAGCAAAAGTTGATCAGTATGATTAATTGAATCCCAAGTTGACGGGTCCTATGCCGATATCAACAAAGTCGTGAAGCAAAAGTTGATCAGTATGATTAATTGAATCCCAAGTTGACGGGTCCTATGCCGATATCAACAAAGTCGTGAAGCAAAAGTTGATCAGTATGATTAATTGAATCCCAAGTTGACGGGTCCTATGCCGATATCAACAAAGTCGTGAAGCAAAAGTTGATCAGTATGATTAATTGAATGCCAAGTTGACGGGTCCTATGCCGATATCAACAAAGTCGTGAAGCAAAAGTTGATCAGTATGATTAATTGAATCCCAAGTTGACGGGTCCTATGCCGATTTCAACAAAGTCGTGAAGCAAAAGTTGATCAGTATGATTAATTGAATCCCAAGTTGACGGGTCCTATGCCGATATCAACAAAGTCGTGAAGCAAAAGTTGATCAGTATGATTAATTGAATCCCAAGTTGACGGGTCCTATGCCGATATCAACAAAGTCGTGAAGCAAAAGTTGATCAGTATGATTAATTGAATGCCAAGTTGACGGGTCCTATGCCGATTTCAACAAAGTCGTGAAGCAAAAGTTGATCAGTATGATTAATTGAATCCCAAGTTGACGGGTCCTATGCCGATATCAACAAAGTCGTGAAGCAAAAGTTGATCAGTATGATTAATTGAATCCCAAGTTGACGGGTCCTATGCCGATATCAACAAAGTCGTGAAGCAAAAGTTGATCAGTATGATTAATTGAATCCCAAGTTGACGGGTCCTATGCCGATATCAACAAAGTCGTGAAGCAAAAGTTGATCAGTATGATTAATTGAATCCCAAGTTGACGGGTCCTATGCCGATTTCAACAAAGTCGTGAAGCAAAAGTTGATCAGTATGATTAATTGAATCCCAAGTTGACGGGTCCTATGCCGATATCAACAAAGTCGTGAAGCAAAAGTTGATCAGTATGATTAATTGAATCCCAAGTTGACGGGTCCTATGCCGATATCAACAAAGTCGTGAAGCAAAAGTTGATCAGTATGATTAATTGAATGCCAAGTTGACGGGTCCTATGCCGATATCAACAAAGTCGTGAAGCAAAAGTTGATCAGTATGATTAATTGAATCTCAAGTTGACGGGTCCTATGCCGATATCAACAAAGTCGTGAAGCAAAAGTTGATCAGTATGATTAATTGAATGCCAAGTTGACGGGTCCTATGCCGATATCAACAAAGTCGTGAAGCAAAAGTTGATCAGTATGATTAATTGAATCCCAAGTTGACGGGTCCTATGCCGATATCAACAAAGTCGTGAAGCAAAAGTTGATCAGTATGATTAATTGAATCCCAAGTTGACGGGTCCTATGCCGATATCAACAAAGTCGTGAAGCAAAAGATGATCAGTATGATTAATTGAATCCCAAGTTGACGGGTCCTATGCCGATATCAACAAAGTCGTGAAGCAAAAGTTGATCAGTATGATTAATTGAATCCCAAGTTGACGGGTCCTATACCGATTTCAACAGTCGGGAAGCAAAAGTTAAAAAATTTCCCCCTACCTTGATTATTGATTAATTAGGATTTCCACAGCAGCGTTCGGGAAGCTTCGCAATATCTTTACGTCCCAGATACCGCAGTGTCTTAAGACCAAGGTCTTCGACCAATGTGTGTTGCCAGTGATGACGTACGGAACTGGGACATGGTCGCTTACTGGGCCTCATAAGAAGGCTCAAGGTCACCCAAAGGGCAATGGAGCGTGCTATGCTCGGAGTTTCTCTGTGTGAACGAATCAGAAACTAGGAGATCCGTAAGAGAACCAAAGTAACCGACATAGCTCTCAGAATTGCTAAACTTATGTGACAGTGGGCGGGGCACTTTGCTCGTAGAACATATGGCCGTTGGGGCAGTAAAGTTCTCGAGTGGCGACCACACACCGGAAAGCGTAGTGTAGGCAGGCCTCCCACTCGGTGGACCGATGACATGGTAAAGGTCGCGGGAAGCCGCTGGATGCGGACAGCGCAGAACCGGTCGTCGTGCAGATCCTTGGGGGAGGCCTATGTCCAGCAGTGGACTCCCTTCGGCTGATATGATAATGATGAGGATTTCCACTATGATAAAATTTCCCTTAGTATTTTTACCCCAAAAATGGCTCTAACAATTTAGATGAAACTGTAAGTTATTATACCTATATATGATCTGCTTTATGGAGTAGTTTGTTATTCCAAGAAAAATCAACCTCTCAAACAAACACAGGTTGATTGATACTTTGTCTCAAAAATGGCTTTAACTTTATAAAACCTAAAACAGTGGGTAATGAAACTTTGGGAATAACTATGACTTTTTAAGACCTACTGTATTAGTTCATTATTCCAGGAAATATCTGAAGCTACTTTCCATACAAATTCAAATTATTTGTAAACATTTCATCAAGTCTGGTAAAACTTTATTTCTTTGCAACTTAGGAAGCGTAGTGTTATTAGTGATTTGCGTAGGCCCGACTACACTAGACGATGAAGGTTTCGCGATAAAGTATACACAGCGTGGCTTTACTATTTATGTACACCATAACTTTCTCAAACAATGTAACTAGATAAACACTCATGCCGCCGAATACTGTCTTATTGTTTGTCAACTCTCACGGCGCCGTTTTTCGGACGACAAAAGCTATGAATAATTCTAAGACTGCAATTAGGAACGTTATTTTCGTAAACATTCTTCCGAAAAAGTTAAGTTGGAACTTTCATATCTAAGATTCATGAGCCTCGATTGACCAAGGTAATTTCCAATGAAAATCAAATAAAAGAATTAAGTTTTTACCTTTAATTTACTTGAAAAACGTCTTGGTGTTCATTATTATATGCCATGATTTGAACAACTTTATGACGTATTTTATACAAGACCTTTAGTCGAAAAAACATATTTTTCTGCTGAAGGATTTGTACAAAATAGAGGGCGGGTGGGTGCCCGGTTGGGATCCGGTTTCCCGCCGATTTGGCAATATTAAGGACGCAGTACCCGGTAGTTACGCACGGGTAATTGGCAACCTCGCGAAAAGTATCTGATGTAGTTTTACCTAGGACCTAGGACATGGTATGGGTCGTCTGCACCATTGAATTGAATGTTTACCTGTATTATGTTATGTTTCTGTTTCATTGTGTGCTGATTTTGTTGAAGCTTCTCTCGAAGCCAAATGTATCGTGGCGGTCTTCGGAACGGCGCGGGCGCCTGCCGCGTTGGCACTAAGATAGACCTGATGCCTGTGCACGGAGGCATATAAGCGAAGTCCACCAACTGAGTTTTGAATGGTTGATACTTTTGATTGTAGGTTCTTGGTGGAACTTTATATCACACATCTAATATATAAAATTCTCGTGTCACAGTTTTCGTACCCTTACTCCTCCGAAACGGCTTGACCGATTCTCATGAAATTTTGTGAGCATATTGAGTAGGTCTGAGAATCGGCCAACATCATTTTTTTTAGGGTAGGGTAGGGTTGGGTTGGGTAGTGTAGTGTAGGGTAGGGTAGTGTAGTGTAGTGTAGTGTATGTAGGGTAGGGTAGGGTAGTGTAGGGTAGGGTAGTGTAGGGTAGGGTAGGGTAGTGTAGTGTAGGGTAGTGTAGTGTAGGGTAGGGTAGGGTAGGGTAGTGTAGTGTAGTGTATGTAGGGTAGGGTAGTGTAGGGTAGGGTAGTGTAGTGTAGTGTAGGGTAGGGTAGGGTAGTGTAGTGTAGGGCAGTGTAATGTAATGTAAGGCGGTACGTAGTTCGCCGGGACAGCTAGTATTGGTATATATTTACACTAATTGCACGTGAAAGAAATAAAACTTCGTTTATAATTTGTCAGCGACCGGTTTCCTTAAGATGGTGTTCGAAACCGGTCGCTGACAAATTATAAACGCAGTTTCATTTCTTTCATGTGGAATTAGTCTAAATATATACCAATGTGTGTGAGTTTTTAATGCTTTGGTACGATTTTGTCTGCAAAATCCACAAATTGAGTTTAAAACGATCAATAAGTGCACTCAATGCCACAGGGCGGTGGATTTCTTCCAAAACAAACATAAGGTTATGCTTATTACGGAACCATACCTGAAATAAAAAAAATAAAAACAGAGGACATGACATTCCCTATAACCAAAATTATGACTAAAGCAAGAAGAGATTAGTTCTTATAACCTAAAAAAACAGAAATATAAATAAACATAAAAAATAATAACTTGGAAACTAAATTTAATTTTAAGCGTTTATTTTCTCAGTAATTCATAACAAAGACACTTACCAACATTACTTACTAAGAGTGGTTGCTAATTTATTTATTTTTTTATCAATAGAGCAGCTCTAAGAGTTACCCCGTGTAGTCAAATTGTCTAACTAAAACTTTATGACTTGCTCCATATTGCTTAAGTAAAAATATATGATTTGCTACATATTGCTCATATAAATTGACCTTTGGGAGCCGGGTCGTTCCTTTCCCTCTAATATGGTCGAGAGGAGCGATGGCTAAATCTCGCGTGATACTCGTGACCGGTTGCTCTCCGTGTAAACCACTCGACTGTTGTCAAAGGTATTATTGACATATTCAAAATTTTTAATGTCTAATTCTACCTTCTCATAATGTCCTAATGACATTATTTGAGTTGTATCATTGATTTTATTTCAAACGACTTCCAAAAGGGGAAGGCTGTCTTTTATTTTTGTTAGGGATGTCCTCGTAGATTGTGAACCAATTTTCATGATTCTTTTTTTATCCGATTTGATTAAATTGTACTCGGTTGTTGCGATTGAAATAGTTTTTTTAGAGTTTTCAGTGTTTCCAATTATGACATTATTAACTAATAATTATGTTTATTTTTTTATATTTTTCACAAATGTCATTACGTGTTTATGTTATACTAATTTGTGACCAGCAGAAAGAGTGTACCGGAGGGTAATGTACACCTATTTTGAATAAACATTTTGAAACCTTGAAATCTGAAATCTAACAATGGTCGAAGCAGATTTGTCTTAATCGATAATTCGTATCAATGTTATATTTTCAGGTAGCCTTCAAAATAAGTAAATGTGTTAAATATAACAGAACTATGTACCTACCTAATTACTAATTTAAATCTATCAACGTGTCTGTGACCAAAACTTTGCACTAAGTATTAGATAATTAGTAGAGTAATTAAATTTATTTATTTATTATTTTATTTTCAATCTTATTATAGAAAGAGATCTGTTAATATCTACTCATATCAAGTATTTGACAGATTTTTTTATTTTACTATTTTTTTCAATCTGGATATATGCCGCACTTTTTGAACTTTGTTTGCGAAATAATGAAAAAAGATGTCCAAACGGGCAAACATCTCAAATGCTGGCACCACCGTTTAAAATCATAAAATGGAACAAAAGCATTTTGTTTATACTGTGGTGGAGTCATACCAATATTAATAATAGACACTGTGAAGGACATTTTCACAACATCAGGAATGTTATTAAATTGACAAAATTGGATAAGGCTGAATATTTTATAATTTTTCCAACAACACGTTGTAAAATATTTTCAGCGCTTAGAATTCACGCGGCCATGTTGCTTGACTATTTTCCTTATTACGCTACAAATGACCAAGAATTAAATAGTATTATTAATTAGAAAACCTATCGTACACTAGCATACAATATGTGTACTAGGTAATTAGGGCATCATAACAGTAGAGGTGTATGCGGGCTCCCGAATGAGCCGCGTCGCCCGCGCCGCCGTCGCGCTGTGAATATCAATTAAGGAAAACTTTAGCAATATGCCTGGCGACGCGACGTGAGCCTCAGAGCACAACGGAGTCTATAATAAAAGGTTGCCGGCACCGCTACGCGTTTATTAGTTTTTGTTACATACTTATCGACAAACTCTGGATTTGTAATTAAAACCCCGGTAGGGTTCCGCCCCTAAACTTGTCGACACTCAAGGACGGAACCCTACCTGTGTGTCGACAAGTTTAGGGGCGGAACCCTACTCGACGCATTTAATACGCATTGAAAGACACCGCTGATCACAAAATAATATACGTCCTATGACGGTTTTTTACGTCCCCGTTTGGTAGTGCCACCATATAAAAGAACTAAAAATGTCAAAAAAACTTTTTTTTACTTAATGTTAATCATAGTTCAAAAAAGGAGTATATTTATAATTTATTTTGACTAACACTCCAGTATTAAAAGACCTTCCTTATAATTTGACATGTACAGTCAAGGAATTTATTTTCCAATCCACCTAAGGTTCAACATCGTATAGCAAACTGTCACCATAAGAGCTATTTTCGATTGACACTGACACATAGAAAAGCAAATGATAACTATTCGCAAAGAGGTTATCTGTAATTTAAAGTGACAAATAATACGTATTGACATTTCAATACTCTTACTACAAAGAAAATTTCGACCTTAATGCATTGCGAATGTCTAACGAAATGGAATTGACTGTACACATATGTATATTTTTTCCAATATGCCATGGGACGAACAACGATATGCCTTGAAATATCCTAAAGAAGGCTTGGGAGCGATGCGTAGATTTTTTGTAGGTCTCCGAAAACAGTCCTAGACGTAAATTGTAATTTACAGTAGCTGAGAAAACAAAATTCTAACAATTTTAGCTTTTTACGTTCGACAAGTTATTTAAGAGAACAGTACAAACGAAACTGAGACATGGTCGCTTACTATGAGCCTCTTCAGAATGCTCAAATTCACCCAAAGGGCGACGGAGCATGTTCAGGGTTTCCCTACGTGATCGAATCAGGAATGAGACCGGCATAGCTCTCAGAATAGCTTAACTTAAGTGGCAGTGGCCGGGTTGGGGCAGTAGAGTTCACAAGTGGGGACTGCGCAATAAGTAACACTCGATTGACCCGGGTGGTCAGGTAGAACTTCACATATATATACCATTCAGGTTTAATGATTGTGTTATATTTTGTTTTGAAATTGGTAAAGAAACAAAAAAAAACGGCCAAGTGCGAGTCAGAACCGCACACATAAGGTTCCGTACGGTCATACTAGATGGCTCTAGTTTCTTCATGTTTAAAAAAACACGTTTTTTGTATAGAGATCCCTCTTATTTTACATTTTTTCTATTTTTTAGTATTTATTGTTATAGCGGCAACAGCAATACATTTCAACTGTCTAGTTATCACGGTTCATGAAATACAGCCTGGTGACAGACGGACAGACAGACGGACGGACAGCGAAGTCTTAATAATAGGGTCCCATTTTTACCCTTTGGGTACGGAATCCTAAATATTAAAAAAAGGTTGTGCCTGATGGGCCGAGGGTCGTGGGTACGATTCCCACCCAGGGCAAACATGCGTGTGATGAACAGGTTTGTTTTTCTCTGTGACTGGGTGTTTCATAACTATCTATGTATGTAGGTATTTAAAAGTACATATTCAATTATGTATATCAGACCCTAGCTCACACAGTACACGGAATCCTACTTTGGGGCCAGATGACCGTGTGCGATTTGACCTGAATATATTTTTTTTAATCTGAAGCCGTTATAATTTTATATAAGATCCGAATTAGTTTTGTGAAGCGATATTTCATTTGCCAATTAGTTCTGCCTTCCTTCCCTACCAAGGCACCCCCCGCTTTCCCCGGATGTCCGTCGGCAAGCCGCCAAAATAACGAATTGCCGACGCCGAGATTCAATTTACAGTGCACTCCTGGTGCCCTGGTAGCTTGGGCGAGATGAAACTGGTCAAATTGGATTTAACCAGATTGACAAGTATTTTTCTTAACCAAAATAATTAAGAGCTTTAAACCTCTCGCAGTGTTAGTGCGACACTCTATATCTGGGGGCACGGCAGTGCCCCCGCCAAGTCGAGAAAAAAGCGGCACGGCCGTACCATCCTTTTCTCGAAGCAGTTCAGGCCATTTTCGACCCCCCCACAACTTCGTTGTAGATAAACCTAGAAGCCTGAATTTTCTGTACCCAAGCAGGCATCATATAAGCACGGTATATTCCAAATTTCATTCAATTTGAACCAGTACTTTAAGAATTATAACTAGTCAAAGTTTCCTAATTTGTCACTCACTGACTGACAGATCATCAAAATTCCAAGGCACTTCTAGCCGACATAGAAGATTCAAATTTAGAATACAATTAGTCTTTAGTGTATAAAGCAAGGAAGAACTCAAACATTTTGCAATTTCGGTCCAGTTTTCTAGTTACACAAACTACATAAATAACTTTGTAATCCCATATAAAATATATAGGATTACAAAGTTATTTATGCAGTCGCAGGACCGAACTCCTTGATTTACTAGTTTTTAAGGCGCAGTTCATGAATCAATGTAGTTTTCTACAAAAATAAGTGAAATCCCACCAAAAACATCCTGTAAAAACTAGCCAAGTCTCGATTGAGCTGCTTGTTTTTCTATAAAAAGTAATGTAATCTCTAAGCAAAGCCAAGCCTAGTCTAGGGTTCTTTACTGCGATTTCTTTATTATTATGGTTAGATTTTATGTGACTTGGCCGTTGACTTGGATGTCTCAAGGAGTAAATATGCATAAAGAATGTTCAACGGTAGGTCACATAAAATCTAACCATTATAATAAAGAAATCGCAGTAAAGAACCCTAGACTAGGCTTGGCTTTGCTTAGAGATTTCATTACTTTTTATAGAAAAACAAGCAGCTCAATCGAGACTTGGCTAGTTTTTACAGGATGTTTTTGGTGGGATTGTTATTACAATTGTAATGGCGATTCAAATAATCCACGAGCAGTAAATATGTGTCCAGTATTTCTAGTTATATTTTTTATTACAAAATACAGTATTTTATTCGGTGAAGGAAAACATCGTGAGGAAACCTGCACACACCTGCGAAGAAATTCGAAGGTTGTGTGTGAAGCCAACCAACCCGCACTGGGCCAGCGTGGTATTCATTGTAGACTCGAGCCCCTCGGTGGGGACGTATATGAGCTGATATGATGATGATGATGACTGTATTTTTATATTTTATCAAAGTTAAAATCTCAATAAATCCATAGTAGAAACAAGTTATAAGTTGTAACCTGGTTTTGTGGTAAAAGTGAGGTAAACAATAAAGAGGAATCACCCAAAATTCTCCGTCACCTTCAAAATCCAAACTTAGGTATAAAGTAAAAAAATATTGTAAGTTGTAGAAAATATTACAAGCCTAGCTAAAACAAAGCCGAATAACAAACATTTACCCACCGTGTATCAATTTCGAACCGCGTTGCATACAATACCATGAATATTTTTCACTTTACCAATATGCAAAGTCGATACAGCTCTGACGCCCCGGTATAGGCTAACTAAAAGTTACCAAATTGGGCAAACCCGGGTTGAAACTGACAGGTTTTTTGTTTGTCCTCGAAATGCCACCGGAGTCACGTAACTAACCCATTGAGTTCCGTATACCGGAACTCGAGCACCGGAAAACTGCGTTGGTTACAATTTTATTATGAGTGGCACAAGTAAGTATTTAGAAAAAGCTAAACAGTTATGTGTCCATCAGCCAACGATCACTTCAGAATCCAAGCAAGGGCGAGTGGACCGACACGAGCGCCGAGCGTTTGCGGCAAAGTGCCGGCAACGCAGCGGCAGGCCCCCGTCACTTAGTCGAGCAGGCGACTACAGGCCGCGCTCCGTTCGTCAGCGCTAGAGGGCCGTACTATCGCCGCCGCAATTCGCGCGCCGCCCGTGTACGCAGTTATAACCGCTAAGTCGAGCGCCGTAATACCCATGTTTCCGAGTATGCAAAGGAGTAGGTGAATAAATGCGTAAGTATTTTCGTTTTTTAAGGAAGTGAAATATCTGTTACGAAGTAACTAGTATCTCATCTGTGGCAGCGGCTCCATAGCTGGACCACGCTGGACTATGAAAACTCTTTCCTTTTTAGGGTTTCTAAAGAGCGAGGTTCTTGAGGTACGATGATGATGATGATGATCTATCCGACCGATTTCGGTCATGGCGACCACTTCGACTCCTAGCCGGTTTGCCGCGCGTGCGCTCGAAGATGGTTTATATAGCCAATCTACGCAGCGAAACACCTCGCGCACTGAGGGCATTTAAGTATGCCACCCTCGTAATTGTATGAAACGGTCGCAGGTGGTCGGGCCTTTAACTGGTCGCGTTTGGTATCAAGGTCAGCTTTACGCTGATCCTCGAACTCACGCACTTGCCTATTCACAATAAATTCTGCGCCATTCAGGCCGTTCTGCTTCCAAACTCTCCCATTGAGAGGGTTCTATTATTGCATCCTTTCATATTATGTCGCTTCATACCGAAGGAGTTGTCCGCCATGTTTCCGCTTACCCTCCTCCAGTTCAGAATAGAAGATGCGCTTCGCAATTCTCTCCTCCTTCATACGTGACACGTGACCGCACCACCGAAGCTGCCGACGCATTAAATAGGCTTCAATGCCACCGACATTTGCATTGAGGTAGGAATCAATAGGAGACTCCTGTCCTTTTGGACGAACGAAAATGTAATGTCATGTTCAAACTAGAAACCCTTGTAGTTTCGGTATGTCCGTCTGTCTGTATGTCTGGCAGTTTTGCTCAATCTCAATTTCGGTAAATACATTGAGTCCAAGGCCAAAGTTGCTGTAATGAAGCTGGGTATTCTCTCTAAGGTGAGACGGTACTTCACACCTCGACAGCTTCTATCTTTATATCAAGCACAAGTCCGATCTTGTATGGTGTACTGTTCTCACCTATGGGATGGATCAGCCCGCTATCAGCTGGATACCTTGGACGCTATCGACCGGCACGCTCAGAGACTCATTGGTGACGACGAGCTTGTCAAAAACAAGCTTCAAAGCCTTGAGCATCGCCGCAAAATTGCCTTTCGGTTTTCTATCGAATTCATTTCGGAGAGTGTGCTCAAGAACTTCACGACCTCATTGCCCTAGCTCCATTCCACCTTCGGTCAACGAGGCGCAGGGGTGGTTCTACCCCTTTGTTGTTGATATTCAGCCTATGCGCACGAAGCGTTACGCTTCCTTATTTATTATGCGGACAGCGATGGAGTGGAACTCCTTGCCTGCGTCTGTGTTTCCCGACTCCTACAATTTGGGGATCTTCAAGGCGAGAGTGAGAGGGAAATCCTATACTACCATCGCAAATGGAGGCGGCGCGGTCGTTGTGTCCTCCATGTGCGTTGGTAATATAGGATTCCCTTTGTGCTATCGTTGGCGGCGAAATTGACCGGCCCGCCCCGCCCCTTCGTGTGCAAAGCGCCTTAACGTTTTAATTCCCCCCCCCCCCTCCTTCCCCCTACTCCTAAAACCACTGAGTGTTTGCGTAGATTTTTTTTCCGAAACTATATCGAATTTTACTAAATAGTAAGTTTTAAAATGGCATTTGTTGTAAGAATTATATGTCTCCACCCTCTACCAGCTAAGACGCTGTTTTAAAAGATGTGAAAAGTATTGGAAATAGTACTAAGTATAATTTGTTTCAAAAAAAATATAACTATCACAACCAAGTATGTTTTCATAGTTAAGGAGTAATAGTCAACCTATTTAAAATGTGCAGTGGGATTTGTTAAATGTTTGCAGACTTTCCAAGTGCAAAAATAACTTTGTTTCAAGATTACGTCTACATTTATTTTTTGATAAGACTACAGAGCCCCACTTGGCGCGCAGTCGTCGGACTGCCCCACAATCGCACGGCCACAAGTTTTTTATTACGTACAATCGTTTTCCGACTACAACTTGATGTACATACAAAGCGCTAAGCGCGGGCCCTCAGAAAAGTTAATTAAGAAGTCGGGATAAAAAAGGGTTTAATGTGGTTTATAAATTATTTAACAATTTATGTCCTGATTTGGCGCAGTTTTTTTTAATTTACAATTGGTAAGCCCTTGGCATCATCTCACCTGATGCTAAGTGACGATGATGCTGAAGATGGAAGCGGGCTTATCAAGATTCCCCAACGCAATGGAGAACTGGCTATTTTATCTTCAAGCCGGAACGCATCAATGTTGTTAACACTGATGTTTGGCGGCTAGACTTAGATAAGATGGTAGGAGCTAGCCAGGCGGGCTTAGAAAATGCCCTACCACCAACCAAACCGAGTCTTACAAGTTGACCCCGCCGGGAATCGAACCCGCGACCTCCTGGTGTGAAGCGAATGGAATAACCATTACGCCACGGAGGCGGTTAAAATAACCTAACCTAGTTAATTTAAAAGAAACAGCTGCAAAAGTAGGTATCCTATGTAACTCAGGGGATCGAACAAGTCGGATCTAAGGGCACATCGGATTACTAAATCCATAATGCCGTGAAGGAAGTAGATAGAAAATAAGGGTTTAATAAGATAAGAAGGTAAGATATTAATCAAGTTAGAGAGGTTGAAGTGAGGTCTAAAAGGAAGTCAAGAAATGAATGGCGTTAGCTAAACGGCCCACAGAGCAGTTCTTCAATTATAAAGAAAATAGAGTACTTATCTGAATCCAACCGCGATGAATATGAAGTACTCGCACAGTACTCACCTGAAACAAGAACAAAACAAATCAGTTGATAGGTACATTCGTAAACTTTTCCAATTAAATTATAAAAATTTTTGAAAACTTATAAAAACAAAGGTCAAGTGCGAGTCCAACTCGCGCTTCGAGGGTTCCGCACTACTACACCTCTCCACACAACTATGACAATGATACGTAGACATCAACGCGAGCGATATAAATATACTTACTAAATACCTATAAAAACGCGTTTTTTGTATGAGGCTTAGTATTTCACTTTCTCTATTTTTTTTATTTGGCCTTTCAGCGGCAAAAGAAATACACATTCTATGAAAATTTGAACTTTCTACCTATTACGGTTGATGAAATAATACGACGGATAGACAGACGGAGGAGGCTTAGTAATAGGGTCCCGTTGGTCACCCTTAAAATTGAATAATTATTTAAAGTACCCACAATAATTCAGTTTGTACGAGAACAATGGCGATGTCTGTGAGCATTTGAAGATAATATTTTTACAACAGACAACCGCCGCGAAATGTTTTCATCAGAGCGCGGATGCCATTATTACGAACCTCCGATACCAATCATTGCCAAAACCACTCAAGTAAGACGATCCAGTAATAGCTTTGAAAAAAAAAACAACAAAATGAGAGCACCAAAGCTTTAGAAAGAAGTCCATGGCGACGTCTCACGACTCAATCGCACGCCTCTCGGGCACTAACGAGTGAAAGGGTGGCTTTTTTACTTTTTTTTCAGCTGTCAAAAAAATAATTTTGAAAAAGTGTGAATTTACATGCGTGACATTACAGTTTTTCAGTGTTTTTCAGTTGATGTACTCATTTTGATTAATTAACAATTATAGACGTAACGGAAAAAAATAAGTGTTTTTTTTTATCGTAGTATATTTTATTAAGTATTTATTTTAAAAGCAGTCACAACTACCCTAGCCCCCATTCAATTAAGTAGGTCAGGCAAAGAACAAGAGCCGACAAAAATCTGCAAATTAAGCGTCTATTTAGCTTGAACAGAGAAAAATTGTCGTTGATTAGGATAGCTGGAATGGAACGGTTGGTCGCAGATTTCTCGATTCGAAAAATAATTAATTGTAATGGTTGTTCAATATTTTAAGATGCATAAAACAATCACATATTATACCTACAACATCACTTATCAGCCAAACTTAGTTGAATAGATGGCTGTTGGGCGTTGGTCGAGTGGCGAGTGCGCACCGGAAGACGTAGCGAAGGCAGGCCTACCACGCGGTGGACCGACGACCTGGTAAAGGTCGCGGGAAGCCGCTGGATGCGGGCAGCGCAAGATCATCCTCGGGGGAGGCCTTTGTCCAGCAGTGGACATCTTTCGGCTGATATAATTTTGCGACTACACAATATTCTGTGAATCGAACAATCCGCCTTAGGATTATTGAATAATTCCAGTTGTATCCACTTTGGCCTCGTTAAAATTTGGCAAAACTGGATTTTCACAAATCGCCTTATTATTTACCCTTAACAATGGCAATTTTGTGGATCGTTTCCAAACGACGACGACGCGGTGTTATATTGTTAATACATTATATTATTACTATTATAAAACATTTATTGCAGACAGCATAGTCCACAGTTTTGTTACTAACATAGATCTTAATTTTACAGTTATTAAAATACAAAAGATACAAAAACAGATTTTAATAAAGTACTTTGCTGGACCCATTTATCCCACCTGTCTACAAATACGCTCAGGATTTTGTTGGAGCTGGCGCGAACGCGGCCCAGCAGTTTTTTTTTTGTTTTTTTTAGAAAGGACAAGCTTGTTGTTGGCCGTAGGGGCCATTACAACTTCACCGGAGAGGGGAGGCGAGTGCAGAGGGCGCTCAACCTAGATGCAAAGCAAAAAGATGCAACTGCCTAAGGACGCCCAGGGCACGGACCTCGGCTTAGGTCGAAGCTTGGACGTGGGAGGATCGCAGAGAAGCGGCCTGGTATGTGCCAATAGATAAGCGCTAGAAGCGGCGGGACGCCACCCTCGCTGGCGAGGGCAGAATGTCGGTACGGTATTTCTCTGTCGGTTGGGCGGCGATGTCAGGTCAGCTACGGCTAGCGTGGTCGGGTCGTCGGGGAGGGGCCCAGCAGTAACGCGCAGCGCTTCTTCAGCCTGAAAGTCATCGGTTTCCGCCTCAGCACTGCATGCCAGATGCACTGCAGAACCGCGTCAGCCCCAGCAGCACCCTGAACGCATTATTACACTGGACACGCAAGTCGTTGTATGCCCTTTACGTAAACCGTACCCACAGGCTACCAGTGTAAACACATTGACAAAAAGCTTTAAAAAGCGTTACTTTGATTCGTTTACGTACACCGAGCGAGCCTGTGGGCCAACATATTGAATCGGACACCAACGACCTGCGTTCCCTTTCTATATCCTTCTTGTCATAAAGATCCTTGTTGACCCAGTGGCCCAAATACTTAAAATTCTCTGTACGCTTCAGAAGAGTTCCATAACTGTAACTAGCGGTACAGTTACGAAGTCTTGGTACCAGCCTTAAATACCATGAACTCGCTCTTCATTGCATTGTATTTGAGCCCCTGGGCCTCCGCATGAGTCACAGATTTTCAGCATTTTTCTCATTGCCCCAATCGATGGGCTCAGCAGAACCACGTCATCAGCGTAGCCCAAATTATTAACAGCTACTCCGTCAATATGACAACCGACATTGGTTCTGCTAAGCTCATCAATCAGGTGGTTCATGTATAGGTTAAAGAGTCGGCCCCAGGGCGAGGTCAAACCCCCAAGCATTGATTTTTGTTTATATGATTTTTTTCGACTAGATTTTTTTTAAGAAGCGGTCGTTGGTCAGTGCGACTAGCGTGGTTGGGTTGATCACGCAGGTTAGCTGACCTGAGGACGGTCATTATCTGGATTTGGTGGCATTCTTTTCGAACGTTTCCGTGCTTCGCAAGGCAGGTCAAGCCGTTGATGCAAGTTGCTGTCACTAGATGGCAGTCGTTAAGCCATGTCGGGTTTCCTTTCAGGCGGCTTGAAAAACTTCAGACAGTGGGGTTCGCCACTAGCCCTACAACCTCTACCAACACGGACTTGCCCCCACCCCCCCCCCTCGTGTATGGAGTATCGCAGGGAGTAACATCGCAAATGGTAACACTCGCTATTTTGATGTCCCCTCGCAAATAATAACTGTACGGCTGCCCGCACTAAACTTTCTCGACAATTATTTCCATTATTTTTTGTTCGTACAATTTTTTTTTCATAGTTTTGCTGAATTCACATTGCATGACCAAATACATACTTATTCGTGATACTGTCAATTCAATAGCTCCAACCATTTGTGAGTGAATCGCAAGTTTCAATTTCATTTGTAGGAGAACCATACAAACAGGGTTTTTCCCAGACCAATGGGTATCATCATGAAATAGATAAACATGAGCAACTCCAACATGCAAAGATTCATCAAAATAATTAGAGCCGTTTTGGGTGAAAAAAAAACCTAACCGGGAGTGCCGACAAAAGTGAAAACTTTTTACAGTTTTATAAGTTTTGACCCTCCGGGTATTTCTGGCGGTGTCGATTATATTACGGGTTACAGTGTCGCGAGTTCAATGGTTTTTTCCCATCTCAAAAAATGCCCAAAGCGCCTAAAGAAGTTTTCACTTCAAAAATTTCAGTTTTTGTTGTATGACACCTAAGTTTCTCTTTGGTTTGACAGTACGCAGAAACTTTTGATAATCCCTCGATGAAACAATTTCAAACTCCAGTATATAGTCTCCGGAGTCAAGCGCGACGGACGGACGCACGGACGGAATTGAGATATTCAGTTTTTCGGTTTGTGTTAATGATATAAAACACATTTTTACGAAAATTAGAACAACTTTTTTTCGCGATAACAGAACTTCGTCTACCCTACGTACGTACGTACGTACCGTACTATGGGGTCGGGAAAGTAAAAAGGAGTCCTTATAGGATCACTTCGTTGTCCAGCAGATGTCTGTCAAGACTCTTTTTCTAAGCGACGCGTGGAGGTATCAAATTGAAATTAATATCAAACACTTAAGGTCTATAGTTCCATGAAGCTGTGAACAAATCACGCTTCTAAGTCAAAGCAATGAAAAGATACCGGCATTTTTGTCAGATATTTTGACTTTCGCAAGTAAATTAAAACGAATCGGGTACTTCTCGTTGACCTAGAATCATAAAATTTGCCAAGAAGCAAAATCTCACACTTAAGTAAAGGAAAAGATCCGAAAATTGTAAATTTGTAGTTATATCATCATATCAGCCGAAGGACGTCCACTGTTGGACATAGGCCTCCCCCAAGGATTACCACGAAGACCGGTTCTGCGCTGTTCACCAGGTCATCGGTACCGAGTGAGAGGCCTGCCTACGCTTCTTTATCCGGTGCGCGGTCGCCACTCGAGAACTTTACTGTTCCTACCTACGGCCATCTGTTCTACGAGCTATGTGTCCCGCCCACTGCTACTTAAGTTTAGTAATTCTGAAAGCTATGTAGGTTACTTTGGTTCTCCTAAGTATCTCCTCGTTTCCGATTCGATCACGCAGAGAAACTCCGAGCATATATCAGTAGTTATGTAGATATATCACGTAAAACCATATTTTTTACGATTACAAACCTTGTATTTGCAAATGGAAAATTGGCCGTGACGTACATCGATGTTTAGGAGAACATTTTGTTCAACTACAAAGTTAAGTTTGTCGTTCAATCCGATTATAGTGTGCCTAAATGTGTTTCGGTACGGAGCCCTCAGTGCGCGCGTTGGCCGGCCGTTTTAATTTGTCCTCAGTACGTACGTACTCCTAGAACTTTTACACATTGCTAGCGACTCTCTTTTACACAAGAGTCGACAAATGCGGTATCGGTATGGAAATCTGCGAATAGACTGTTCCCCCCCCCCCTCCCTCTCACCACCACACCCCGCCGGCGCCCCGCACCCCGCACATTCCGGAGTGCATGTTTTATTCATAATCTCGCAAGTGCCTCCCAAAACACCGATTCGGAAAAGAGTCCATTAGAATAATGTTTAAGTGAATTTAAAAAACGGGAAGCAGCTATTGTTTTTATTGTGTGAGTGATGGTGACCGTTTTAGAGTACAGTCGGTCTCACAATATACGAGTACATACCTACAAAACCAATAAAAATAATTGGCTATTAGCAGCAGAATACTCGTAAATTAAAAAATATTGCTTACTAAAACTTTTTTCTATAATAGGTACGGGTATATACAGGGTGTCCCAAAAATTAACGATAATCCTGTAACTGCGGATAGGTAATACCATAGCCTATTACATGCTAAAATTTAGGTTCTGTAAAAGTTTCACCATTTTCGAGATATTAACATTTGTTTTTTCTAATTTTGTATGAAAAACGCATTTGCAAAATGCTTTGTGATTTTCCAGAAAAAAGTTATAATACAGTTGGAGTGCCCCACAAGGTAAAAACTTCCTTATTTTATCGGCTTTTCAACAAAGTAAAATAGTTAATAGAATACAAATTAGTTTTAACAAAAACCAATGATACAAAATTTTCAACATTTTAATAACAATTAAACCACATCAATATCTAACGGATGATTAAAATTACTCATGAAATTTGCGGTAACTAACCATTTAGTTTTATATAGGAAAAACGAACACCCTTTACGCAACGATCTACTTATGACGATGACATAATAAATAACGCATAGCTCATCGCAGCGCGAGGGTACCTGCACAGAATTACAAAATGTATACCTGCCTACCAAACATTGCCGAGCCGTCGCGTCGCGGTGGTACCGACAAATTAGCTAAGATTCCGTGGCAACATCGTGTAAAAGGCGGGTAGATCACCCGCGGGTAGCGCGTGCACTGCACAAACTCATTTCTGTAGGTATATGGTGTTCATGATAGCACAATAGACTTAAGTCTATTGTGATGATAGTGCCCATCTTTTCAAATAGATATATCATTAAGCTTTTACTGTATTTTCATTTATTTATTTTTTCGTATAGGTGGATACATATTTCATTTCATTTTTGTAATACTGATATATTGTCTTATTTTTTTCTTTTTTTTCTTTTTTCTTGTATCTGTTTGATTTTTGATAACATAGGGTAGAAAACTCAGCTTAAGTGTATTTTGTCAGCAACGATAGTAACTAGTACACGGATAAACCTGTAAAGGTTTTTGATGTATTAGTATTATAATTTTTTGTAACATTCTTTTTATCAATTGGTTAATTAAAAAAAAAAAAAAAAAAAAAGAAAAAAAAAGTTGAATTTTTTTGAATGAGCCTGTGAATTAAAGTAAGTCAATGATGCTAGTGTCGCAGATGGCTGAAATGCGAAAAAACCATAGAAAATCTTTTAATTAAAAAAACATGAAAATAATTCTGCTTGAAAATTAGTATGAGAATTGAGGCATCCTTTTGCCAACAATCATTGGTTTTTGTTGGAACTAATTGTATTTTATTAACTATTTTACTTTGTTGAAAAGCTGATAAAATAAGGAAGTTTTTACCCAGTTGTACACTCCAACTGTATTATAACTTTTTTCTGGAAAATCACAAAGTATTTAAACAAATGTTAATATCTCGAAAATGGTGAAACTTTTACAGAACTTAAATTTTAGCATGTAATAGACTATGGTATTACCTATCCGCAGTTACAAGATTATCGTTCATTTTTGAGACATCCTGTATATATAGGTGTCTTTATGAAAATATAAACTAATTAAAAAAAAACTTTTCTTAATCACTTTTTATGATTTTTTTAATGATAAAAAATATCAGAGACCTTATGATTTTATCTTAAGATTATCATTGAAAATAAAAACAGTGTTTATTTAAATTTAATTTTTACAGTATAATATCTCTATATGGTAAAATCGAAATATATCTATATGGTTTTTGATTTTCATGTCCTATAAAAAATGTATAGTGCCATTTTATCTTTTTGATACATATTCATATTACGAACATACTTTTCTTTCAATCACAAAGGTCACATCGCGGTACCAGATGAATAAAGATGCAATCCGTCGCAAATCCAACCGCTCATTTGTTGAAGTGCGGTTCACCCGACTTTGCACCTTTTAATGCCCGGGGTCACATTTCCTTAAATTTTCTACCTCCGAGAAGTCCTTGTACCCACCCTGTTATGTTAAACATTCTATTAAGAAAAACGGTTGTAACACGTAAAACAAAGCTAAGTGTTTCTTTCAGCTACAGAAAAAAGAATTAAAAATGAACAAGAAAAAACTTATGACCATTTTTTTGCTGTATGCCGACAGGTACCGTAAAAAAGTGGTCACAAATTTTCTCTTTTCTAATGAAATTCCCGTGAGATACGCTGAACGCAGGAAATTCGTATGATTCTATATACGAATGAATAAATCTTTCCCTCTTGGGTTAATACGTACAGAACAAAAGAGAGAAAACAGTATTATTAACTGTTACTAATAACGTATCAATCAATGTCAAGTGGGTATTGCAGAGATAAAGCTTTCTCGTCCGGTATTCAGACATACACGCACGCGCACGCGCATTGTACGCGGCTGAGGAATACACGATATCCTACTATCTGTTGGGATTTGTGGTCGGTGTAGGGTCGCCATCGCCATTGGTGATTAATAAATAAGAAATATTCATAATATTCAATTCATAACTTTGCTTACTAGTAATGAACATTTACTAAACTAATAAAGTGCGTATCGGACAAAGCGCAAAATCGGTAAATTAAATAAAAACTTCAACTCGATACCTACACGAGTTCCCGAGATAAAGGGTCTTGACAGACAGACGAACGGACGGACAACAAAGTGATCCTATAAGGGTTCCGTTTTTTCCTTTTGAGGTACGGAACCCTAAAATCACAACTACATGCAGGGTAGGTAGTTTAGGTACCCTTCATATTTTTTTAGTGTTCACGTAGGTCGTCAGAACGATCTTTAGACCACGGAACCCTAAAACCAAGATAATATGCCGAACGTGAACTTCTTGATAGTAATCTACCGGTATTTATAAGTTGATAATAGCTGTCATTGCAGACAAACCCAGTAGGGGAACAAAACAAAACATTAAAAACGTGAAACACGCGCAAAACATTGCTGCCAAATCTAGTAATGCTTATAACCGTAAATATAATAAACAGCCGAAGGATATTACATTATTTCACAGCCTTGCCACCTACCCACTGTATCACACGTGCCCACACAGCGGCGGTGTGCCACAGATAATACCTAGTAAGTCAAACTCCTCGCGTAATATCTCCTTTCATTAATAACAGACAACGCCGCCAGCTCTCACCGAGCTCCTGGTAACCCACTGTACACCAAAATACACTTAGTTACTGCGTTGTTAAGGTTCTAATTAAAGTAAGAGGCCCGTTTCCACGTCTCGTCTCAAGTTAACATTCAGTATTTTTGGACAATAGTACATATTACAGAGGCTAGGAGTTTGAATATAAGTTTTAGACATGCAACGCTATTCTCGCCGCGACACATTAAACAAAACTTAGTCATTTCTTTAAAAAACAATGCGAGAAAATAAAAAAATGCGACACAAAAATTATCATTGACTAATATTATAGTACTGTGGATACCCAATTTCATATATTTAACTGAAAAAAGGATGTTTTCTACCTTGTATATTTATTTAGAAGAATCCCCACAATAAACACTTTTTATTTAGTTTCTCTTGATAGTCACGGATTGGTAACACTGAGTAGCTTTTGGTTAGACGTGAAAAGTTGACAAGTGACGGAAACTGTCACTTGTGGAGCTCGCATCAGAGATTTACACAAGAAATATAAAATAATGTGAATCTTTCTCTATCTCCCCCATCAGGGGTTGGTTTTTGTGGAAGGGCCACACATTTTTCAACGCCCTTAAAAAAATGTATTCATGGATTTTGTCTATTTCTAAAAAGGCACGCTGCCTAACCTAAGACGATATGCTGCGTGCTTAATTCTACTTGTATTATTTCGCGGTAGCTCCTGCAAGCCTATGTGAATTTCGTGAAACCGAGTCTCTGCGCATCGATATACACCTTGCCTCTTCAACCCATTTGCTCCGCATGGCTGTACGCCAGGCCGATGAGGTTCCTTGGTCCTCTCGGCGCGGCGATTCGCAGCACCTGGTGAGCCCATCGCTCCCAGGGTCTCCACCAATGGGCCCCAACGCTCCGTCTGCCTCGGTACGTAGTTAACTGGCCAGTTAACTAGTTAGGAAGTGAGTGCTTGGTGATGTTCAGTGAAACCTGTTCTCTAGTGTAACACAGGAAACTCATAGTGCCCTAGAACTTAAACCTAAAACTAAAATAAAAGGTACTTAGTAATAACCGACGTACTTTCATAACCCATCGCTACGGTGCTTGAACTAATAGTTTAACGATTTGCCTATGACCACATGTCCGGTCACTCTTCATCCATCATAGATTATATGTAGTGACATCATCTCCTAATAACAAACCTATATAATAACCCTTAATTTCTCTCTCTTGATTTTATTTAGTTAATTAAAATACGGCTTATTAGAATTTGCGACAAAATACTTAACAAACATTAAATTTTAAGAAAATAATTCTTATTGTTCAATATTGCCTCCTTTGACACGGATAGCACCAAGTCTTCCAACAAAGGCATCGCAGGCTGTACGAACTGTACTGTTGGGTACGAACGAACCTAATGAATAGGGAGCGGACGGTGTGCGCTGACAGGCGGCTTGCGCACCACGCACCCTCGATATAATACAATCTCGCCTAGGATAGATATATCAACGGCCTTCAAGTGACGCTGGCGCTGAAGCCCGGCCTGTTTAATAGTAATAGTTTTATGTTGACAGTGTTTAGTTTCAACTTGTTTTTCCCTCACGTTACAAACATTACGGGGCCCAACTCGGCGAGTATTAAGTGACATAATTATTATAAGTTGCTTAATAGCAGCGACCTAAGGGCTCCGATGAGCCTTCTGAAGTCCCTGAGGTTATTACGAAGGAGATGGATGGTTGTTCTCTGAGGTCTATATGTACTACATATACAATGATTTTTAAAAGACGGTAGTAAAATACTGTGAAAGCATTTACGGGCCGCCAGCATTACATACATAACTACCAATTGTAGTTTAGCAATCCAATTTAATTTACTGCATAAAAAAGCCAATTTTTAATTTTAAAACAGCATTTAAATTACTATGGCCAATGACTTCTATAAAGAACCGGCCAAGTGCGAGTCGGACTCGCGCACCGAGGGTTCCGTACCACCACACCTCTCCACACAAGTATAAAAATGATATATTGTATTCATTACAAACATAAGACATCAACGCAAGCGAGAGAAATGCTTAATACGAAAAAACTTGGCCGGTTTTCATTTTTTGTCGTTTTACTTAACGATTAGCACTATAATCAGAACAAGTTTCACATTTGTGTGTATTACCGTTTTTACGATAACGCGTTTTTTTGTATGGGGACCCCTTAATTATTATTTTTTCTACCTTTTACGACTGTTCCAAAGATACATCCTTTGAAGGATCGGACTGACAGTCAGACGAACGGACAGACGAACAGCGTAGGCTTAGCAATAGGTCGCGTTATCTGGTACGAAAACCTAAAAAACATAACGTACAAAATACGATTAAGACTGGTTTTAAGGACTATTACCGCGTTAACGATCAAGAATTAATATCTGCTCTAATGAGGCTTCAGACGAATGAAATCTTCATTAAGAACGGAAAATTAAAAACCATTCTGCCAGAAAAATTAACGGCGGCAATTCTTTCAATTTTAATCGTTCTCTCGTTAGACTTCTAAATTGAAAAAAAAAGATTCAAGCTAAGTTTGGCTTAAAAAATAATTTTTACTCTATGTGACAAGAAACAGATATATAACTTTTTTTGCTAGGTAATGATCTAAATGCTGGCGAAATGCAAGTTACAAACTTTGTGCTAAATTAACAATGATCAATTAACGTATGTATTTGCTATAGACGAACTAAAGAAGAAAAGGTCTATTGAATGTACAGGCGTTATATTTGCCATACAACATTGTTAATCTAGTTCACATTAATTAAATGGATGTTAATTAGGCGGTCACTGGTGTGAGACGTAGATTCCTTTCAAAGTAATCCCATTTCTGATGGATTATAATTACAAAAGTTGTAACACTTTTTGATGAAAAATATTAAATCGGTTCCATTTCCTAAGCTGATAGGCTTATCGATATGAAATAATATATTAGGACTTTGAACAATGGGTATTTGAAGAAAAGATTCAACCGCTGACCCATCTAGCAGAACAAAAACCAGATAAAATTAGCTTAGACGGAAACAAAAGCAAAATAGAAGGTAGGTGGTGCAAACACAGACAAAAAAGCATCATAAACTGTTTAAAATCTGATAACTGTGGACGGCTTGTACTATTTCCTTGTGAAAAAAGTAGAGAAGTGATTACATTTCAAATGATTCCTGTCGTCACTACTCAAAGATTAGAAATGTATAAAGATATACTTATCCAAAAGCTACCAATCTTAATTTTGGATCAACAAAACTCGAATAGTTCCTTCAATTTATTTTTTGAAGGGCTCATTACAGTTTGAAATTATATTCCAATTGGAAACAATTAACGTAAATCAAAAATTTAAGTTTAGCGACTGTCTAGTCTGTAGGTATAATACACAAGAGTTGAGAAAAATTGATTTCGCTTTACGAACAAATGACATACAACTTTGATCTTAAGCTCGTCGAGTATGTTAAAAATTATTTAAAATTATTTGAAAAGGTTTATCTGGCAGCTAAAGCCAACTTCATCTCTAAAATAAATATTCTGATAATAAAATAAAAGCTGTATGGAACGTAATTAATAAAGAGACGGGGAAAACGAAGCCGCGAGAGAAACAATATGTCCTACAAACTGATCGTGGTCTGAAACCTCAGAGGTAAGAGAAGAATTTGAATCTTTCTTTAAAAATGTTCCACTCAACACAACCGAGAGCCTTGACTCTTCACCTATTCTCGCAAATCAATTACTTTTTGAAAATGTACCATAGTGCAAGGAAGATTTTACATTCGGAAAAATTAATCCACACACAATCATAAAAGTTTTTAAGTTGTAAAAACTAAAAATACTGAGGATCTTTGGGGCATGCCTGTTAATTTGATAAAGTCTGTAATTGAAACTTTAGCCTCTTACTTGGCCAATCTATTCAACATTTGTATTGATACTGGAGCGTTTCCGGATCTTATGAAATTTAGTAAAGTTGTTCCACTCTTCAAGTACGAAGAAAAGAATGACCCTAGTAATTATATGTTTCTGTGCTACCAGTTTTAAGTGAAAAATGAGGATTTTGAAAAAAAAAACTTAACCAAATGTTGACTCACTTTAACATCAATAAATTGCTCCATAACTTGCAGTTTAGCTGTACAAAAGGGCGTTCCACAACGGACGCGGGAGTTGAACTTTTTTTATTCACAATTGGTAATAACTTATTAAAATGTTGTCAAGGGTTAACCAATTGTTAACAAAAAAAAACATATATTGAAACATTATTGTCAATAGGACCGCCTACTGTACATTATATACAATATCCCTATGTATTAGCTTTACTAAATTGTTTTTTGGTATACTATAAGTGAAAATAAATAAATATGATGCTTTTGAGAAATCCCAAAACGCGATAGGAATCTTCTGCGACTTGTCAAAGGCATTTGATTGTGTAGAACTCTGCTTGTAAAACTGAATTATTGCTCTAGATCTTTCAGAATCTTATTTAGAAAATAGGACACAAAAAGTACAAATATACAGTACGAAATCAATGGGTTCTCGGGTTGAGATGGGTGTGCCTCAAGGTTCTATTTTAGGACCTTTCCTTTTTTTAGTTAATTTTAATGATCTACCATTCATGGTTGAATCACTATCAAAAATTGTATACAATATACTCGTACAATACTAGTTTTTAAGGTTGACAAAAAACTGATATGTCTGACGAAGTAACGACACCCTTTCAAAAGTATACAATTGGTTTACTGTAAATAACTAGGTATTAAATTAGGGTTGATGAGAAAGTGGCTATGAGGATGAGGAAGAGGAAGTATTCGGCATTGAGTTTGAGGAAGCGGATGAGGAAGAAGACTTTCTGTGAGGAAGAGGAAGCGGATGAGGAAGAGGAAGCGGATGAGGAAGAGGAATTCAAATAATCATAAATTTCTTTAAAGTTAAGTCAAATTAACAAATACTATATTATATTCGGATAGAATACACAATTACTTACATTTTTTACTATGGTCCCCATAGTTGAAAGTCGAAACTTCGAAAGCGCGAAAAAAAAAGCTGTTCCATACATTGCGTCGAGTAGGTAGGTATTACTTTTCTATGGAAAAAATGTTAGGAATTGTGTATTCTATCCAAATATATATTTTTTTCTTTTCTAGCCGGCATTTTAGTTTACGATCCAAAAGGAATGATGTCCTTTAAAATCTAAAATTTAAGGATTTAAATTAAATCTACCAAAATTATGATTTGAGAGTTTTATTGAACACAATGGTAATATTTCTAATTAACTTGTACTGTAATTGAAAATCAATCACATTTATCTTTGCTTAAATTAGTTAACTTACACAATATTTCTAATTAACTTTTACTCTAATTAAAAATTAGTCAATCACATATAGAGAAAATATTAATTAATAATCAAATTTTACAACAGGTAGATTCATTTTGACAAAAATCAATTTGGATGCCATCTCACCCGAGAGTCTATTCCGCATCTCATCATAAACGAGTCCTGCGTTACTGAACAAGCGTTCGCTAGGAACGCTTGATGGAGGAGAGGATAAAAATCTCTGCACTGCTCCATACAGTTCATTATACTTTGGGTTATTTTTCCACCACAACAGACTATCATCATCAATTTTTATTCTTTTTTCCTTGACATAATTATGCAATAATGATTTGAGCACAACATTTCTATCCACTATGGCACTTTGATCACTGTCATCACTGTCATCACTGTTTGGCTCTGACGCTAGTATTTCAGCTAGCATTGAGTGCACAAACTTGCCAGTAGGAGCCGCGGTTAAGGGTCTGGATGTAGTTTCAGTACTTTCAGTCACCCCAGAGCTCGTGGATGGTTGACGTTCAAAATTCATTTCATCTTCTGTGATATTTATTGGTTATTGATCTTGTACGTAGGTGAGCAGTTCAGACTCTATACGTTCCTTGGTGATTTCATTGAAAAAAATAGTTTTATATTTCGGGTCCAGGTAAGTTGCTATTGCTTAAAGGTTTTTATTAGGTAGTTCTCCAAAACGGGTGTTAATTTCTTCGGTAATTTTTTGGATGACTATTTGGCAATCTCCATTAGTTTCTCTTAAAAACGTCTGCATGGTACAAGTTAAGACGTGTATTAGCGGGATCACAGAAGATATGCATGCCTCAGCGATGCTCAAAGATTTCGTCACTTCGTCAAATGGTTTTAGAATTTTCGCACAACTCTCAAGTTGTACCCAGTCATTGGAAGCAAGTTGTGGCAAGTTAGGGTGCTGAGAGGTATAAAGAATTATTGCATCTTTGATTTCAATTAGTCGTTCAACAATATGAAACATACTGTTCCATCGTGTGGGGCATTCTTGGACCACAGCGAGCTTGGTTAGGCCTAGACGTTCTTGGAGGTCGCTTAGTTCATTTTGGGCAGTTATAGAGTGATTGAAATGTGTTGCAATTTGCTTGCATTTGGCCAGCGATTTGACATACTCATTACTTCCCAAAGCCGATCGTATACACAGTTGTAACTGATGTACAGTACAATCAACATCATTGACTTGTAACACACGGGCAGCTCTCTTCATGTTTGATCCACCATCTCTTACCATTACATGTAACTTTAGCCGGGGAATCTCCCACTCCTCCCGTAAGTCGTCCAGGTTTTGAGCCACCAAATCACCTGTGTGCCTGTCATTCAGTGTTACACACTTCAGCATTAAGGATAGTCTTTTGAAGTCAGTGTCAACACCATGCTCCGTCCAGATGTCAGTGGTGAAACTCACGTATAACAGTTTTTTAATTAAAATTTTAACCTTTTCCCTCAGTTTAGGATAAAGATAATTACACAAATGCGAAGTGTAATACTGACGTCCCCTTAAATTGTATTTTGACTGTGCTGCATGCATCAGTCTTCTAAATGCAATTCCTTCAACAAAATTGAAAGGCAAATCCTGAATGGCAATCATTTCACAAATAAGGTCATCTAGCTCTTTACTTTTTTCGTGATATGTATCCCAGCAGAGGCTTTTCTGCAGTGCTTCCTGTAATCGGACATTGGATCGCGTACACGCGTAACATCGTGCTCTCGGTTTTTGCTGTCGTAAAATACTAAAAATGTCGAAATCAACAATCGAATCATTAGAGAAAGTTATAAGTAAATTTCTTCTTCCGATTCAATCAAAAATTGACTGTGTATTCGCGGAATTAAAGAAAATAGAAGAAAAAGTAGCAAATTTTGAAGGTATAAATACCCAGTGCAAGACGTGCAGTGCCATGTGTTCAACCGGAGCTGTGCCAAAGGATTCCAAACCCAAGGTACCACAACCTACAGTGAAACCGGTAAATAATCCAACGGCAAATCGACCTTCCGAACGGCTGACGACAACAGCTACCGCTAAACCGGTCGCGGCTGCTACCGGAGGAGGGAGGCGAGGCTCCCTACCACCGCCGACCGCCGCTGCCGCTGTCCGCAGGCCAGATATTGCGCGCACTCCACCAGTGAGCGCTATGACGGCGAGCAATACAACAAGGGACAAACCGACACCTAATGCGAATGCAAACAACGAACGTCTGTTGAATGCACGTTCAGGTAGCCCGCAAGGTATTAATGTACGGACAAATGCCCCAGACCCAGACATGAGTGATAGCGCTCACTCGAACCTATCATGGAACGAAGTTCGCTACGGCAAAAGCCAGAGAAAGCGAGGTATGCAGCGTGTCGTAATCACTGGAACAGGAGCTACAGATAATGAAGTACAAACAATCGAACGAGTGCGTAAAATCCACGCCTGCCTGTTTAAGCCTGAAACTACTGAAGATACAATAAAATCCTATATGTCTAAAAAGAACCCGGACACCAGTTACACAGTAGAAAAGTTGAAATTGAAACACCAGTATTACTCTTCGTTCGCATTAACCGTACCATCTAGTAAGTTTGACTTTTTTATGTCACCCGACAACTGGCCACCCCGCACCGAGGTAAGCGAGTGGTTTCGTCGGGGCGCCGGACGCGCGGGTGCCGCGTCCACCGACAGTGGCCGCCCCACGCCGCAGCACCGGAGCCGCCGACGCCGCGACGCCGCCGCCGCCGCCGACCGCCAAGCCCCAAATACCAACTAATATAACTCTTTGTCACCAGAACATAAGGTGTATCTCAAATAAGACCAAAAAGTTAGAGGTTTTACTAAGTAAAGAATTGAATTGTGACGTACTCATCATTACTGAACATTGGCTCCGTAGTTATGAGTTAGACTCGGTTACAATCTGTAACTATGATTTATTATCCTCTTATTGTAGACCGCAGATAGCACACGGTGGAAGCTGCATTTACGTTCGGTCCGGCATTAAAGCCGTGAACAAACAGGAATATTGTGATTTGTCTCAAGAGTAAATTTTCGATGTGTGTGCGGTGCAGCTGGTGGCTGACAACATACTTGTAGTAGGTGTTTATCATTCTAACCTTACAAGTCACACTGACTATCTGAAATTATTTGATCAATTACTGACGAAAATAAATAATGACTCATTGTGTGCCATAATCATGGGCGATACTAATATAAATCTATTAGAAATTTCCACAAATAAAAAAGAGCTTGCCGATCTCTTATCCGTGCATAATTTTAACCAATTAGTTAACTTTCCCACCCGTGGCCCTTCGTTGCTAGATCATGCGTATACCAACATCCAACAGGAGCGCATCGCGTCGGTATCCCCGGTGGATACCCACCTGAGTGACCACCATAACGCGCAGCGCGTCACCGTCTCGCGCGCGCCGCCCCCCGCAGCCCCTACCCTCAGGCCTGTGCGCACCTACAGCGCAGCTAATAAAGTTAATTTCGCGGCCGCACTTGCGTCTGTAGACTGGCAGAAAATTATATCAGAACACAAACGCGATTGCCTATCACTTGTCGAAACAACACTTAATATAATATCAAACAAATGTTTTCCTATTAAAAACAAAATTTTCACTAGTAAAAATATACAATGGGTTGATGTTGATGTAACAAACTACAAATTACTTCTTTTCGATATCTTAAAACTTAAAGATCAAAATCCTAATAATGATGAAATTGCAAAAATAGCAGATGTGTGTTCTATTAAATACAATACGCTACTGAAAAAGAAACGAACGGCTTTTTACAACGAATCAATAACTAAAGGGACTAACAAGGCCAAATGTATGTGGCGAATTATTAATTTGGAGTTAGGACGTGGAGGCCGCGGACGCCTCGACTATACGGATCAGATCAGACGTAGTGACGGGCAGCCGTACTTCTCCAAAACCGAGTTAGTTGACGCGCTGAATGTGGAGTTCGCGACGGCGGCCGTAAGATGCGGCGCGCCGCCAGCCGACACAGCGATCGCTTACTCGCGGCTGAGCGCCCGCGCGCCGCCCAGTGAGTCATCCATCCGGTTCTTGTCGTTTACCCCTGGCGAGATCGTGCGTATAGCGCGCCTGCACATAGCACCGAAAAATAGCACTGATATTTACGGACTATCTGCTAACCTAATCAAGGAGTGCATTTTACCGATAGCGAGCGTCATTTCTCACCTATTTAACCTGTGTACTAGAGCGGGGGTGTACCCCGTGGGCCTCAAAAGGGTGAAAATAGCGCCCCTGTACAAGGGTAAAGGAGAGAAATCTGACGCTAAATCCTATCGTCCAATATCCCTAGTGCCCGTAGTCAGCAAACTGTTCGAGGTGGGGCTCAATAAACGACTGGAATCGTTCATCGCGACCCAGAACGCACTGTCCGACCGACAGTACGCCTACAGGAGCGGCCGAGCTACCACTGACATGGTACGCGAAGTCGTGCGACTCGTGTTGAGCGCGCGCGAAGCCAACCAGCATGTCGCCGTGCTGCTCTGCGACCTCTCCCGCGCGTTTGACACCGCAGACCACGCTCTCGTATCTGGAAAGCTCGACTACTACGGCATACGAGGACCAGCTCAATCACTTCTGTTTTCTTTTATGTCTGATAGAAGTCAAACGGTCGTGGGCGACAGAGGTCGCGTCGTATCATCTGAAATTGAAAACAATATGGGAGTCCCGCAGGGCTCGTGTTTATCGAATACTCTATTTAATTTGCTGATGAACGATCTGCCAGGTGCGATCCAGGATGCCGAGATATACATGTACGCCGATGACGTGGCCGCTGTAGTCACGGCCAATACACAACAACGGCTAGAGCAGGCACTGAACAACACAGTCTCGCATCTCGAGAGCTGGTTCACATCGAACGGCCTACTGCTAAACAAAGATAAAACCTGTTTTATGACCTTCTGCCTGAACGGGAAGTTTCCCCATTCGTATAAGGTACTGTTAGGCGATAGGCAACTGCACCAGGTACGATCGACGAAACTGTTGGGTTTTCATGTGGACGGCGCTCTCACGTGGGAATCACACATTGATGAGCTCTGCACGAAGCTGGGTCGCGCATGTTTCGCCCTCCGACGCCTTGCGAGCACTGCATCGAAAGAAGTGGTGCGGGCATGCTATTTCGCCACGGTGCACTCTAACCTAACGTATGGCGCTGAGCTATGGGCTCGAGCCGCGGACGCTGATCGAGTTTTCGTGATGCAGAAGCGAGCCGTACGCGCAATGGTGGGTGCGCCGCTCGACGAACCATGCCGACCACACTTCAAGGCGCTCGGGATTCTCCCCTTACCCTGCGAGTACATCTACCAGGTGGGAGTGTTCGTGCACACTAACCTCGAGTCGTTTCAGCGTAGGGGTATAAATGAGACGTACAACTTGCGCAACAACGCCCACAAAGACCGACTAGTCGTACCGCCACACAAGCTGGCCAAATCGGATCGATCGGTCTATATCCAGGGACCTAATGTATACAATCGTATACCATTAGAGATAGTAAATGCAGCCTCCCGCCAAACCTTTAAAAGAAAATTTAAAAATTGGCTATTACTTCGTCAATTTTATAGTTTTAATGAATTTATGGAAATGCCATGTGTTTTATAATTTACTATAAAAAATTTAATTAATGTTGACATTTTAATCTAATTAATATTTTTATTAAATATATTTTTAATTTTTTAAGCTTAAATTAGCTTATTTTTTGTAATATAGACTTTGACTTATAACAAAAAAGTTATCAATAAAGAATTGTATTGTATTGTATTGTAATGATAATTGTTTTTTAGCTGCTTGGAGAGGAGTAACTTCTGTGTGTTTACGTTTTTTTTCTAATTCAGCTTTTAAGTTTGCGTCAGATTTTTCATATTCTTCGTATTCACTTTTATGGCGGGACTGGAGGTGGCTCCTAAGTCCAGAAGTTCCGCATCCTTTTCGTGAGTAGGTGTTGTGACAAATTTTGCAGCGTACTTTTTCTTCATCAGTGGATGAAGTGTCATCAAAATAAGTCTATATGGCACTTGCTTTAGGCCTCATTGTGTTATGTTTACTTGCAAACAAAAATCTTTAACTAACAAAACAATCACATAAATGTCACCGCTGCGATAACCATGCGCTCATAGAGTACACTATAAAAACAAACAGAGACGTGCGCTCGCGAACTGAATACGAACGAAATAAACGGTCGGTCGGCAACAAGGGCGCGGGCGGGTGGCGGGCGGCAGGATACCGCTTGTCGGCTGCGATCGGTAGGTAGAGGTACCTTCGAGCAACGCGGCGCCCGGTGCGCCGCCGCCGCCCCGAGTACTGGCTGTCGAGCTTGTTTAAACGTGATTAAATTCCTCTAAAATTCTTCATAATTTATGAGGAAGAGGAAGCGGAAGAGGAATTTTTCATTTTCGGTTTTTAGGAAGCGGTAGCGGAAGAGGAAGTGCAAAAATTGCGGAACTTTCTCATTATGAGGAAGCGGAAGAGGAATCCTCATCAACTCTATATTAAATGCAAAAAAGACTACCTAAATGTATTAAATTCACATTACCTAATTTAATTGAAGTAAACAACATTTATCCTTAGCTGGTAATATGTTTCAATTTGTAAATCAAAGCGTGTTTCTAGGATTAATTATCGCTAGCAGGCAGACTTAGCTCAGCCGCATAAGCAGTTAAAAAAATCAGGCTCCTTACATTTATTGACACCGCAGCACTGGTATATTTCAGCTACTTGGGACACTTTTGTGGAGACATGATGCTGATATAAATACCATATTTGTTCTGCAAAAAACAGCGGTTCGCGCGATTTATGGAATGCGTTCTCGTGAATCGCTCCGAGATAAGTTCATATATAAATTAATATTATGATTTTCAGTATATTTATGAAAATAAATCCTTTCCATGTTTTATCATATGATTCGACCTTGCAATTAACCGCACTTTTAAATTTTGCCCCACCTATAAGTAAATCACATTTCCGCCTCATTTGCATTTAAAATAACAATCGCATCAGCTCATATACGTCCCCAGCGAGGGGCTCGAGCCTAAATTAGGACGATCGGACCTAATTCGACCACGCGGGCCCAGTGCGGGTTGGTCGACTTCACACACAACCTTTAAGTTTCTTCGCAGGAGTGTGCAGGTTTCCTCACGATGTTTTCCTTTACCGTATAAAAGCGTCGGATAAACGTACATCATCATCATATCAGCCGAAGGACGTCCACTGCTGGAAATAGGCCTCCCCCAAGGATCTCCACGACGACCGGTAACATAAACGTACATATGAAATATAGATTCGAAAACACATTGGAACAAAGCAGGATCGAACCACGACCTCCTGGACAGGAGGTAGCGGCCCTTGCCATTACGCCACCGACGCTCATATAAACAGAAAATAACAATACTTTTTAATTATTACATTTGCAATAAAGCTATTTTAAACTATTTAAAATTTAAATAATTATTTTCATTATTATTTACATATATATTTTTTTAATTTAGAATTTAGTCGACTAAGGCCCGATCGCCCTAATTCAGTGTAGACTCGAGCCCCTCGGTGGGGACGTATATGGACTGATCATCATCATCATCATCATATCAGCCACAAATCGTCCACTGCTGGACAAAGGCCTCCCCCAAGGATTTCCACGACGACCGGTCCTGCGCTGCCCGCATCCATCGGCTTCCCACGCGGTGGACCGATGACCTGGTGAAGGTCGCGGGAAGCCGATGGACTGATATGATGATTTAAAATTTCAGGTCGAAATCATTAATAGTTGCTGAGATAAACAGGTGTGCTCATTTTCGTACGGAACTCTAAAAATTAGACGCCCCATATCGAGGGGTAGTCGAACCAACTCTCAATGACAAACACGATGTACACACGGGCTAAGCCGCAGGATAAAGCTACTTCTGAAATAAAGACACTTACCGAAAATGCCTTGAGGAACACCAGACATTGAATGATCCCTTCCATTGTATCTCCGGTGAGACAAAACGTCCCAGTTAGATGCCTGCCCTTCTTGTCTCCTAGGGCAGGCGCAGCAGCCAAACTCGCGTGGACCAAGGCGCCCCTAGGACGCGCGTCTCGGGTCGCCCCTAGCACGCCAGGCAGGGGCGCACCTTCCATCAGACGCGCCAGGGGATCCATCCCGGCTATCTCCAGGTTGAATCCATCACCACAACACTAATTCACCAATTTTTTTCACATGTCAAAAAAACACTAATCTGCCAGTGAAGGTACTTAATTTCACTTAGTACACCACGAATATTTATGAGGCAAGTACTAGTTCGCAGAGGTTTTCAGTAACAACACTTTCAATTTGTAAACCAGGGTTCTACGTACGGCACTAATTTGATTTGGAATTACCAGGAGCTCAGAGTTTTTAGAGGCGACTTGATTAGAGGATTTTACCTTGTTTTTTATTTGAATTGTTTTCGACGCACAATGAACGTACCTAGTGATTTTTAAACGTTGTTCACTTGTTAGTACTTTTCTTAATCAAATACTATGCAGTTAGAACAGTAGACATATCAATTTAATCAATGTTATAAGGGCGTAGGAAAATTAAGAGAGTTGACCCCAACTAATGTAGGATACAGCAAACATGAAGAGTCATATTCGCAATTTCAAAATTTGAGGGAAGCATGAATAGATTCAATTGGAATATAAACGCGTTGTAAAATCCCAGCCGAACACTCTTAGACTTGGCACTTTAAAGGTTGAGCAAATTCCAAATTTTAATTGGCACTGAGGAATTCTTTAGGAACTCGACTTCACGAGATTTGATCCACCAGGCGAGCAGAAATTAGAATGGGTGTTCATTGATAACTTCAATGCTCGAAATGTTTGAAGTAGCGTTCCTTTGTTGGTTCTGGCAAATACTTTTGCAATCATCGCAATCACACCGAGGCTCCATCGGCTGGCTGCAGCAGTCGCCGTCCACGAAACGCATCACTGCTGTGTAGATCAAGATGGCCATTCCAATTATTATGTATACTTCCATGATGATCTGGCGTACTATTTACATTTAAGCTGGCACTACGATATAAGGGATCTGATGAAAAATATTTTAGTTTTACAACGGTCTCGCATATTTAAACATCAGTAGCGTTTCGGCAAAATTAATACCAGATTTCAATTTCAATAGCTGTTTAACATTAAAGTGATATTTTCAGGTTGCAAGACATTGGACCTTTCATAGAAAACAAATTATTTTGTCGAAAAAAAAACATTAAGCGCCTCTGTAGCAAAATGGTTGGGCCACTCGCAGGTTTGCTTCCCGTCGGGGACTAACTACTGTTGGTTGGTGTTAGGGGATTTTTAAATCCGCCTTGCTTCCTACTACTTTCTTTTCTGAAAACATACGCCACTATTAAATTGCAAGGATTGTGGTACAGAAAAAACTACAATGACCGTTTCAAAAACTTTTTAGGAAAGGTTCGAAATAGTTTCTCTAGAAGACTAACGAACGAAATCGTACTTGCCCGGCATGTCATCTCTATGGAATTTGAAAAATTCAAGAAAAAATTCAAGTACATAAAATTTAGATTAAAGAGACATTTGTATAGAAACTAATGATGAAACAGAAACAAGTACGACATAGGTAAGTAATTATTGAGGGCAGAAGAGGTATAAGAAGACAACGCTCTTTCTGGTTTATCAACATGTAGAGCTGGAGCTGGATCAACAATGCAGCACTCTCTGAGGGATGGCTAAGGAGAGAGAAAGGAGTTAAGCATGCTGATAGCCGCTATCTGAGCGTGCCATAACACATTTTGACAAATTCTCCAAAAAATAAGTGTTCCTATTTGCTGGTATTTTTAAATGACCACAATTTTATAAAAATGGAGCAATCTTCATATTGACAACCACGATGGAATGCTAAGCACCTGCCGTCTCATTATCGACGAGTCGGAATGGAACTTTTTCACAATTTTTCCTGTAGATGGGATTCAATTTTGAACCAATTAAAATTTCGAATGTACTCAAAGGTACTCAAACACTGCGCCTCTGTTGCCTGCGCAAACCCCTCATCAGTGTTGGGTACTGTAGGGAACTTAATCTCTACGATCGCGCAGTAACGAGTTTTTTTTTTATAAATATTTACCCAGGAGGCCATACCTATCGATAGAGAACAAAATATTTTACTCTGTACAAAGGCTGTATCGTTTGAAACTTTTCAACTGCCTACCAATTATTTTTTGTATGGCTTGTTTTTTTGTACGCGATAGTTTCGCAGATTGTGAACCGATTTTTATGATTAGTTTCATGCGATAGGATATGTTGCCAAGTTGGTCCCATACAACGTTTATGAAAATCGGTGTAGTACTTTTTTTAGAAAATTAACAGAAACCAAAAATTATACTAAGTCAGTTTTTAACGTGTTCAGTGTTTCCAATTATGGGCTCGCCAAGTGTGCGTTGGACCCGCGCCCGAACTGAAAATAAATACAATGTGTGTTGGTGCGAAATCCTCGGTCAACGAGAAACTTTTTAACAATTTTAAATACTAGATATGGATGTTCCTTAAGATGAGTAGGTGGAATCCCCAGTTAACAACTCCTGCAGGACACCAGTTTGTCATTGAATGACATTTGAGATCTCATGATTGTGAAACCAAGTTTCTTTACTTCATTTTTGCAATAAAATCTTGGCGACAATTCAAACGAAAGGCTACCATGAAAACGAATGTAATAATATAATTTTGACGTTTTAACGACGTTTTTGAAAACTTCTTTAGCGGCGTTGTGCACTTTTTTGTAATGGGTAAAAATGTTAAACTCGCGTCAGGACACGTGACCTGATCGAAAATTCGTAAGACGGATGGAGTAGTGAAAACTTCTTTAGCGGCGTTGTGCACTTGTTTTGTAATGGGTAAAAAATGTTAAACTCGCGTCAGGTCACGTGATCTGATCGAAAATTCGTAAGACGGATGGAGTTGATTTTTCTGAGATATAAACTTTTTAATGTAATATAAATGCACAACGTTAATATTCAAGTTTTCACTTCTGCCGGCACTCCCGGAGTGCAACCCGTCGTTTTTTTTTTCTTCAGCAAAACGGTTTGTATGTCGCCATGGACCTGGTGGTGGTGGTACTCTAGATAGTCTGAAACGCAGAAAACGGGAAATGACGAGGAAAATTAATATGTATATAGATTTGTAATAACAATTGCAGAGGTACAGGAGGGTCATTAGTTCTAATTGCACAAAATAACAATAGTGACAGGATTCCGATGTGGCTGCCCCGCTACTGTACGTGTCCGGCGTGCTTGCGCAAGAGCGCGTCGCTGGATTTCATCCATGCCATCTTGCGCAAACGAACTAACTCCTCACTGAGCATGTCGCGCGTCGCCGCCGCCTCGGTCCCATTACAGGGAGAGATACCACTGCACACTTTATGCAAGTGCTAGTCTACGTGTGAAAATAATCCAATTTAGTTTTTTTTTAAATATATATATATCACTCTCTCTTATCGTGTACCAACCACAATTACCCATGCTATCAATTAGGAGCGCAAGAAGAAGAAAAACAACGAGAAACACAGGAGAAGCAGAGAATACAGGACATGTACCTACAGTACAGAGGCCAGCACTCAAAGCTAGACATTTTGGACTTAGTACCGTTCTTTCGCCTGGATTGAAACCGCACTACAAGTGCCTAGCTTGGTGTGCTGGCCTCTGTTCATAACCAAAACAAAAACAACTTACTTCCCAAAAAATTAAGAATCAGTCCATGTATACTTAAGTTTTACATGAGAAGGAGCATTAAGAGGGTATTCACATTTTGGAGGATGATCACAAAAATGCCTTTTTTTTCTGATCCCAGCATTTTTCGTTTTTAATTAATAGTTATGAGTAAAATATAGTCGAGGACTGGACAGGGGCGACTGGCCGCGGCGCTTTTGCGCATCAACTTTTATACTTTAGTTTTGATAATTTTAAATGAACTATTTATGATGTCGAAAAAATCTGAAATAAACGGAAACATGATGTCATACATTTTATACACATTTCTTTTTTTGCATTTAATCGGGTTTTAAAAAACTTGTAGTCCACACATTTCTTTCTCCGAGCAGGTTGATACGTGTTAAAATAATATCAAACGTAAGTCTATTCATTTTAAGTTAAAATCAATGCGGGCTTTAACGCGGCTATTACGTTGAAACCGAACGCCCAATTCTCGATTTTTACATGTTTTTATTACTTTTCTTTACTTTAAAAAAAAATTAAAAACTGATTTCAATCAAAATGAAATGTGTTAAAGAACCGATTTATTTGTTTTAGTTTTATGCAACATTAACTATTTGTTTTCGAGAAATTTTGCAATTAATGCCAAAAACAGGGTCTACAGCAGATTTTTTACATCAAAAGTGGTAATATTTTTAAAATTCTATTCAATTAAATCGATCTTTCATTACTTTAAGAATATTATATAATTTTTTTTTCGATATTGATAGCTTTACGCAGTCTTTCAATAATTTGAATTGAATATTGTCATATGACCCATCTTAGGGCCTTAATTAAACTTGAAAATACTAACTAATATCTAGACATGGCTGAATTCTGGAATCTAATAAGTACAGTTGTTGGGATTTTGTTGAGGTTAGGCTGGTTTTATAGTCACGCGTACGCCCCGCAAGGGCGGTTTGCGCGCGATACGGACGCAGTACACACCTTAGAAGATGCTTGTATCGTTTCATAGCCACTATAAAATCAGCCTAAATATAAAGAACCATATAATAAATTTCCAAACAGATCCCTCTCATACTGAAAAATACGTGGCATCGCACCCCGGTAACTCGTTGATTTGCATACGCGGCACGCGCCGGTTTATTGGAATCAGCCGGTACGCCTGCTTTGCATACACAATTCAAAAATGCTGTGTTTTTCCGCTGATCATGTTGGCATAACTTGCAACGTAATGACCAAAAACAATTATCTTGAGGCGGGGCTTCAAATATTCTGTAAACTCGAAAAATAGCATCTCTTAGTTCGAACTCAGAGAGGTATAACGGCGAAAATGTGTTTATCTTCAAAAGAAGTCATAGCCTGTTTATAGATTATATCGATAGTCAAATAATTAAATGCCGTAGGGGCTGGCTGTCCGCGGGTTGAACGACAGACGCATATTTAAGAACATAAAAAAGAAAAAGAAATTAAAAAATCTACAGATTTCGTGTCTGCCTTCGGTTACAATCAAAAGGAATCATGAACTGTTTTTTTAAATATTTGTCAGAACAGTTACAAAGTAGGTAGTATAATAAAATCCTACTAATATTATAAACGCGAAAGTGTGTATGTATGTATGGATGTATGAATGTATGTATGGATGTTTGTTACTCTTTCACGCTTCAACCACTGAACGGATCGGGATGAAAGTTGGCACACATATAAGTTAGGTCCTGGAATAGGACATAGGCTACTTTTAAGCCCGGGAAAAAGTCTTATTCTATTCTATAGGTGTTTACACACACTTTTAAATAGTAAAAAAAAACTTATTGTCTATTACAAATAATGTCATGATTCAGATTACAGTCTCAGCTAATGGTTTTAGTTATGGAATCAACACATATACTCGTATGTCTTTGTCATTTACATAATGTATTATTTTATAATATCCTCTAGAGCGCAAGCATTTTTTGACATGAATCTTGAATTTATTCTCTGACAAACTAGTTACATTTTCTGGAATTTTATTGTAGAATCTTAATACACTGCCCAACAGATGACTTTTTAACCTTACTCAGTCTGAAATGGGCTATATAAATTTTATTTACATTTTTTAAATTCAAATTATGCCTGTCACTCTTTTTAGGAAATAAATGCAAATTCTTACTAACGTACATGATGTTTTCATATTGACTAGCAACAGTTACAAGATTAAAATAGTTTCTATACTATTTGTTCTAAAAACGATCTTGTATCTTAAATGAGTATATACTAGTATGTTGTTTATACTCGTATACACATTCATTTATTTACAAAGCATCACTTGGTTCAAAACATAATCTAATCATGCTTCGTAACATTTATTCGCCGTCACTACCGCGCTCACGCACTCTGCGCGCGTCAACTCTGCGTCACAATGGTGCAACTTCTGAATAACCCGTCAGTGATACGCACACCACCAATTTTTTTTAATGGACCTAAAGCAAAGATAATTATAGTTCCTAATGCCTAAAGTCATGCCTCTAGGGATTTTTGTTATTTTTTCGATATCTCACTATATAGGATGACTTTTAATTAGTTGTTGAAAGCAAAGGATATGAATGTACTCGTGATTACAAACAACTTTTCCAAAGAAACTATAAGTCAAATATGAAAAACTTTTTGGTGTTTCATACATATTTGCCGATTTCATAACTTTTATAATGTATCGAGAATCAATATTTTTTTTCTGATTTGACATATAGTTTATTTAGGAAAGTTGTTTGTTATTACGAGTACATGCATATCTTTTGTTGATGATATCAGCTCATATATGTCCCCACCGAGGGGCTCGAGCCTACCCTGAATTAGGGCGATCGGGCCTTAGTCGACCACGCGGGCCCAGTGCGGGTTGATCGACTTCACACACGACCTGCGAGTTTCTCCGCCGGCGTGTACAGGTTTCCTCACGATGTTTTCCTTCACCGTAAGAGTGTATATCTTTTGTTATCAAGAACTAATTAAAAGTCAAACCGCTCAAATACACACTCGTGAAAAACATCACATATATGACCTGGTTGCTGAAGACCATAGAGCCTGATCTACTCCTCTTGTGGTGTCTTGCGACGGTATTGTCGGAACTGAATATGAATTATAAAGAAAACATCCCTTAAGCTAAACGAATAGAATAAAAGTTAAAAACTAAAACCTGACTACAGAAAAGTATGAAAACAAGAGTTTCCCGCCTGAAGTCATATAGCCTTTATTTTTCCCTTTACCTAAGATAATAGCCGTGCCCGTGGTCGCAAGCCATAATGATAGGAATTTATGATTACGACTACGATAGGGTTAGCGACCACGGCATGACCACAGATGAGGTGAAGGGAAAATAAAAGCGGAAAACTCTTGTTTTCATACTTTTCCGTAGTCATACTTTAGTTTTTTAACCTTTACTTTGTTTCCATGTTTTTGGTGCTCAAAGTACAATGCATCTCGGTACCCACGGCCGCGTGTCGTGTATAGCTTGATTGTAGCGCGCGTACATTGAGCTGTCTCATCATAACGCTTGTTAAAAAAATAATCATTTGCTAAAAAAATTAAAAAATTGCACATGTAATATATAGAAAATGTGCTTGTCAAGCCATTTCTTTCGATACAAAACATGATATGAATATCTAAAAAAATGTTTTTTGGTTGTGTAATTCACCTATAAAATCAATTTTAATAAATGCTATAATTTATCCTATATACGCGATCCTATCCACTACGCGGAGTGATGACACGAATCCAAAGACACCACATTTGTCAAGATCGGTAAAGCTGTTTAGGAAATACGAGGGAACAGATGAACATACATACATACATACATCATGATCATAATAATTTAAGCGCCGTGCTCTTGTCGGTGTAGCAATACATACATTAATAGAATGTCAAAAACATAACCCTCTTTTTTTCGTAGTCGGGTAAAAACGTTCCAAACCATACTCACAAATAATAAGTTGGCTCAAAGTTAAAATACAATTAACGGTCTCTAGAGGAACAAGAAGACGAATACGCGGGCACGGATGTTAAGATGGGTGTGCGATGCTCATCCTGGATCGCTAATCATGGTTCTATTATTTTATATTTAGATAGATGATAGATAGATAAAACATTTATTCAAACTTATATAAAATGCTACATTACAATTGATACACAAAAAGAAACAAAAAAAAATTAAAAAACTTCTGATATCTAAGCTTAAATGTAAAAAGAACATTAAATTGTGCCGTAACTCAGAAATGGCTCCGACTCAGCATATGCTGCAGGTAACTACGAGTATGTACCTACAGCGCTGATATTCTGCCGGCTACTAAGACTTATAAATAACTACATTCATTTCATAATTGTCGACTACATGGATTTATTTTGTATTGTATTGTATGATTAGATGGATAATACAAACATCAAGGAAAAATATCCTTATTATCAGATCAGAGTGACATCATTGCACGTACGACCTACACACAAAGTTAACCCTCCGCCCCTCTATAAGTTTTTACGAGAAAATATTTGTAGACGGGAGAGGTATCGTTGGATTTAACCGCCCTGGCTCCTCTTATTGCCTCATTGTGAGAGGATCAGGGCTTTATCTGCTCACGTAGCGCCCGCGGTTGCCAGGGTTACCGAAAATGTTTTATGGTGAAGGTTTCATATCATCCTATTAATTAAGTAGTGCTGCCTTAAAATCATTTTGTGTCACAGTTATTACAGAAAACAACTGGGTTATTTACAAAAATCTTTTACTAAGAAATTATTTTACTGACAACTAGATGCGATTGAAGGATTATCTCTGATAAACGAATCTCAACAGTTTTTTAAATGCTGCTTAATAATAATAAAATGGTATCGGATTAAACATAAAAGTGTGTTCATTTTTTATTTAAATTGTGTGTGCAATGAAAAGACCATTATCTTATCTAAAAGGACTTAAATTTTTATAGATAAAATTAAAAGACTGGTTACCCACGGCACAGGGAATCCTGGGGGCGGGGGTGTGCAGTAGTTATAACTTAGTTTGGTACAATAATAGTATATAGTGACACTAAATAAATAATAATAAATCTATTCACGAAAGTTTACAATTGAGAAAACAAAGTCTTAAGTCTACTTGTCCTATCCTACTTCCTAATATTATGAACACGAAAGTTTGTAAGAATGTATGGATGTTATAAATAAATAAATAAATATTCTGGGACAAATCACACATGGACATCTGGCCCCAAAGTAGGATTCCCTGTGTTATGGGAACCAGAGACTGATATACATACTTGTATACGTTTAAATACATACATATATAGATATTTAACACCCAGACACAGAGCAAACAAATCTGCTCATCACACAAATGTTTGCCCTGGGTGGGGATCGAACCCACAACCCACGGATCAGTAGTCATGAGCACAAACCACTGAGCCACCGAGTCAGTCAATTAGTCAGTCAGTTATGTTTGTTACTCTTTCACGCAAAAACTACTGAACGGATATGGCTAAAATTTGGTAGGTAGACAGATTAGGAACTGGATTAACACACAGGTTACTGTTTTCCACGCTCGCGAGCCGCTTGCTGCTCGCGCACCCTCGAAAAGTCATAGATACGTTGTCCACGCGGGTGAAGTCGCGGGAAACAGCTAATACATCATAAATGTACTTATTAGAACTCTGGCCACTGAACTAGGCTTCAATAAGCCTATGTATCTTAGCAGTCGATGAGCGTAGATGGAAACCATCTGGGTATGTAATGTCAAGCGACTATTTTAACTAAGGATTAAAGAAAATAAAGGTAAGTGCTTTATGATAAGCCGTGTATGTGTGTGTGTGTGTTTAAATAAGTGTTGAAATACCTAGTTATGTTCAGTTTTACACATTGCACTATAAATTATCATACATTGGGATTGAACCCACTAAATAAAATAATAAAGTAAAAGTAAAAAAAAAACACGAAATTCAGTACAACGAAACGTATGCATGGCACCAAAACCCAGCACATCACCGCGCTAAAGCGGGCGTCCCGTTACAGACTGATAAAAATTGGAATCGAAACTTTTAGTAATGCTACAAAAATTGCTCGCCCGCATATGCGTTCCATTAGAAGAAAATAAATGATGGAATCTCCTTGATGATATTATTTATTAACTTCTTGGATTTTCCCTGTGTCGTATTAGGACCTGCGGATTAACATATAAGTAGGCTCCTTTCTCCCAAGCTCGCGAGCCGCTTGCGGCTCCCGCACTGCGCACCCTCGAAGACAGTCATAGAAACTATGCTCACGCGAGCGAAGCCGCTGGCAAAGCTTGTAATATATAATATACTACTCATTTAAATTAATAATAACATAAATAAATGAAATAATATAAGTAAAATAAAATAAGTATAACAAAATAAATAAACTATAAAATTAATAAATATGGCTAACTTTAAGAAAGAAAAGGCAAGAAGTGTTCTTTTAATTTAGATTAACAGCAGGTTTACCAAGATTCCCCAATGGCTATCTTATCTTCAAGCCGGAACACATTAATGCTGTTGACATTGATGTTAGGCGGCAAGATTTAGATAAGATGGTGGAAGCTAGCCAGGCGGGCTTATAACATGCCCTTACACCAACCAAACCGAGTCTTCCAAAGTAAGACTCCGCCAAGAATCAAACCCGCGACCTACTTATGTGAATTGAATGGGCTTAACCATTACGCCACGGAGGTGGTTGCTTCGCTGAGACATGCTGAGAGGTGCAACTTCACCTGTGCCGTAGCGAATGCCCCAGTACCCCTCTGCCGGGGCGTCATTTCCTCCACCTCATTTCCACTTAAACAAAAAAAGAACGAAATTTCCACTTAATAAAAATCAGGAACTTTACACTCGGCACCAGGATTTCAAAAAGGCGGTGGATGTCTCCGTTTAAAAAATGTACTGTTTGTAGTTTGATACGGTTTGGTTTTGAAGTTAATCCATACGAATAGGCGTTCAGACTCGAGAAGCAACTTGAATGTAGATAAATTTTACGAACCATTAATTTTGTTGTAAATAGCAATTTTTTTTTTTGAATATTTCAAATATTTTGTCACCTGAACGTTACTTTATAGTGCAAACGTTTTATTTATATCTTAATTTAGTTTTTAAAATGATAAAATTTTACCACTGCAAAGAAACATGATTCAGATATTTTAAGAAAAAAAAAATATTTCTAATTTTATTTTACACTTTTTTTTAGGAAAAAGTAATAGGTACATCTTAAAAAGAAGAATAGCTTTCAATAGGCAAATAGTACCTACACAAGAACTCCCAGGATACCATCTGTATAAGTTCCAAAAACTCTTAACGTCTGAGATACCAACGCTTTGCGCCTACAGTTTCTCAAATCCGCAATTGTTTTCTGCAAAATATATGAGAAAACAAACAACCTAAAACTATTTTCCCTATTTCAACTTTTCTTACACACAAATATTCAAACAATTCCGTTGTTCGGGACGAAACGTTCCATTTATTTTGCTCCGAACTCATTTCTCGGGAAGGAAAGGGGAATTGCAGCACCCCACTGAAGCTTTCTGTTCTCCTCGTAGATTTTGACGAGATCGCGCAAACATTTCTAGCAAATTCCCTTTAGGAAAAGTTTCCTTTGTGCCTATGGTGACGTACCAGGAAAGTTGATCCCAACAAAAACATTCTGTAGAAACGTGCAAAGTCTTAAGTTTAATTCTTGTGTCTTTTAAAGTCCATCCACCAAACGGTTCACTGATTTCTACAATGAAAGTATATTAAAGATTTTTAATTAAAAAAATTGTGTGTTATTTGCTCATTGACAGATTTGGTCCTAATTTGCACTCGGACCTGTCGATGAAACGAAAGCTCGCACTAGCGTTTCCGAACAGTAAAGTTACTTAAAACTGTTACCGATACGCGTACACTGCAAAGAACCGTTCTTTCTAAGCGTTTTAGTAGAATTAACACATCAGTTTAGGCTAAAAATTCATCCTATCCGCTCATATACGTCCCCCCCTCGACCACGCGGGCCCAGTGTGGGCTGGTCGACTTCACATACAACCTGTGAGTTTCTTCGCAGTCGTGTGCAGGTTTCCTCACGATGTTTTCCTTCATCGGATAAACGGACATGAAAAATTGTGTCCCCCTGTGCAGTAGTGAAAATCACGATGACATACAAGTCCAAGTGTCAGATTTTTAATAATAAATAACCTAACCTATTTAAGAGCCTGCTGGAGTTCATAAATCCCAAACAAACGTAGTATTTGATTCATTTGTTAACCAAACAACCGATTTTGAAATAATTTTATATCGTTAATCGGATGACGTAATCTGTGTCGGTATCGTATTACTTTTTTGAAAAACGAAACAGGAATCCAATAATAACTAATAAACTTGTTTTCAACGGAAAACTCCTTTTTTCAACGGAAAACAAGTTTCTTGGTTAATAATGGATTCCTGTTTCGTTTTTCCAAAAAGTAATACGATACCGACACAGATATACGTCATCCGATTAACGATATAAAATTATTTCAAAATCGGTTGTTTGGTTAACAAATGAATCAAATACTACGTTTGTTTGGGAATTTATGAACTCCAGCGGGCTCTTAATTAAAAATTAAAAACCGAACTGGATAAAAACATTACCTTTCTTTATCTGGGCAATAAAATGTGTATTCTGTGTCACTCACGGAACCAACAGGAATGTAACGACACCTCGCACTCCAAAATCAATCAAGCTATTTAGGCTACAGGCTCAGCCAAAGAAACAGACATACATACTTACATACACTCGAAAAGCATTACCTTCCTTTTGGGCAGTCGGATAAAAAGGTAGTATTACTCGGTCGATTAGTTTAATGCCTTATTCTTTTGAAATATTCTAAAAAGTCTACAATGACCAAAATGAAGGGGACATTGGGCTGTGTCCATCAATCCGAACTTGACGCCTAGTGAGAAGTATGACCTAACTTTCCTGGACCTTGAAAGAGACCCGTGCCACAGTTCGACATGGAACTTGGATAAGACCCGTGCCACAGTTCGACATGGACCTTGGAAGAGACCCGTGCTATAGTTCGACATGAACCTTGGAAGAGACCCTTGCCACAGTTCGACATGGACCTTGGATAAGACCTGTGCCACAGTTCGACATGAACCTTGGAAGAGACCCTTGTTACAGTTCGACATGGACCTTGGATAAGACCCGTGCCACAGTTCGACATGGACCTTGGATAAGGCTAGTGCCACAGTACGACATGGACCTTACAAGAGACCCGTGCCATAGTTCGACATGAACCTTGGAAGAGACCTTTCCAACAGTTCGACATGGATTTTGGATAAGACCCGTGCTACAGTTCGACATGGACCTTGGAAGAGACCCATGCCACAGTTCGACATGTACCTTAGAAGAGACCCGTGCCACAGTTCGACATATACCTTGGAAGAGACCCATGCCACAGTTCGACATGGACGTTAGAAGAGACCCGTGCCACAGTTCGACATGTACCTTAGAAGAGACTCATGCCACAGTTCAACATGTACCTTGGTAGAGACCCATGCCACAGTTCGACATGAACCTTAGAAGAGACCCGTGCCACAGTTCGACCTAGACCTTGGAAGAGACCCGTGCTACTGTTCGACAACTGTTAATATCTCTTGTCCCAGTAACACACATACTCCTATCACTCAGCACTGCACGTACAAGGTGAATGACCTCGAGTGTCGTTAACGCAGGGTGCCACCTAGTGATGTGCCAACCGGAAGTTAGGATCCGGCTCTGGTATCACTGCGCCCCGGATATCGGATATAAGTTGGATGAAACAATATCCGGGTGTCCGTCTGCCATCGCCGTTTATTTATTTAGGATGATTTGATTAGTTAGCTGAAATAAACATTAATTGATGATTTAGTTACCACTGAACAGTAAGTCAACCTTCGATTGAGGTTAATTTAAAACTAATTGATTGGAGATAATTTCATTTACAGCTAAGTACTCATAAGTACACTTAGAATTTGAAAGCAATTGATACATCCTAAACTCTAAAAGAAGAAGAGATAGCGAGAGGGCCTACTGTATTTCACCACAGATTAATTATTTCTAGTTAGATTTTACACAACACCAACAAAATGGCCAATTTTATTTATCTATTGTGTTGTGTTGGTTCGTGAGTGAAATATTTTCTACTAGCTTTTTCCCGCGGCTTGACCAGCGTGGACAACGTTTCTATGACTTTTCGAGGGTGCGCAGTGGGTGGAAAAAAGTAGCCTATGTGTTAATCCAGGTCCTAATCTGTCTACCTACCAAATTTCAGCCAGATCCGTTCAGTAATTTTTGCGTCACAATCTACAATATGTATCAATACACTCTTACAAACTTTCACGTTTATAATAATAGTCGGATTCTATTTTGCAGAAAAATCCATTAAAAAAAAACGTTCCTACACATGAAAAGCAAGCAATTTGCAACCTTATCGATAACTTTGTTCTGCGTGTGTTGTCGGTTACCCGCCCCGTACAGTTCCAGTACAGCCTGGAGAGGGGGGAGGAGCTTCAATTGCTAATTGCCGTAACTGCCTTCCAGTCTATTTACCATCCAATCGCACATGTGTGCTGTGTAATGTGCACTAGGGCTGACACAGGAGGCAAGGTCAAAATTATCAAATCACACAAAGTAAACATTTTCAGTAAAACTATTATGGTTAACCTCCTTACAAGGTGAGGATCAGGTACATTTCTCTTTACCAAAAAGACTACATTAACAAACATTTTTTTTTAACATGTCTACCATTTTTCACGAAATGTGTACAGTTGCAACACATCTATTTTACCTAAATGACCACCTTCCACTACAGACCTGAGCGACAATTTTTTTTTTGTTTTAGGGGTTTATAAATATTATCATCATCATCAGCCGGAAGACGTGAACAAAGACGTGAATAAATTCTACTACAAGTCTTTCATAAACAGCTCATATACACACATAAAACCTTTTTTTTGTCTTGATATAATATTAAAAAAAACAGACAAAAAATCCTTAAAAATTGGTATATTAAATATTATCATCATCATCAGCCGGAAGACGTGAACAAAGACGTGAATAAATTCTACTACAAGTCTTTCATAAACAGCTCATATACACACATAAAACCTTTTTTTTGTCTTGATATAATATTAAAAAAAACAGACAAAAAATCCTTAAAAATTGGTATATTTGAAACTTGGTATGAGTCTGAAGCTTAAAAAAAATTAGTATTGGTCAGATATGTGAAAAAAAAATACACACATATAAGCCTCCTAGTTGGTGATTCAGCTCATAAAACTGAACAACTTTCTCCCAAGGAACCTGTGCTGAATAAGCAAAAAAAATATACTTCCCATACTAATTGAACGTACGAGTCCAATGTTTAGCGTTTCCAGCAAACTTGTAAAATAAAGTTGTTTAGTTTCATGACTAGAATCACCGCATAGAGTCTGGCCAACGAATATTAAGCGTTTCCTGGAATATTAATAAAAGTTTTGACAAGGCAACAAATCTTGATTTTTAGGGTTGCCACCATGTTAAAAACAACTTTTCTTTTTTAAAAAAAAAGCTGTAACGATTTGGATGAAACTCGGTATTTCACAATAACAGCCTTCCATACACTGGAGTTAGTTTTTCCGGAAAAAATTCTGAATAAGGTACCTCCCATACAAGCTGCGACCTTAATCCAGTCCACCTAAAATGGAGCTCAGCCAAGCGAATGGTGGCAAAAAGTGTAATAAGTGTATATTTTATATTGTGTTCATTAACGAGTACCTAATTAAAGAATTAAACAAGGTACCTAAGTTTATTTTTATAACGAGTTGAGTAGTTTTAGACTTTCACTGCGAAAAGGAACTGTCAGCTGATTGATTTCCATTGATAGACTTCATTTTATTTTGGTTTTTTACTGTGCTTTCTTGGGGAAAGTAGTTCAGTCTCATGAGTGTATATTCATCGCCCTAAATATTTGTTCACATCAAACTTAATAATGAAATTAACATTTTTTTTTAATCACTATACTTAAGGTGACCATATGAAGATTTTTGAATTTGCCTCAGTTTTGGATGACATGCTTTCGTTGGCCAGACTTTATGAGATTTGCAGTTATGTTCCAGTCACCCCGTACACGCGTAGAGTTTTAACCGCCTCCGTGGCGTAATAAATATTCCATTCGCTTCACGCGGGTTCGATTCCCGGCGGGGTCAAATTGTAAGACTCGGTTTGGTTGGTGGTAGGGCATTTTCTAAGCTCGCCTGGCTAGCTACCACCATCTTATCTAAGTCTTGCCGATAAACATCAGTGTTAACAACATTGATGTGTTCCGGCTAGAAGATAACATAGCCAGTTCTCCATTGCGTTGGGGAATCTTAGTAAGCCCGCTTCCATCTTCGGCATCATCGTCACTTACCATCAGGTGAGATTATGCCAATGGCTTACCAATTGTGAATATTAAAAACAAAAACAGCTATTTCGGGCGCCCCGCCCCCACGTTTTAATGACTTAACTTTTTAATGCACTACCGTTAGAGTTCAAGGGTGACGTCACGCTGGCTAGTTTTGAGGCAAAACTTAGGGCTTTCATGCTGAGGGAGTGCTTTTATTCTTTGGACGATTTTTTTTTTAAATGGCAACTAATATTACTTATCTTAGAATGTTATCTAAATGACTTTTGGAATCTTGGAATTTTATCTTTAACATAATGAATGGTACATATTCTATTTTCGAACACAAATATATTTGTTAACGAAATAAATAAACTGAAACTGAAACGTTTAGAAGCTCACCCAAATTTATATGTCGATGACCAATAATGTCTTTTTGTGATTTGGATTTTTTGATCTAGGCAAACACATTGTAGCAACGCCGCCGGTCGATAGGATGAACGTTTTTATTAGGTGTTTATATAATAAGTTTGTATCATAATCAATGTACTCGTAGGTATCATTGGCATAGTTATGTGGACAGGTGTGGTGGTACGGAACCCTCGGGGTGTGAGTCTGACTCGCACTTGGCCGCTTTTTAATTCATTCTTTGTTCGGAGTCTGACTCGCACTTGGCCGCTTTTTAATTCATTCTTTGTTCGGAGTCTGACTCGCACTTGGCCGCTTTATAATTCATTCTTTGTTCGGAGTCTGACTCGCACTTGGCCACTTTATAATTCATTCTTTGTTCGGAGTCTGACTCGCACTTGGCCGCTTTATAATTCATTCTTTGTTCGCAGTCTGACTCGCACTTGACCGCTTTATAATTCATTCTTTGTTCGCAGTCTGACTCGCACTTGACCGCTTTATAATTCATTCTTTGTTCGCAGTCTGACTCGCACTTGACCGGTTTTTAATTCATTCTTTGTTCGCAGTCTGACTCGCACTTGACCGGTTTTTAATTCATTCTTTGTTCGCAGTCTGACTCGCACTTGGCCGCTTTTTAATTCATTCTTTGTTCGCAGTCTGACTCGCACTTGGCCGCTTTTTAATTCATTCTTTGTTCGCAGTCTGACTCGCACTTGGCCGCTTTTTAATTCATTCTTTGTTCGCAGTCTGACTCGCACTTGACCGGTTTTTAATTCATTCTTTGTTCGCAGTCTGACTCGCACTTGACCGGTTTTTAATTCATTCTTTGTTCGCAGTCTGACTCGCACTTGACCGCTTTTTAATTCATTCTTTGTTCGCAGTCTGACTCGCACTTGGCCGCTTTTTAATTCATTCTTTGTTCGCAGTCTGACTCGCACTTGGCCGCTTTTTAATTCATTCTTTGTTCGCAGTCTGACTCGCACTTGGCCGCTTTTTAATTCATTCTTTGTTCGCAGTCTGACTCGCACTTGGCCGCTTTTTAATTCATTCTTTGTTCGCAGTCTGACTCGCACTTGGCCGCTTTTTAATTCATTCTTTGTTCGCAGTCTGACTCGCACTTGGCCGCTTTTTAATTCATTCTTTGTTCGCAGTCTGACTCGCACTTGGCCACTTTTTAATTCATTCTTTGTTCGCAGTCTGACTCGCACTTGGCCGCTTTTTAATTCATTCTTTGTTCGCAGTCTGACTCGCACTTGGCCGCTTTTTAATTCATTCTTTGTTCGCAGTCTGACTCGCACTTGGCCGCTTTTTAATTCATTCTTTGTTCGCAGTCTGACTCGCACTTGGCCGCTTTTTAATTCATTCTTTGTTCGCAGTCTGACTCGCACTTGGCCGCTTTTTAATTCATTCTTTGTTCGCAGTCTGACTCGCACTTGACCGGTTTTTAATTCATTCTTTGTTCGCAGTCTGACTCGCACTTGACCGGTTTTTAATTCATTCTTTGTTCGCAGTCTGACTCGCACTTGACCGGTTTTTAATTCATTCTTTGTTCGCAGTCTGACTCGCACTTGGCCGCTTTTTAATTCATTCTTTGTTCGCAGTCTGACTCGCACTTGGCCGCTTTTTAATTCATTCTTTGTTCGCAGTCTGACTCGCACTTGGCCGCTTTTTAATTCATTCTTTGTTCGCAGTCTGACTCGCACTTGACCGGTTTTTAATTCATTCTTTGTTCGCAGTCTGACTCGCACTTGACCGGTTTTTAATTCATTCTTTGTTCGCAGTCTGACTCGCACTTGACCGGTTTTTAATTCATTCTTTGTTCGCAGTCTGACTCGCACTTGGCCGCTTTTTAATTCATTCTTTGTTCGCAGTCTGACTCGCACTTGGCCGCTTTTTAATTCATTCTTTGTTCGCAGTCTGACTCGCACTTGGCCGCTTTTTAATTCATTCTTTGTTCGCAGTCTGACTCGCACTTGGCCGCTTTTTAATTCATTCTTTGTTCGCAGTCTGACTCGCACTTGGCCGCTTTTTAATTCATTCTTTGTTCGCAGTCTGACTCGCACTTGGCCGTTTTTTAATTCATTCTTTGTTCGCAGTCTGACTCGCACTTGGCCGCTTTTTAATTCATTCTTTGTTCGCAGTCTGACTCGCACTTGGCCGCTTTTTAATTCATTCTTTGTTCGCAGTCTGACTCGCACTTGGCCGCTTTTTAATTCATTCTTTGTTCGCAGTCTGACTCGCACTTGGCCGCTTTTTAATTCATTCTTTGTTCGCAGTCTGACTCGCACTTGGCCGCTTTTTAATTCATTCTTTGTTCGCAGTCTGACTCGCACTTGACCGGTTTTTAATTCATTCTTTGTTCGCAGTCTGACTCGCACTTGGCCGCTTTTTAATTCATTCTTTGTTCGCAGTCTGACTCGCACTTGGCCGCTTTTTAATTCATTCTTTGTTCGCAGTCTGACTCGCACTTGGCCGCTTTTTAATTCATTCTTTGTTCGCAGTCTGACTCGCACTTGGCCGCTTTTTAATTCATTCTTTGTTCGCAGTCTGACTCGCACTTGGCCGCTTTTTAATTCATTCTTTGTTCGCAGTCTGACTCGCACTTGACCGGTTTTTAATTCATTCTTTGTTCGCAGTCTGACTCGCACTTGACCGGTTTTTAATTCATTCTTTGTTCGCAGTCTGACTCGCACTTGGCCGCTTTTTAATTCATTCTTTGTTCGCAGTCTGACTCGCACTTGGCCGCTTTTTAATTCATTCTTTGTTCGCAGTCTGACTCGCACTTGGCCGCTTTTTAATTCATTCTTTGTTCGCAGTCTGACTCGCACTTGACCGGTTTTTAATTCATTCTTTGTTCGCAGTCTGACTCGCACTTGGCCGCTTTTTAATTCATTCTTTGTTCGCAGTCTGACTCGCACTTGGCCGCTTTTTAATTCATTCTTTGTTCGCAGTCTGACTCGCACTTGGCCGCTTTTTAATTCATTCTTTGTTCGCAGTCTGACTCGCACTTGGCCGCTTTTTAATTCATTCTTTGTTCGGAGTCTGACTCGCACTTGGCCGCTTTTTAATTCATTCTTTGTTCGGAGTCTGACTCGCACTTGGCCGCTTTTTAATTCATTCTTTGTTCGCAGTCTGACTCGCACTTGGCCGCTTTTTAATTCATTCTTTGTTCGGAGTCTGACTCGCACTTGGCCGCTTTTTAAATCATTCTTTGTTCGAATAGTAAAAATTATGAGAAAGCTCGCTCTAGCTTACCGTTTGCACCATACTTACTAGATTTGGTGGTTAACATTTAAGTACCGTCGTGGAGATAATTAGTCGACACAAACATCCACCCGTTAGTGACGTCACTGGCGCACACACTCATACACACACACACACAAGCTACAGTTCACATATAAATGGTGTAACAAAACAATGGATTTGAAAACTACTTCCTACTTCTACTCATTAGAACAAACTTTGCCACAATTAGTTTATCAAACAAATTGTAGGTAACACATCTAATAATTCATCTTGTTAGTGACGTCACAGACACACAAACCGCTACAGTTTACACAAACAAGATGTAGGTAACAAAACAGTAGACTCGTAAAACTATGATTTCTACTCATAACAGCCAACTTTACCATCTAAATTAAGTTATCGATAGGAGACACCATTCATTAATTCATTTCGGCCTAAAAATCCACTGGTGAGCATAGACCCACTCTCCATTGCACGGTAAACAAAGATTACGGTTCGGTAATTGTGCCCCTGTATAACCACTATCTAGCTTACTATCCACACTTGTGTGTGTTAACGGCAGTAGAGACATGCTTGCAGAGTCAGTTACGTAACCCGCAGATTAGGTACCTTGTAACAATCCTTTACAGACACCATAATTGTGTCATCATGGTGACTGTACGTGCGGGTATTCTTTTTGATAGCTATAGTATAAAAAACGTACTAAAATTGACTAAAAGGAAACAATGATAGTAAATCTTCTACATATAATGTCATATAACAACCTCTTTTCTTCAAACAGTCAAACATTTAATCATTGCCTAGGTATAATATAAGATTTTTCATACAAAACATGTTTTTTGAAAATCTGTAAAAATAATTAGGACGGACTTTCAAGATGGGCCGCAAGCGCTACTCGTATATTCACCGGTCTGGCCGGTTAAATTGAAATCATTTCATCATCATCATCATATCAGCCGGAAATCATCCACTGCTGGACAAAGGCCTCCCCCAAGGATTTCCACGACGACCGGTCCTGCGCTGCCCGCATCCATCGGCTTCCCGCGATCTTCACCAGGTCGTCGGTCCACCGCAGGAGAACTAAAGTAACCGACATAGCTCACAGAATCGCTAAACTGAAGTGGCAGTGGGCAGGGCACATAGCTCGTAGAACAGATGGCCGACGGGGCAGTAAAGTTCTCGAGTGGCAACCGCGCACCGGGAAACGTAGCGTAGGCAGGCCTCCCACGCGGTGGAAATCATTTACAAAATTTTAATGTCACTTTCACCATGTAAATTAAACTTAAAAATCAAGAAATGAAATAAAAAAACTATCAACTATATTTTCTTTTTAGCTACCTACGCTGTCCGTCTGAACGTTTTTTTAAAAGAACCGTAATAAGTGGCCGTGGTTTTGAACCGTAATAAGTGGCCGGCTGAAATTTTTATGTTATTAAGAGGGATTTACTAAGGACGGTCCCCACAAAATAAGTGTTTTTAAGTTTTTTTCTGTTTTGCTCTATCATATAAACGGTAACACATAAAAGCGTGAAATTTGGTATGATTATTGAACTAATCCCAAAGCAAGAAAACAAATAATAAAAACTGGCCAAGTGTGAGTCGTACTCGCGCTAAGGAGTTTTAACTAAATTAGAAAAAAGGCATTTTTTTGTCGGTCGCCCTGATGTCTTGTTTAAAATGATTGGGTATCATTGTTGTACTTGTGTAGAGAGGTGTGGTGGTACGGGACCCTGGGTGCGTGTTGTATTTTTGTAGAGAGGTGTGGTGGTACGGGACCCTGGGTGCGTGTTGTATTTTTGTAGAGAGGTGTGGTGGTACGGGACCCTGGGTGCGTGTTGTATTTTTGTAGAGAGGTGTGGTGGTACGGGACCCTGGGTGCGTGTTGTATTTTTGTAGAGAGGTGTGGTGGTACGGGACCCTGGGTGCGTGTTGTATTTTTGTAGAGAGGTGTGGTGGTACGGGACCTTGGGTGCGTGTTGTATTTTTGTAGAGAGGTGTGGTGGTACGGGACCCTGGGTGCGTGTTGTATTTTTGTAGAGAGGTGTGGTGGTACGGGACCCTGGGTGCGCGACCCGCACTTGTTGGGTTTTCATATAGATGCATTGAAATTTCTGCAATCCTACGCGCTACACTCAAAAGAAAATAAAATATTTTTATGGTACATAATAGACAATTGTATATATAATTGTTGTTGGAGATCGACTTCTTCCGTACCTTTTAGCATTTGACCTTTGTCATTTTCTTAAAAAAATCAAATTCAAAATTCAAAATTTATTTATTTGTGATTATATGTTACAATAGATGTTAAACTAAAATTATGTCCTATTATATAATCTGTCATTTGACGTACAAATTAAAAATAATAATAAAATAGTAATAAAAACATAATCAGTGAAGCCCTCAAAATTAAAATTACATAACTGTTTTTTTTTTACAATATAATTTAACTAAAAACAACGAGTCATTCATCATAACGTCATGTTAAAGATAAGATGTATTTTTTTTTTAATTATAATAAGCAAAACATGTCCAAACCTTATACCTACCTACTGATAAATTAATAATTAAAGATATCAAATTCTAATATTAAAAAATAAAATAATACTTATGTCAAAAATGATTTATCATTTAAAAAATCATTAATTGAGTAGTACGCTTTATGTGTCAAAAAAGTTTTAAGTTTTCTTTTGAAATCTATCGTGGTATTGGAGTCACGTATAACTTTAGGAATTTTATTGAATATCTTAGGAGCCATTGCAAATATACTACTGTGAAAAAGTGAAGTTTTGCATTTTACGAGGTACAGACGATCACAAAGTCGCGCTCTTGTTCCATACTGAAAATACTCCGGATGTGATCGAATAAAACTGCAGTTTCAAATATATACAAAGATGGTACTGTGAGTAGCTTTAGTTCCTTGAAGTAAGGCACACAAGTGTCTGTTTTTTGTAGCCTACAGATGGCCCTAATGCATCTTTTTTGAGATCTCAATACCGCCTCCTTACCAGTAGCATTTCCCCAAAATATTATTCCGTATTTCAAGGTCGGTACCACATAGCCATGATAAGCAGCGAGCACTGCTTTACTATTGACCGTTTTTCCCAACATATATAGGGCATAAGAAAACTGGGTTACTTTTGTACAAACTTGATCAATGTGTGAGCTCCATTTCAGATTATTGTCAATTTGAAGGCCTAAAAATTTTGTAACCGTAATTTCTTTAATTGTTTTTCCTTCGAATTGGACATTAGTCGTAAGTTTTTTAAAGTTTCTTTGTTTGAAAGACATGATATTTGTTTTGTCGATATTAATTTTGAGGTTATTTTGTTTCAACCAGTCAACAATTGAGTTTAGGTCACTATTTATATCATTTTCGTTTTTGCAAATTACAGTACTATCGTCAGCACATAGAACCATGGGATGCTCGATACATTTTGGTAAATCATTAATGTATATAAGGAACAGTAATGGACCCAGAACACTGCCTTGTGGCACACCGTAATGCACCCTCCGTGCATCAGATATATAAGATTTTTCAACTTTACACTTAGTGCATATGCGTTCAATTTTGGTAATCTGATTTCTGTTACTATTGTAGGATTTTATTAGGTCGTTAGTATTACCCCTTACACCATAAGATTCTAGTTTTTTAAGTAAAGTTTCGTGATCTACGTAATCAAATGCTTTCGTCATATCTAGATAAAGTGCAAATACTGGCAATCGATTATCTACTCTATTATATATTTGTTTTAAAAAATCATAGATAGCTACATCAATCTTTTTATTTTTTCTAAATCCATTTTGTTCCTTCACTAGTATATCATTAGTTTCAAAGTATTTATATAGTCTATCGTAAATGACTTTTTCTATAATTTTAGACATAATAGGGATCAGTGCAACCGGTCTATAGAATTTCATGTCATCTTTATCGTTTTTTTTGAATAGAGGTTTTATAACAGAAGTTTTAAGTTTTTCAGGAAATACACCGTGCTCGATACAGAGGTTCGTGATGTGAGTTAATATTGGCGCAATTTTTAGTGACACACATTTTATGATTCGCGTGCATATATTGTCGTATCCGGTACTACTCGTGTTTTTCAAGTTTGTAATAACTTGATGGATTTCATCGGGGCAGGTGGGTTCCATGAATAACGAACTAAGTTTGCTGCGTCCTTGTGTTGAAGTACTACCTTTTACCTGTGTCACTGGTACAACTTCATCAATAAAGTAATTATTAAAAGCTTGCGCTATGTCTTGTGGATCTGTAATGAGCATATCAGTTGTTTTTATTTGTGTTATATATTCTCTAGGAAGATTGTCTTTTGCTTGATTGATAATTTGCCATGTAGCTCTAGATTTATTTTTTGCATTGGAAATGTAATAATTATTTTGTGCCTTTTTTGTTTGTGTAATTATATGTTTTAACCGCCTAGAATATGTTTTAAATTTATTTTTATTATCAGATGTTCTAGTTGACCTGTACTTCCAGAGTAGATCCCTACAGCGCTTACTACAATTCTTAATGCCCCTTGAGAGCCATTTGGGGGTCTTTCTTATAGAATTCTTTACTCTGAATGTGGGGAAACATAAGTCATAAAACAATTTAAAAATATCATAAAAGTTATTGAAAGAATCATTAGGATCCATTGAAGAGTATGACTCTGAGAAATGTATACTTTCCAAGCACCGACTAAACTTAACCATGTTTTCTTTAGAAAAATCCCGCTTTGATGAGTACCAGTATTTAAGCTTGCAAGTCCTCTTAACAGGACAGCTCAATATTTGTGCTACATGGTCAGATACAGCAAATTCAAATATCTCTCCCTTGCCACCGCGTATGTTATGAATAATGTTATCTAAACAGGTCCCGCTACTGGGACGTGTAGGTTCTCTAATAGAAAATTTTAAATTAGAACTCTTAACTAGATCCTCGAACTCCTTTGAGTGCTTGGTCTGTACCAAGAGACATACAACAAAACGACACATTACAGACAGTAATGCAATAAAACGACACATTACAGACAGTTCGAAAAGAGAACAAAAAGAAGATTTCTACCAATCTAAATTGGTTTTCACACAAAAAGTATTCATTTACATACAACACTTTGTCCTTTTAGACTAAAAACCTTTCCACTGATAGTTGAACGGAAAACCAAAAATTCCAGATAAAAACGTGGTAAAGCAATCGAACAAAACGCAACACATGTAGCCGGCATTAACGAGCAACAAAACGACGGACAGTATTTTATATTCGAGCTTTATTCAGTGGGAACACTTGGACATGACGTGGTGTGGTTCGGAATGAAACACAGACCTGTGGACGAGGCCCCAGCGAACTATGAAAATGGCAGCCAGTCATTTGGAGATCAAATAGTCTAACGTCAATCCATTACTATTACATGTTCATATTCATGTCTCATGTTTGTATACATATTTATCTACTAATACTATATTCCCTATATTGATTTTTATTTTATTTTTAGTATTCGCGGCGAACTTCGTACCACCTTACACTACACTACACCACCCTATCCTACGCTACCCTACATAAGAACCTCCTCCTGACAATAACGAACTCGACAAAAAAATAATTAGGGAAATCGGTCCAGCCGTTCACGCGTGATGCCGTGACACAGGGAAATAGGGATTCATTTTTATATATATATAGATTCCTGGTGCAGAGGACACTAAACTTGGGAATTAAGGAGCCCTTGTACATTTAAGTCTTTGTTTATGAAGCCTGTGTTAAACAAATTTGTTAAAAAAAATTGACACAGAAACCTACATTTTATATTTTTTTGTTTTGTGAAGGATTAACATTCCCATTATACTCGTATATTGAAAATATAAAATTATACTGAATTTGAATCCTTTGGGTACGAAGTGCAGGTCGGGCCACGCGCAAAGTAGGGTTCTGTACAGGGATGTCATGATTAAAACAAATGTAAGTGTTTCAAACAATTTAAGGGAGTGAATAATGAAATAAAATATATTAGAAAGAAAATCCCTACTATTTATACACTTCATAGGTAATAAATACCCCGCCGGCAAAGTCCCGTCTAGAAAAAAAATTAGTAGGCGTGATTGATTGGAAATTGATAAATAATTACTGAAAAGAAAAAAACGTGAAAAACAAAAAAACACTAGTTAAAAAAATGAACAGTTTGTTTTAAAAATAAAAAAACCTGGTCTTTAGTACTTTCAAAAAGTAAATGAATATTATTTTTTGCAGCTGGTGGGTATAAAACATTTTGTATGTTCCTTGTGTATAATAAAGTGTTTATGTCTACATACATCTTAAATAGTTTGTATTTAAAATCTATGAACTTCAACGGAACATCTTAAGTTGGATTACTCCTAAACTTACGAAGCTCACTTCACCGTGAAAATTTTCCTATTAATAAAAAAAAATCTTACTATTTCCAATTTCCAATAGTTTTCAGATTTTCTGAAATATCGCGAAACTTGAGGGTGCCTAGTTTGACTACGGAACCCTGAAAACTAAAACTTCTTAAAATTGCACCTAAAGTGCAGTCGTGCCTCTAGATAAAATTACAATTTTCCCGCTTGCTTCCCTCGGGCTTCCCATAGCCTGATGTTCCTTTTCCTATATAGTGAAATGAGGTCATGACTTCAAATGACCTCTGTTGTGACCCACAAAAAAGAAAAATAGTTTTTTAGTGTTACGATCAGCTGAAGTAAACTGCAATCCGGTAGTAGCCATTTGACAATTTTTTTTTGTAATATTTAACATCATATCAGCCGAAGGAAGTCCACTGCTGGACATAGGCCTCCCCCAAGGATCTCCACGACGACCGGTTCTGCGCTGCCCGCTGTCCAGCGGCGTCCCGCGACCTTCACCAGGTCATCGGTCCACCGAGTGGGAGGCCTGCCTACACTACGCTTATACAATATTTAACAATGAAGTCACAATTTTTCATTAGTGTTAACATATTAATTACGTGATTTTGTTAAATTAAAAATATAAAATGTTATTTAAACCATATGAAAAAGTTTTTTTCTGAAATGATACAATAATTTTATTTCACAATTCACATTTGCTACAGTCAACTGCGCACGCCGCGAGATGCACTGCTCAGCGCACAGCGCACATCGGCTGCGGCTCTGCGGCTGTGCGGTGAACGAATGCAACCGCCGCACGCTCCATTTGTTAATCTACTTTTAACTTCCACCACATAGTCGCAATATTGCAAACTACTGCGACATATTTGTATTATAGACTTGTACCTGACTGCAGAGTGCAGTCCTGTGGGAAAGTTCGCGTATGGAGAATATTTTTTTTTGAAAGTTTAGTTAGTAGGAGTCTTAGTAAGTATTTTATTAGACTTGGGTAGACATCCACCACCTGTAACATTTTCCAGCTATGACGTAATCAATTTTTTGTATGATTTTTTTTTGCCCGGGGTGTGGCTGAACTGAAGACATGATGGTGATTGCTAGCCAGCCGAGTAATCACAACCAATCAAAACCATGTCCTATTAAAATGAACGACTCGTAAAACGAACCCGTGACGTCTTATAATAAGAAGACTAGCCTTTGCGCCACTAAGGCAGTTGATGCACAAAAATAAGAGCGGACGCACAAAATGAAACCAGCTAATTGCCAAAGTAAGTGTTCCTACCTACTGATGTCCAAATGAGGAACATGGGCCTAACTTCACAAGCTACTTACGAAATGTTTTCGACCTAATTACATGATGATTATAATCAACATTTTAAAGTTTGCACGTGCGTGTCAAACACGAATTTGCTTGGCTCACACTCAAGCTAAATTGTAAAATTTGTCTTTACGACTTCTCTATGGCATCTAGGTATGTCATAGTGCTTAAGAGAGCCATGGTGATAAAAGCATTATTACCATGTCCCTAAGACGTGTTAAGGCTTTTAACAGTTATCTCTTTTGAATCGCCATAATTGGCGCAGTACATGTCTCTGGTCTGTGGTGGAGCGATCAGGTCTGAAGCCGCCTTGGTATTTCCCCAGTATTTCCTCGGCATATCCGCTTAGAAAAGACTCCAGAGAAGACTTTGCAGGCAGCCGATAATACAGATAGGTCTCTATAGTTAGTGCACACAGTTATCTCTCCCTTCTAAAACATAGGTACGATGATGGCGACATTTACTATGGTTCTCTCGCGGATCTCTTCGTTTCTTATTCGATCACGCAGAGAAACTTCAACATAGTACGCTCCATTGCCCTTTGGGTGACCTTGAGCCTTCTTATGACCATGCCTCGTTGCTTAAATTATCACTGGCAACACACACTGGTCAAAGACTTGAGAAGTCTTGAGACACTGCGGTATTTGGGACGTGAAGATATTGCGAAGCTTCCCAAACGCTGCCCAGGCGAGTTGGATACGTCGATTGATCTCTTTCTTGAATTTGGACCTACCTAGCTGGACTGTTTGTCCCAGGTATACATATTCGTCAACAACTTCCAGTGTAGAGTCTCCAACCTTTAGAGGGGTGGGTGCAACACGGACATTTTACATTATTTTCGTCTTGTCCATGTTCATTTTAAGACCCACTTGTTAAGAGACTTTACTGAGGCCATCGAGCATTATGCTTAGGTCTTCCATAGTCTCAGCCATGACCACGATATCGTCAGCGAATCGGAGGTGGAATATGTACTCGCCGTCGAGATTGATGCCGAATCCACCCTAGTCCAGAAGCTTGAAAACATCTTCCAGAACGGCGGTGAACAGTTTCGGAGATATAACGTCTCCCTGTCTCACCTCTCGCTGCAACTGAATAGGTTTCGAGTTCTGGTCCTGGAGGCTGACTGTCATCACTGGCAACAAACATTGGTCAAAGACCTTGGTCTTGAGACACTGCGTTAATAGCGACGTAAGATATTGCGAAGCTTCCCTAAAGCTGGCCAGCCGAGTTGGATTGATCTCTTTCTCCAAGTTAGATCTACCTAACTGGACTGTGGTCGAGAGCAGAGTCTCCAACCTTCAGAGGAGTGGGTGCGACAATGACGTGATGCGTAGTAAGTAATCGAAGTAACAAAAGCATTAGACAAAATTAAAGATTAAAAGATCAACAAAATTGCTGGATCCATCTGGAATGGTGTATGTAGGTTCATCAAAATTCCAGCTGGATTGAAAATTCTGCTGGATTGCAGTCCCTACTTAAAGAACAGGCTAAAACCCATTTTGCTATATGTGTCACAAACATACACAATATTTCGTTAAACATACAGCACTTCACTTCACGTTTACCTATACAAAAAGCCCCCGACACATAGGAGAGTGAGCGTACTCGTAAGTGCGTTGGAGTGACAGAATGACAGGCTGACACCAGACTCGGCGCAGTATGTACCACGGAGTGGAAGGAACCTTTTAGCTTTTTTTACCCGACTGCCCACTAAGAAGGGTCTTTGGTTGTATTTATCTTTGGTTGAACCTGTAGTCTCAAAAGTTTGATGGATTTTGGAGTGCGAGAAATGAGGTAACGTTGGATTCGTCTTGATCGACTGAGTGACGTAGCGTTCATTGTAACGCCCGCCTGCCCAAAAAGAGGGGAACAGTGTTTTTACGCAGTCGGGTTCTTAATTTTTAGTAAATTGGTAAGGTTATATATTTATTGAATCGTATTTGCTTTGTTAGTAACGAACGTATTTTGGCGAGCGTTTGAAGTGAATTCATCCTAATTTACATGTGAAACCATTACAAACGCTGTGAAAATACACTTACACATACATAAAGTATTTTTCCTTTAAAATTTATAAGGCAATTTAACAAATTCGAAATTAAATACAGTTTCAATAGTAGAAGTCCCCTTTAAAATATGCTCGATTCCACGTATACTCTGTATTTAGATCCAAAAACGTTTCATTCGAGCAATTCCAACATCTACAGTATTGGTATAAACAATACATGTATTCACCCATTTATTTCATAATAATTTATGTTATGCTTCCGAGGGGCTCAAGCCTACCCTGAATTAGGGCGATAGGGTCTTAGTCGATCACGCGGGCCCAGTGGCTTATGCTTATACTGTAGAAAAAGATTATGGAATCTTTGAAAACCGAAGTAAAATAATGACAATGAAATTAGGACTCCCTCAAGGATTTCCACGATGACTGTTACTGCGCTGCCCGCATCCAGCGGCTTCCCGCGAGCTTCACCAGGTCATCGGTCTACCGAGTGGGAGTTCTGTCTACGTTACGTCTTATGGTGCACGGTCGCCACTCGAGAATTTCACTTTATTCATAACTTAAAACATCGCAGTACTTTTTACTTTAAGTTGAGCTTTTTTGTTTTATGAAGAACCTTCCACTATCTTCCGGCATTAAATTAAGATAGTCAGTTTCCCATTGCAATGGGAATCTTGCTAAGCCCGCTTCCATCTTCGGCATCATCGTCACTTACCATCAAGATGACGCCAAGGGCTTAACATCCTTACTAATATTATAAATGTGAAAATGTGTTTGTTGGTTTGTTTGTTACCTTTTCACGCTTCAACGCCTTGACCAATCTTAATGAAATTTGGCATGCAGGTAGCCTGTGTCACAAGAAAGGACATAGGCTACTTTTTATACCGTGAAAATAGCATATCCCAATGCAATTCCCGAGGGAACTGAAAATATACTCTTTTTTGGTTAGTTAACATCGCGACGGAACAATGGATTGTGTGATTTTTTGCACCGAGATGGTTGAGGGGGTGGGAAATGACACGATTTACTAATAAGCATATACTGACATAGTTCCTGAGGGATCTGGAGAAAGTACATGTCTACGCTCGCGAGCTGCTTGCGGCTCGCGCACCGCGCACCCTCTAAGTCAGACTCAAAAACGATGTTCACGCGGGCGAAGCCGCGGGCAAAAGCTAGTTTGTTGATAAAAAAAGGAATCATTAGTTTTCCAAACGCACGGCCAGGCAAGGGAGCGTAGAACAAGCCTCCAAACGCATAATGAATTATTTATAAGTATTATTTCAATTATAAGACAATTAACATTTGTGAGAGAACGAATTTACATTGCTGAAATTACAGGAATATTCGTAGAAATGTATTATTCCAGATGTACCTACCCATTTCAACCGGCTGGTCAATGGCAGGTAATTCTTTTCGGGTGTATGTACTCGTAGTTATGTATGAACTAGTTAGTGTGTATGTCCGTCTCTTTGGCCGAGTCAGAAGCCTAAACGGTGAAGTGCGAGGTTTCTTTATACTCGTCTTGATCCTTGAGTGTCGTATCAATTGTGAAATTTTGATACTTTTCAAGCAGATTTTTTAATTTATTTATTGGTTAAGCACATATTCAATTATGAAAGCTTTAGGTGTTTTCAAACACAGAGATGAAAGACTTGGCGTGGTAAATAGAAAGATCGTGTGGACTACACCGACATAACCTTCATATAATATCTTGTAAAGCTGATAAAAATATAAAGTTTTGCACGCTTTGCGTAGTTTAATTTTTTTTAACAAAACATTATCATTTTAAGCAGATGCATTCGAAATAAATAGTTAGTAAGTTAGTAATTCTAAATCCATTGATTTACAACTTATCGGATTACTTTATTACAAATTTTATTAGTTTATACCCATAAAGGTATACCGTTGAACTTCAGCTGGTAACCCTGTATAAAAAAGGCGATCTTTTCGTATTTGAAAAGAGCTTTTAAAAGCTCCTTGGTATCATATTGAAAGTATGTAAAGAGGCACTGATTCATAAGCAGTCATAAATTATAACTAACCACTGACCACACTAAACATGTTCTAAAAACCGGTTTCAATCGCAGCAAGTATGTTTTTGTTAATTTTCTAAATAATTACTGTACCGATTTATGTGAAATTTGTATGGGACCACCGTGGCGGCATAATCTATCCAAAAAAAATTTAAAAGCGGACTAATCTATAAAAAGCCGTGCGTAGCCATACATAAAAAAAACTAATATATGGTTTGACTAGAGGACCTCCTCCTTTTTGAAGTCGGTTGAAAACATAGTTGTTTATTGGAAATGAGTGAGTTCGAACATTGAACATGGCATGGAACAAAATGGGAGGTTGTTTCAGAGGCCGAGACACGTTTTCTGATAACATACTCAAAGATGGCAGATAGGCAGCCTAGGGCGGGATTCCTCTCTCGGATAATTGTGCCACGTAGCGATGAAAATATTACTTGGGCCTGATAAGTACCTATGAGCCTTATTCACCGGCTAGTTTAATATCATGTGTCCACTTAAATCAGCTCTCGCTGGTGATGAGGGCTGCGCTAAGTGGAGGAAGTGATGGAGTGAAATGGATGGAATAATTGAACGTTTTCCGGCCAAAATTATTACGAGAAAGGCTTGAACTACCATTTTCTGGATATGAAACCTGTCGATAATAAACCATACCAATAAATCTGGTCACCCTGTCACGAAAACGACACTTCAGACTGAAAGGCTCGTCTGACCTTTTCCCGTTTAAACCTTACCCTCCCGACCAACACATCATCCTGGATGGACAGTAACCGAAAATATATCACAGACATGTCATAACCAACCGAAATTATTACGTACTGCACAGTACCGTTCAAATTCCGAAACGCCACTGATGTTTACCTACATAATTTGTTTGCAATTGAATCAATCACTCGAGCTTTATGTAATCCGGGTATTTGACGCACATGACAACTCGGATTTTTCCCATTCAAGATGCGATGGGGGCTCTGCGGGCGCTCGCTAGGGCGGGCGGGAGATCACTGCCGCCCGGGCGCCCCCGCCCTGCCTCCCGCCCGCCCCGGCTGGAACTCTCAATTATTTTATTGGGAAACCTAATGAGACGAGCGCCATCGACCCGATATCCATGGTTACATCTAAATATAAATAGTCCGGCACGGTGGACGCGCTAATCTGTTAAGATAGGGGTTGCAAAAACGAAAAAAAAACTAGTTAATCGGTTTATTTATTAGCTATTGAGCTAACTTGTCTAAGCTGTAGGGGGATTACGAAGGATATTTATAAGAGGAGGGATGGGGGAATACAATATTAGAACTGTACTAAGTAAAATGAATCTATCGAGTAGGTTTTTATTATAAGTGGACCGCAATCATCCCTGAGAAGAGACATGTAATTAGTTTACCTGTAAGTTTATCTAGGAAAAGCAAGGCGATGGAAGATTTTTTGCGATTGTACTACAGTTAATAAAACGTATCACCTAAGGTGACGCCGCCCTATAATTTATTATTTAATAAGCTTGGCTTATTACAGTCTCTGCTTCATAGAAACAGAGAGGCTTTCAGTTTACCAAAACTTATCACCAAACTAGGATTTTGAAGGCGGCCTAGGGGCCTAGATTCCAGATTTATTCTTAACATTATTTGCGGGACACCCTACACAAGATCAAGAACACTTATCTCGAACAAATTCCGAGCAAAGTTTCATTGGCGGCTGAAGTAACCCATAAAACGAACCATTTTTAACCGTAAATCCCCCAAATCCGGAGCGTTTGTCTCGCGGTTGGCAACACCGGTCGGCGCCAGTGCGCCCGTTCGAGATAATCCGCTGGTAACTGTAACGTTATTGAATTGTACAATAGTAGGTATGTATGTAAAATTAATTTTGATATGAATAATGAGATTTAAATTATACAACAAGATTTACGAAGTCACGAAAAGTATTGTAGTATAAAAATGCATGTATTGTTCTCCATTAACTTTACTACATGAACCAATCGTAAAACCAGCGCTTCTATCTCAATCGAATCACACACGGAATTTCTTGCGAGCAGTCGTCTCTCGGATTTAGCTTTGCAACCCTGTTCTTTAGCAAACCTTACAATATCGCAGTGACAATTCTGGACTATAAGAATATTGAGCTAACAATTGCATTCCAGAATCTTTAAAAAAATCTGCCGAGTTAGGAGTGATTGGCCGATGCAGGGTGAACGTGAAGACACCACGGCCATACGGTCGCGAGTCGCGACTTTAGTATTAAAATTTGTAAACATACAACAGTGACGAAAGAAGCCTCAGTAAACCAATGAGTTTTTACTGACATCTATTTAACTAGCACTAACTAATTTGTTAATATCAAAGTGCGACTATAAATTACTTGATGGGAAATAAAAATAAAACAATTTATGATTTTGTTGATAAAATGGCTGAAACAATCAAATTAACTCCACCGGACATAATTGAGGCAGCAAAAACTACGCAAGACAGCATTTTGCCTCCAAAATCACGCTTAAAGTACATGGCAGATTACGAAAACTTTATAAAATGGCAAAGGCAAAGAAAAACAATGTCGTTCTCGGAGAATGTTTTACTGGCTTATTTTCACAATTTGAGGAGCACATTGAAGCCATCTTCGTTGTGGCCAACATATTCTATGTTGAAAAGCACTCTGCAATTCAAGAAAGACATAAGACATAAAAAAATACACGAAACTAATTGCATATCTAAAACGGCTGTATGATGGTTTTGCAAACAAAAAAATTTAAAGTTTTTTCTGCAGACCAGGTAGAAAAATTCCTGAATGAAGCGCCAGATGATAAATATTTACTTGCAAAGGTTTGTTTTTATAATTACTTACCTAGTCCATTTACATTTATTTAGATAGATATACACAATACACATAGGTACCTACTTATAAAATGTTTTTGTTTTACAGGTTATATTGATTTTTGGAATTACTGGGGCGTGCAAACGAAAAGAATTAACCAACATAGATTTGAGCGACATCGAAAACCATGGAGAATTGCTTCTTGTTAAGATACCTGATACAAAAAAAACAAGATACCTCGAACTTTCACTATACATGGAAAGTTTTATAAAATTGTTACCAAATACATATCAGGCTCTGAGTTCGACATCAGCAAAAAGCAGTCGCTTTTTCCAAAATTTTCAAAATGGAAAATGTAGATGTCAAAACGTTGGTGTGAACAAAATTGGTAATGTCCCAAAGGAAATTGCTACCTTTCTAAACTTACCAAATCCAGAATCGTATACTGGCCATAGCTTCCGAAGAACGTCTGCTACATTATTAGCAAACTCCAGAGCTAATGTAACTACATTGAAACGCCATGGAGTACAGCGCTCTAGAGAGTTGCATTGAGGACTCGGTAGAAAATAAGAAAAAAATTTTTGAGAAGATATCCGAGTCCATAACTTTAAATGAATTGGAGTCGGGCTGCTCTACTTTTGATCAAGTGCAGCCGCCGCAGCAAAATCTGGAGATGGAGCCATGTGGTGAAAATGAGAAGCTGCAGAACCATCTGGCCTCTGCAAGCAATATTAGCCAGACACAATCAAACTTCCCAAAAAACAAATATCATTAAATATTACAAATTTTAGTAATATAACAATTAATTTTAGTTACCTGTATTATTTTGCAATAAATTATTTGATTTTTGTATTATTTACCAGTTTTCTCACAACTGTATTGAAAAATGTTGTATGATACATGGGTATAAAAGGCAAATAACACACTCGTGACTATGGTAAACCCTCGCCTGCGGCTCGGGCTTACAAATGTCACTCGTTTGTTATTGACCTTTTTACCACCCTTGTATCATAAATAACTATTAATGTATGTAATACATATTCATAGTAATGTTTAGAGGACAGTCGTGGTCATATGATAATTTGCCCTGAAGCTTATGATCGCTTACAACTGTTGGAATGTATTGTCAGGGTAGGTGGCCTCTGAACAACTCAATTAATGTTTGTTCTACGTTTTCCAATGTTTATTTCATATCACCTTTAGTCTTCAATGCAAATTTTAAATTAAACGGTTTGATGTGATTCTGTATTTTTTACTATACAAGGTAACCTTACGTTATTCATGTATTTTTGAGCTTAATGAATACCATTTATTCCAAACTTTATCATCACCATCTTAAAAGGCAAACGCTCATAACGATTTTCGGCTCTGTTACTCGATGATAGAGTGCTAAAGCTACGGTGGGCACTTGCTGACAGTACATAGATGTGATTTACTATGGAGTTCGTTTAAGAGTCAGCCAGAAGCAAACCGATACTCAGTTCAGACTTCTGTATTTCATTTCGGTTTTGGCTTAGCCATGTTTAACAGAAATGCAATCAGCCGCTCGTGGACATGGTCGCCGGTCAGCTGCCCACCGAAACGGCAAGAGATAAAATAGTGGTGCTTAGTTACAATAATTACACTCTGGGCATATTTTAGATGCAATAAAAAAATCAAAATAGCTGAAAACAAAATAAACTCCAAAAGTGAAGTTGCTCCCATTTGACTGAAATGTGAAGGGGACATTTTAATAACTCATTTTAATGAATATAATTCCCTTAGTGATTTTATTAGATGAATCTTTAAGATTTCGTTTGTAGAACAAGTACAACGAAAAGTAAAAAGTGGCCAAGAAGAGCTATATGCCTAAAAAAATATTATTAAAAAAAACTAGGTCTACACCTAAACTAAAAAAGAAACTTGGTCAATTATTACTCCTAAACTAAAAAAGAAACTTGGTCAACTATTATTCCTAAACTAAAAAAGAAACTTGGTCAACTATTACTCCTAAACTAAAAAAGAAACTTGGTCGACTATTACTCCTTAACTAAAAAAGAAACTTGGTCGACTATTAATCCTAAACTAAAAAAGTTTAAGGGAGGTTATTTTATTTTATAGCCTTGAATTTCCAATATTTTTTAGATTTGCAGAAGTAACGGTATTTGGTTGGGGTAGTAACATTTTGCACGTTGCAAATAAAAACAAATAATCTGTTTCCTGCTTGGTACTCCTTGGATAAACAGGCCGGGCAAGCAAATATTTAGCCGTAGAAGCGGTAATAGTCTGGATAGATGGCAACCAAAGACAAGAAACCATGGCAAGTAAAGACACATTAAGCATATTGGTACCCGACAACTCTGAACTTTGTTCAAACACGGGCTATTCCTCCTTTGCACGATCTTTTGAACCGCTGTTTTTTCACAATATTCTCTGAGGAACACCAAGGTCCAGGAAGGATGCCCAGAGAAAAGCCTTACGACAAAGCCTTTTCGTAGATTCCGTGAACGGTTCTCACATACAAACGGCGAAAACATCGGTAAAATATACAGCACACAATCGAAGAACCGAAAAGTGAGGTAAGTTATCATACCTCATTCTCCGTTATAGTATAGTCAAACCTGAGTAGAATGTAGGCAACGACTAAACTGTACGCCGTCATATAAGTCCAAACGGGAACAAACCGTCCACCGTCACTTGTTTATTTGTTCCGGAAACAATACCATTCTATTGTACAAAGTGGCGTCGCGTTTCGACTCCATCTTGTACTGTTTCAATTTGTCCGCGCACGTCAGTGAATACGGACTTTATTGTTCGACAGTTGCAAACTTTACGAAACATGTCGGCACATTGTGGCACAGCTTGCAGGGCGCAGGTGGGTTTAAAAGTTATTAGGAAAAGGTCCGGCGCGTTTAGTGAATATTACGGGCCATTAGTTTCGTTAACTGTAACAGTTTGTCACTATTTCTAAATAACGTTGAGCCGCGGGGAAACTCTGAAAACATGAGGATTTTAATGTGTTGCTTCATAGAAAAGACATCAACGAGCAATGCGAGTTACAAACTACGATTATGTCGTTCAGGAGTTCCTGTAGAGCTTGGTTCAGTTTTTACATTATCTTCTTGTTATATTGCTTTACGTATATATACATCCTACGGATACATGAGGCAGTGTACACGACGAAAACGTTACGTGTGTCAAGGAAATTACTGCGTCAAGTTTGAATCTTTTGATTTAACTAAATAATCTGCTTGACCACATATATTGCAAAACTTTAAAGTTATACAGAACCTGCGATGAAAATATTCTCAAATAATTGGAAACGCTGAGAAGGTTAAAAAACCGACTTCAATCGCAAAAACCGAGTGCAATGTTCGTACTCTTTTTTTAATGTCCTAAAAAGTACTGTACTTATATATTTTTTATTCAAAATTAGTAAACCCTAAAATAAAAAATATATATAAGGTCTAACAAAATTAGCTGAAACTATTTTAAGGGCAAGTTCAGTAAACGAAACTGAACAACTTTTTCTTCAGCGACCATACTGAAATCTAAGAAAAAAAATCTACAATAAAAAAAAAAGAAATCTTAATAAATCCGGCACTGGCCATCGTACCGTAGCAGTCCACGCGCCTGACGCGCCTCCGCCGGGCTCCGCCACAAGCCACGCCAGATAGTACAAGCCGTGTCTTCCGTCGCGTCGGACACATATTGGGTAGGTATCTAAACCCTATTTGTTTGGAAATAGCCAGACATGTAAACAAAACATGAACTTCAATAAACTAGTTTCAATTGGTTTTCAAGTCTTAAATGAACTAAAACACAATATTTATGTCAATAAAATCCTTGATGTCCAAATGTAAGTGATTAAGCTAAAATGATAAAATGATTTGTTTACATGTTTGGCCATTTCCAAACAAATAGATTTTTCTTTAATGTGACTTGTCCGCAAACAGGCTAAGGCGAACTACCTACCTACTTGCTTCTTATGTCTCCGGTGATTTTCTTGGTTGACCGGCATCTACAGGTCGTGGCATACTCGTAAAAGTACCGTAATCCCGGAATCGCTGCAAAGCACCTTGAAACATGTTCCTGGTGTCTATTAGGTTGTGGTTACAAACTTCATAGCACACCGCCATGTCCAAATATTTGTACATGGCATTTTCACAATGAAACACTTAACTTAGGCACTTAGGTCACAATCTGTAGGTTCGGCTTTGAGAACGTAACTCAATGAGTGCGCGAGAGTAACTGAGATATTTTTTTCGCGCACGCATCGCACACTTGTTTGTAGGCGAAATGTACCTACGAGCGAGCAGCAAAATAGTTCAATGGTCAATGGCCTCAACGCTTCAAAGAAGCCGCTCAATTTCTTATTTTTCGAAAAGTGTAAATACCTGTTAGGTTGTATTTTACTACCTACATCTAAAAGGGGAACTATAAGGTTTTAAATAGGTAATATTAGTTTTTAAATAAGAATTGATTGAGAGAACTACCAAAGGTCAACGGCCAGGCACAGCGCAGTTTCGTTGCGGCAAGGCACGAATCCAGCGAAAAGACAGGACCGTTCTACAACACGAGAATATTATAGTGGGCAATAATGGAATGTGGCAATTTTTTTTAGAATTCGGTATGGTCGCTGAAGAAAAAGTTGTTCAGTTTCGTTTACTGAACTTGCCCTTAAAATAGTTTCAGCTAATTTTGTTAGACCTTATATACTCGTGTATGTAGAACCAACCTGGCAGTATAACTGTAACGAATAAAAAAAGAGTCATGAAAATCGGTTCACAATCTGCGAAGATATTGCGTAACAATTTTATCGGCAGTGACTGAACAAATGATTAAAAAAGTTGAAAACATTGTCTTGGCGGATCGTCGTCGTGTTACTGTTCGTTTTATAGCAAAAGTGAAGATTTCGATAGAAAGTGTCCATAATAATATACACGACCATTTAGATATGAAAACAAGTGTCAGGGCATTAGGTGCCCCGAATGCTTTAACCGCCTTCGTGTCGCCAGGAGGTCGCGGGTTCGATTCCCGGCGGGGTTAACTTTGTAAGTTTCGATTTGAATAGTAGTAGGGTTTTTCATAGCCCGCCTGTCTAGCTACCACCATCTTATCTAAGCCTTGCCACCAAATGTCAATGTTAACATCATTGATGTTCAGTTTTTTCGGCTTGAAGATAAGATAACCAGATCTCCATTGCGTTGGGGAATCTTGGTAAGCCCGCTTCCATTTTCGGCATTATAATGTGAGACGCAGAAACAAACGAGACAGAATTTCACAAAGCTGTTTGGATTTGTCCCAACAATCTTGTTAGAATCAAATCAAATCAATGTTGTCAGAATCTTCTGACCGATTTTTGGTTCGTTCATAACTATGGACAAAACATGGCTCACCATTATGACCCTAAAACGAAAAAACGGTCCACGACTTGGAAGAGACCGTTATATCGAACTCCGAAGAAATTGAAGGCATTAGCTGTCTTTTCTGGGACATCCAAGGAGTGTTAGTAATGATCGAATACCATAATCATTGAGCCACTTTTGTGGGGACTTTGTACGCAGGACAAATAAAAAAAGTTGAGTGAGGAAATACGCAAGAAACGGCGGGCGTGGCAAACTTGCTAAAGGTGGTTTGGTTTCTCCAAGATAACGCCCCTGAGCATAAGTCCAGAGTTGCGATGGCTGCCATTCAAGAAGCTGGCTTCGAATTGCTGGAACGTCCTCCATATTCACCATACCTAGCTCCTAGTGATTTCTACCTATGTCTGCGGTTAAAGCAACATCTCAGGGGCTAGAAATTTGAAGATGATGACGCAGTAGTCGCCGCCGTACACGATTTTCAAGGAACCAGGAAGAAGATTTTTTTAGAAAGGATATTTTAGGTTTATTGAAAGATATAAATGAGTATATATAGACCTTAAAGGTTACTACGTCGAAAAATTAAATAACATTTGATAAAAGATAATTGCGTCATGCTCATTATTACTTATTATTGAACACCCCTAGTATCATATGATGGAAAGTGACGATGTAGGCGATATACGCAAACTCAAATAATGCCTATCCCCAAACTGTAGGAGTCGGGAAAGACAGACGCAGGCAAGGAGTTCTACTCTATCGCTGTCCGCATAATAAATGAGGAAGCGTAAAGATTCGAGCGGATAGGCTCAATATTAACAAAAAAAAGGGTGGAATCTCTCCCTGCGTCTCGTTGACCGTAGGTGGAATGGAGATGGGAGGATGAGCTGTCAGGCATTTACTGTGGCACGACTTATGTACTTCTTAGAACTCAAAGATAGTTTAACAAAAACTGATCCTATTGATTCTGCTGCACTAAATTTTGTTGTATCATAAAACTCGAAATCGAAAGTTTTCCGAAACATCAAAAAATGTAAAATGCAAAAAGGGTTTTTCTGGCACAAATCATTAACTCAAGCCTCCATACAACGACAATTTCCGTTTGCGATTTTCTTTATGTACTCGCTCCCTGTTATGGCTTGACAACGCTATTAGAGAACTTCACTTCTAGTTTCAGTAGTTTTATATTGACGAGCTGTTATTTGTACGTTTGTCGCGATGTCTGATGCAAGGGTAATACTGTTAAACCATTTGAAATTATAGATTAAATATGTTTCAATAATAATTCAGTGTAAATGGTTTTAGTATCAGAAAAGCATAGTTTGCAGATGAAAGTCAGCATCTTTTCTACATTAATACTATGGCATACCGTATTTTACAGATAATTTGTCCATATTTGCCTTGCTTGCTGTGTATTGTAGTCGGTGAAATTTAATCAAACTTAACTAGGTTCAGATTTAATCTCGTTAGAAGTTCAAGTTCCATATTCATACACCGGACAACGTGGCGAAAAACGCAAAACTTTCGGAATTCCATCTCGATCGCACAATGGGAGCGAATCGCTGCCGCCGCCTAGCCGGAGCCGAAGATAGTGACGCAACGGATCAAGCGCAAGTTATGAGCGAAGAGCGAAAAATAAAATAAAATAAGAGCGTTTGTCTATGAATTTTCAATTCAATCTCATTAGGAGATAAGCACTAAGTCTTGGACAGCCAACTTATTAACCGTTTGACCGCCGTGCACCCAGAGCGCATGACAACAAAGAACAAAGAACATACACTGGGGTTTCAATAAGAGACATAAAAAGAATAAATTTAAAATTACAGTCTTTATATTATTATTTCGTTTATTTTTTGTGATTAATGTATGCTGAAAATAATAAAAAAGTTTAAATTTTAATAACAAAACAAAGAAATTTATAATACGGCATTTGACTATTCATTTCAGTTTATTTTTATCGACATTCGAAAACCAGTTATTTTTATCGACATTCGAAAACCACATTATGATCTGAAAATGTTCATGTCACTGTAACAGGCACGCGATGTTACTGTATTTGACGAACTAATTTAATAAATATAAAATTGAAAATGGACTGAAATGCGAAATGACTAAGTTTCTTGTTTTAACGAGAAATTCTATTTAGTTGATAATATTTTTTAATTTATTTTTAACACTGTGAGAGAAGGCGAGAGTGAATATGCATTATTTGAGTTTGCGTGTACCATCCTCAACTTCATCGTCACTTCCTATTAGATTAGTTGCAGTCAAACGCACTAACAATTTTTATTAAGACAAAAAAATTATTTTATGAAGTAAGCATATCCAATACAGGTAAACTGGAACCCCACGCTAGGCTAGGCCTGTCTCGTGGCGGCCAAAAGAACAAAAATATAGAACAATATTTAACAGGTGGCGGCTAAGCAACTTATGGGAATTAATTAAAATAATAACTTAGTTTCCGTCTGAAACTAAGTAATTATTACAATTAAAAAATAAAAAATCTGTCAAATACCGAAAGCGTAAAGCAAGTAAAAGTTATTTCTAGTTTAAGTTAAGAAAACGGTCTCATAATCGACGGAAAATATAATGGTCTCACACCGGTCTATGCGTTAAATCTACTGAAAACGTACGGTACTTAAAGTATGTGAATAAAATATATAATTTGCAAATCCACCGAGTGAAGCGTCTGATACTCGTTGGATGTAGTTGTTGATAGTTGATAGTAAACTTGTAATACAAAGACGTGTTTCGCGCCACGTAAAGAAATATTGACATTAACGTTGTGTCCCGGAGAGCACATCTAAACACCGTTACCAATGGTCGTCACTAGATGCTGCAGACTGCAGATGTGAAATACAATTATTTATGAACTTTAATCATGATAGGCAAGTATCATTGCACTGGAAGTGGGTGACATTTATTTATTTTATAGATGTCAACACATTTCCAGTGAAATGACACTTGGCTTACAATCTAAAAGCTAACTATTCTTAGATTATTCGTAAACCAAAGACAAAAACTTTATAATATCTCACGTTTATTTGCTATTTGATATATTTAAACTAGTTTACCTTCCAACTAAAATAAAATATTATAGATGTCAACCCACTTTCAGTGAAATAATATTTGGCTTGTAATCTAATAAACAAAATAGCTAATGCCCAATCTTGAAATACAGATTAAGTTCCTAACTACAATCTATTTTTAGCTTATTTATTGTGTTTTTATATTTATTTTTATATTTATGAAGATTATTGGTGAAGATCGCGGGAAGCTGCTGAATGCGGGCAGCGCAGAAAATCCTTGGGGGAGGCCTATGTCCAGCAGTGGAAGTCCTTCGGCTGATATGATGATGATGTTTATGAACATTTGCAATTTAATAATTTAGATCTGTAACTTAAGTTGTTGGAAGCCATTTGTATGAAGTGTAATTTAATCAGAAATCTGAGAACACCTTACTAGATTGCTATTGATTAATTTGTCGATATCAATAACAAGAAAACCAGTAACGTTTTGTGTTTGCTTGCAGTCACAAGATCCGCTGTAGATGATAAATGATCGATTTTAACCGCCTCCGTGGCGTTACGGTAGATCCATTTGCTTCACACCGCCGGCAGGTCGCAGTTAGTTACTCGCTTTTCATTCATAAGTTACAGAATAAATGAATAATAATCAAATAAACCCAAACGCCATTCGCCCCCAACTCAGACCATTTACGCGGCAGGTTTAAGCCGCCGAAAGGAGCGCAAAGTTAAATTGGATCGTAAGGTAGTCATCGGCGGCTGGAAAACCTGCAATTAGCGCCGGCAGGTCGCTTGTGCCTACGGGAAGACAGTTACCAAGACTTCAAATGCCTTAAGGATTATGCACATATTTAAATTTTAAAAAAACCGCTCAAGGGTTCCGTACCAAAAACTAATTTTCATGTACAGCGCCATCTATAGATATGGGTAAAAGGGAACTAATTGCTGTTGACGTATTGCTGCGTAAATTAACTATGTAGAAGATACTGCTAGGTGTCGCTAGTTCCTAAACAATCGGACTTTGGAAATTTAATTTTTCTTGTAAGAACGGAAGGTCTTTAGATTGTCTCGTAGAGTTTCTATAATCTATGCATTTAAATTTTAACCTCATATACTGTGATATTTTAGGCCCAATAGTTTGTGAATAGTAATGGTGAATTTTTGCCTATTTTCTTATATAACGTCTAACTATTTATTTTAAAATTATAAACAAACATATTTGAGATTATCACAACAAGCCCTTCCATTTGATATGCCACAAAAAATAGTTTGCAAAACTTTTTTATTATATTTTTAATTTATCTGCGAAAGTGGTCCCTATGTTTAAAAGTAATTTATTTACGTTACATGTCCGACTTTGGGCCACCGAATTCCATATATGTATCAAATTTCAACTCAATCGGTCGAATAGTTTCTGAGCAAATCGGCCGTGACAGACGGACAGACAGATAGATGCACGAGTAATCCTATAAGGGTTTCGTTTCTTCTTTTTAGGTACTGAACCCTAAAAATAATAATTAGCAGTTTTAATAGACTTATAAAAATGGAGGCGGTTCGACTGATAGTGCTAACGGTACGCCAAAAAAGCTGGGTAAATGTTAAGTCGTATAAGGAGGTAAAAAGAAACTGCTTTAAATAAAGAAATATGGAGGGAGTTGCACAACTGAACTGACATTGATGCTTAACAGACAAGAACCTAGCTCTTAAATTAAAGAAGAAGAAGCACCAAAAAAAAAGGAGAAAAATTATGACGTAATCTTTTTTATTATGACGTAATAATGATAAGTAATATCCTTATATCTAACTCGAAGAAATCAATTTTGAAAATAATTCCTTTTACTATTTTTTATTCATTCTTTAAATTGCATTTTTGTATGGAGGGTCCTAAACGTTTTTGAGTTCGTTGGGGAAGTTGTTCATTGCGATGAGTAGAAGCCCTAATTAACGTCTGTTATACCATTTTTTTTTATTTGGACCCTCCACACAAAAATGCAATTTAAAAAATTAAGCAATGAAAAAAAAACTAAATGTAAAATATTTTTAAAACTGCTTTCTTAGAGTTAGATATGAGGGTTTTTCATATATTTTACATTTCATTTGAGATATATTTTACCAAAAATGATTCAATCGTAACTTGGTATGTTTTGAAAATGATTTATTTGTTTATTTATTTAACAGTTTATTGTGCACGAACAAGATTACATTACAGGCAGAAAATAAAATTATACAATAGGTATTACTAATTTATAATTATAAATTTCTTGCAGTAAACCCGGGAAAGAGTAAAATTTAAAGATTTTATATTTATTTAAAACAAATGACTGAAATGTCATGATGTGATATAATTTTTGTACCGGCTTAAAAAGTACACGATAGATTGCACAACAAAAATATTTTCCCAATAAAAAAATAACGTCCTTTTTTTGGTGTTACGGATCAAATTCATTCATATATGCCTAAAGATCAATCGTACCGATTTTCATGTTTCTAACACCATTTGCAGCTAATCACTAAATTTCGGAGAGTACCGCTAGCACTATGAGCATTCTTTATGTGTATGATACGCGAGTCGCCAACTCTAAACAGATTTTAAGAATATATTTTTTTATTATATTATATTGACCTATATTAATTTTATCAAAATCAGTCCACCGTGTTTCCTTTGATTTTTAGTTTAACCATAAATAGTTACAAATAATTATTCAATTACATACATAACTTGCCTCCGACACTCCGCTCGCCGTCGCGTCCGCTAATAACGGATGCGGATCAAGTGGACCTATCTAAATTATCTAAATTAGCGAACCGGAAATGTTCATCGAGGATCAAATTCACTTACTTATTTAAGAGATGTTATATAAAAAAATAAGACTTAAAGTAAGTAATGCTTGGCACAAAAGAAAAAAAAGACGAGTGGCACTCGGGGACTGCCGCGGTAAAGCTATTACATAGTATTTTTTATCAACTTATGCAATTATAATTATTTATTTATTTTTTATTTGTGCAGTATTTACCAGTACCATATAGAGTCCTTGGGGCGCGGGATGTTTATGTAATAAATTAACACTAAGAAAGTTAAATCATCATCGTCATCGTCATCAACCACCATCGCGATCATAATCACGACCACCATCGCGACCACCATCACCACCACCATCACCATCACCATGATGGATAGATAGATGGCACTGTAACTTTTTTAGAACTCAATATATATTATTTTTTTGGAGTGTCAGGTTTTTCCGTCACGAAATTTCTTGATTCGGTCCCCTCAAAGTCCACGATAAAAACTTACGGCCAAGCTTTTCTAAACATAATTAGTTATTCACAACGTTTTAAATAATCGACCTCAAACGAAACAACTACAATTTCGCTATATTTGTTCCTGTTTTTGTTAATTTACTAAAAAGTATGATAGTATTCAAACGGGACCACCCTGAAAAGCAATATTAAATAAGTTCACAAACGGCGGACAAATCGCGTAACATACTCGTAACATACCGCTGGATGCGGGCAGCGCAGAACCGGTCGTCGTGGAGATCCTTGGGGGAGGCCTATGTCCAGCAGTGGACTTTCTTCGGCTGATATGATGACTCGTAAGTCCATACAAAAAAATACAGTCGAATCCAAAATCTCCTTTCTTTAAAATTGACATTATTTTTTTTATAATCGTGTAGCGACAGTAAATAGACGAGCACAATGATAATCAAGCTACCCGGAGCAATAGGGTAGCAGCAGTCAACAGGTGTAGGTTATACGATGCGCGAACGATCAAGAGGTTCGCGCCGAGCCGCCGAGCCGCCGAGCCCACTTCACCGAATAGCAATAACGGAGGGGTTCGCTTCCCGCAAATCTGAATTAGCGAAGCGGGAATGTGTTACTATATTAACCAAGCAAATTGTCAATGTGGAAATGGAAGGGGCTTACATTTCCGACAGTCTCAATTACCGAAGTGGGAATGTAGAACGGAAAGTGAAAGTAGGCTATCATAGCAAATTATATTTTAATTCACAGATGTAAGTCATATCAGAGAAAGTTTTGTGCAGCCACCGCAAGGGGTCTTTCTACTCGTGCATTCAATAGCTTCCTTCAAGGACACCCGTGAAGGACCCGTAGTCCCATCATAGTCAACTGTAAATAACTAAACTAAAAAACACGCTTTTAGCACGCACTAAAAATTACAAAATAGCCAATCCGCCATCTTGGATGTCGGCCATGTTGGATTTAAGTCACGTGACTATTTTTTTCGTATTCCTGACAGCAAACCCTTTCATTTGATACCCATATCATGAGGGTGGATTTCAAACAGCCAGTCCGCCATCTTGGGGAGGCCGCCATATTGGATTTGTAATGACGTTTCTTAGCTAGTCATGTATTGTCATCAGAACTCAGAGCGTGTGCAAAATTTCATCCTAATCGAAGACCGGGAAGTGGGTCAAGTTAAGATTCCAAGATTTTCTTACACACATACAAGTGAAGCTAATAAAAGCGTGTTAAAAATAAAGAACTCCGTACAAATTGGTCAATCACCTGATGGATATGTACTAGGAGTTCAAAACTTTCAATGGGTTCCTTGGGAAAAGTTGTTCAGTATCATTTTGAAACACAAGTGCAGTGATATACACGCATCAGCTCTTAGAGCTGCTAGTGTATTAAAAAAATAATAATAATAATAATAAACTTTTATACTCTTTTACTCTTTTGTGACCTTAGTAAAAAAGTCTTTTTTTTTTTCATTAAAATTTCAATTTAATTTAAATATATAAGGCCAAATCTGGATGGCCAATGTACCAATGAGTTTTTCAAAAACTTACGTACATACTTACCGATTGCTTTAACGGTGAAGGAAAACATCGTGAGGAAACCTGCACACGCCTGCGAAGAAACTCGAAGGTTGTGTGTGAAGTCGACCAACCCGCACTGGGCCCGCGTGGTCGACTAAGGCCTAATCGCCCTGATTCAGGGTAGGCTCGAGCCCCTCGGTGGGGACGTATATGAGCTGTAATGATGATATAAGGCCTAATACTAGGCTTACATGCGCAGTATGAGAGCACCAAATTGACTCGCAGAAGCCATCATGCTAGTCTTACACCCTCCCGTACAAATCCAAGTTCTTTGTTATTTTTTCTCAATAATGGCTCTAACAATTTCTATAACTGTACCACCCAATACAAAGTCAGATTATTTGTAAATTTGGGCATACCTACACAGACTTACAAATTGACTCGCAGAAGCCAACATGCTAGTCGCACAGCGTGCTCAGAGGAGAGTATGTACTCCACCAGGTGAACCAACTGAAGTCTCAGCTTACATCGGCAGTATGAGAGCACCAAATTGACTCGCAGAAGCCATCATACTAGTCGCACAGCGTGCTCAGAGGAGAGTATGTGCTACACCAGGTGAACCAACTGAAGGCTCCAATACGAGAGCACCAAATTGACTCGCAGAAGCCATCATGCTAGTCTTACAGCGTGCTCAGAGGAGAGTATGTGCTCCACCAGGTGAACCAACTGAAGGCTCCAATACGAGAGCACTAAATAGACAGCTGACAGCTCTCAAGGGCGCCGTGCGTGATGCGGTTGATCTTGTTTTAGAATCTTCAGTTTGTAATTGTGCCTTGTACCTAGATGAAATCTAACAGTGCGGAACCAATGTTGTCAACGTCTAAAGAAAAAACATTATCTATTGGAATTTGTTTGTGATTTTTGTACGGAAAATAAGTACTTTCACTTGATAGTACATTAACTATAGTTACTACTTGAAAATAATCATCAAAATCGTGAGATCCATTTTTGAACTTTTTGAATTTTTCTTTTTTTGTTGTACGGCAGAGCTACCCGTAAATCATCACTAAGCCAGACGCTGCGCAGAATACATCGACAAATTATCATAAATCTCTTAATTTCGGAATTTGATATCAATTAGACCTAAGCTATTGCTAAGAAAAGCGTGACGGACGACCGGACGGACGTTTTTGGCAAACATGTTTATTTTTTAATTTTTTTATTAAAAATTTGAGTGCGTTTGGCTGCACCTCACCTGATGGTAACTGCCGATGTTTTATACCAATGATATAGAGACACTTGAGTAATTTTCTTTTAAATAATAAAGTTTTTAATATATATATTTTGTCACGACGTCAATAATTTCTTAACCCCGTCGTCGTCGCTCCGCTCGGTCGCTCGAAAGTAGGAAAAGACAATGCTCCATTCGCAACAAAGTAGTGAACAATATGAGCGGCGTGAAGAGCGCGCCAACTGGGGCAGAAACGTCATCAAAGGAGACAGAGCGAGCGCCGCCGGCTCCTCGCCCGGAGTGCTGTGCAGCGTGCAGCGTGCAGTGTGCACTCCTCTCTACATGCAACCACTTGCACTGTGACGCACGACTGCTTATTACGAGACTATAAAGTTATTACAACTTAATCATTTTCCCAAAAAATGTTGAACTGATTATTTTATTATTCACTGACTACTTTTTTCCGCGGTTATTATAGTTTGTTCGCTCATTTAACCGCAACTTTGACGGGTCCCGACAAATACTCTGTCAAAGGTGCCTCGCCGCCGCGGGGGTCGATTGAACTTAGGGCGGCCTCTTTGACAGAGTGTTTGTCGGGAGCCGTCAAAGATGCGGTTAAATGAGCGAACGAACATTACAAGTCTGAGGGTAAGTGGTGCGCTCGCGAGAGCGAAAATGAGTTATTTACGGAATTTTTCAGGAAAAAATTAGGTAGTTAATCAGTTTTTTATGAGTGTGCAAAAACCAACACCAACAAACTACAAAAGCAGGCCTTAAGACTTTTCTGTATAGTTTTCTAGTTGAATTGAAAGAGCACACAATAAGTCGCCTATTAATGTTTAGTGTAGGCTCATTAGACTAGGCTCAAACATCAAATTCGCTCGGTGAGCGAAAAAAGGCCAAAATCATGTTCTGGCAGACTTTGAGCGGCCACAATACAAGGTTCGGGTTGCGAAGCCGCTCGAAACGCGAATTGCACAAAATTGCAAATAAAAGAAGAAATACTTAAAATAATGTTCAAATAAAACATTGCACCTTTAATTTTTTTGGTTTTTTGGAATGAGTTTATTACGATTCGAATATAATCTTATTGCAAGTTGTCCGCTTTTTAAATTTGACCCACTATTGAGCGGAAATTACGCATACACGTTTAGTCAGGAGCAAAATTCATCAATCTAAATCCAATATGGCGGACTCCCAAAGACCACGGACCAGTTATTTTTTGCGCACATAAGCAATATTATTTTGACATAAATGCTTGTAACTAAAAGTTTTTTTTTGTTGCGGTATAATGTTTTCTACGAAAACGGCAACCACAAATTAGGACAAGCATAATAGCGCTCCCGACCCACGGCACAACCATGAGAAGCCCAACTAGTAGAGGTGACGAAAAATTACTTTTTTTTAATTTACTTTTTAGGTACTTAACCATAAAAACATAAGACTATTCACTTTCAACTACAAGGTTCTGATTTATTACTTAGTTTCTATACTGTTGGCCTCACGAGAATTATCATAATATTCGACCTAACTAAAGTGCCACACGGAACTGTGTTTAAAACTAATGATAAGCTTTTTTTTTTAAATAAGTACTCTAGTTTCTAGTGAAGTGGAGTGGTGCAAATGACACACCGTGGTCTTAGTAGTACGTTAAATTGGTAGAAACGCGGCTGTATAAGGTAAATCCGTTACCAGAACCTTGAAATATTTTCAAAATCGCACAATTTCAAGGTAACATTTACACGATCATTCATTTGTTCTGACAAAATACGTGATGATTTTCATGATTTCCACAGAATATCCATATTTCGAGGTGCCATTTTGTAGTTCACTGTAAGCGCCCCTTAACTTAGCGCCATACTACAATAGACTTTAGTTTACTGTGGCCATACTAATTGTACGGTTGCGTTCGGGCTGGATTACTTGGATCCCCCGAGTGGATTTTCCGCACCGAATAAATCGCGGGACATGCATGCAACTACATTCCGCGTTGAAAGGCCGCCACGCCACTCACACAGCCTGCACTCAAAAGAAACTTCAGCCCGCATCATGCCCATGCACTCTGGTATTTGCAAAGCAAAATAAAGATATACTTTTTCTATTTTAATTATTTCATTCATTATTATATTTTATTTATTACATTTACTCGTATTTGTTAGCTATATTTTTCCAGAAAGGTCTAAAGCAAAGCGTCTAAAGCTGGATGTTCAGGAAGAATTTTTTTCTAGTGCCGAGATAATTCAAATTTATAATTATGATTTGCATGTGTTTAATATTGGCTTGGCTATGTCATTTTGCAAAATATGAAATGGATATTCACGATCCTATATTTTATAACAAATAAAGTAGAAGTTTAGCAATTCTATGAGCTATGTTAATTTATAAGGTCTAACAAAATTAGCTGAAACTATTTTAAGGGCAAGTTCAGCAAACGAAACTGAACAACTTTTTATTCAGTGACCATACTGAAATCAAAGAAAAAAAAAACTAGAACAAAAAAAGAAATCACATTCAATTCGGCACTGGCCATCGTACCGTAGCAAGCAGCCCAGCAGTGTATTTAGGGAGCTTACACCTTCAGCTTTCTGTAGTGTTAATTAATGGTGGCGTAAAACTTAATCAAAATTAAATTTCTATGAAATTGATCTAATAGGGGGGCCGTAATCGCTACGCTTGGCAGGCGGGTTGGCGATCGCCGTGTGGTTGCACGTGTGCTGCAATACAATGCACGGAAAGGTCGCTGCTGCCTATCCTCCGGTTTTAAGCCCCTTAGTCGACTGTTACGACCATTAGAAGAGAAGGGATGGTCCTATTCTAAGCCGGGAGGAGGAGTTCCAAAAAATTTGATCAACTGCCATGTAAAAACATTTTTTCGCTATGCAAACGTGGAACACTATAATATAATCAATCAATCAAATATGCTTTACTGTACAATAATGTGTGGAGGCTGCTGTAGATTTCGCCTACGTAAAGGTGTAGAATTTACCTTTGTTCTGAATTGAATAGAGTTGACGGTTAGTAATTTGAGACATACATCTTGTGAGCAAAAATCTATTTTAATTAATTATTCGTGTGGGGATTAAAATATGTTATAATAATTACTTATGTAAGTACATATTCGTACCTACACTTCATGCCTCAAGAACTGAGAACTCTAACCAAATATCTTTGATCAGTGACACACTGACGATTGGACTATCTTGATGGCTACGAAGAACTTTACATAAGTTATTCGTAGCTTGATGGCTATAATAACAACAGGTTCTTCCCCCCCCCCCCCCCATAGAGTCACTGAATTATTAGTCCCACTTCACTAGAAATGACGCAACAGTAAATACGTCAAAATCATAATTTACTTGAGCAACAACGAAAAAGGTTGGAATCAATAAATCTCTTTGGAATTTACTGTTTATTATTTATCTGCTTCATTATGTCATATCATCACCATTTATTTTCCATATTATTGCAAAAATTGATTGAAATTAAAATACTACAGAGAAGAAAAAAGGGAGAGTAATGTAACACAGTGGCAAAAAACCTTACTAATATTATATGTAAATATGAAAATGTGTTTGTTTGTTTATTACCTTTTCACGCTTCAACGCCTTAACCAATCTTTATGAAATTTGGCATACAGGTAGCCTGTGTCACGGGGAAGGACATAGGCTACTTTTTATTCCGGGAAAATAGCATAATCTGATGCAGTTCCTGAGGGAACTAAAAAAATACTCGATTGTTGTGATTTTTTGCAAAGAGATGGTTGAGTAGGTGAGAAACGACATAATTTACTAATCACCCTTAAAGACAGTCATAAAAACGATGTCCACGCGGGCGGAGCCGCGGGAAAAAGCTAGTAATTTTATAAACATGAAAATTAGTAAAAAACCCAACATCTAAATGAACTTGCAGCAAATAACCACAAGGACAAATATAGCGGTTCAATGATTTAAGTTGCTACCTTAACAAAGTATTAGTACCTACTTATATTTAATGCATATTTACAAAGGGCAAGGGGCAGAAAGCTTGGCCAACATTTCCACCAACACGCAGACCTTACCTACCGGTGTTAACCACGAACGACTATCCTGTGTGAGTACGCTAAAAATGAAATTGATCTCAGCAGTGATGGACATTTGGAGTACCTGATCCACCCAAGTGCATTCAATAAATACTAGTTGCAATCTTACAGAAAAATAATATAATTAAATTACACAACATATAACACGTGCGTTCCAAAATTGCTGCAAAATGAAATGACCATTACAATAAATGATGTAAGTTAATCAGCACAGAGAACAGATAAACCTATATCACAAATATATGATGAGGCCTTAGGATGCCTTTAACTAAATTCTAAAATGCAAAACATGTTTTTATAACTCGTGCAACAATTTTGCAGGAGCGACTTAATGAGGCTTTAGTTTCCATACAAACGTAGTTCCGCTTTAATACAAAAACTACATGCCGGATTGAATCCAAACTTTGCAAATATATTGAGTAGACACATATCGATGTTTTTAATTAGTTTTCATCGTAGTAAATTGAACTATAACTAAAAGAAGACTTAAATTAGTTTTGTACTGACAGTTTGAAACTTCTCTTATTTTTTTCCGTTTTATATCGATGTTTGTAATTAGTTTTCGTTGTTGTACATCGAAAACTAATTACAAACATCGATATGTGTCTACTCAATATATAAAATTTTGCAATGTTTGGATTCAATCCGACATGTAGTTTTGTAATAAAGCGGAACTACGTTTGTATGGAAACTCGAGCCTCCTGAGGAGCCCTTTATTAAGTTAAAAAAAAATTAAGAATTTCAGATGCCAGTGCAGTACTTGCAATACGTAGTTATGACGGTGACACTTGGACTGTTTTCTTTTGTATGGAAGTAGACAGAGCCTTCGTTACTAAATGGTATAAATATTTAAGTAAATATTCGATGACACAACTTTAAAATGTACTCCGTTACCCTTTCCCAAGTTGTTTATTACTCATATTGAATTTGGGAGTACGAATACTACGACAAATGTTAAGCCGATACTGCACGCTTTGCTCAGCGACAAAACCACCGAAACGTATGTGACGCTGTTTCATTTACTAAAGTCCCAATTTCCAGATGGGAAACCCCAAATATACCACTACGATTTCGAGCTGGCTGCGTCGATCGCCATTCACAATGTTTTTCCTGATATTAACGTTATTGGTTGCTATTTCCACTGATCCCAAGCTATGTAGCGAAATATAGAAAAAGCGTTTGGGCAAAGAATAACAAAATCAGATAAAATAGAAGTTGCTTTTTGTTCCGTGTCACCTCTACTACCCAATGCATGTCTTCAAAGTGGCTGCGAATACGTACAGTTGCAGTTAAATAAAAAGCACAGAAAAAAAGCGTCTATGGGTTATGTGGAAGAATAATGGCTATTAGGGAGATACCCATAAGATTTTTTGTGTTTTCGCAAACAGACACCGTGAGGCCGTAATCAAGGCACAGCAAAGTGGTTAACAAATGGGTTAAAGAAATTAAAATTTTTTTAAAAATAATACACGTGTACGAACTAGATCTAGGCTCGCAATTGTAAATGATAATTACATAAGATAAATACAGACGGAATTCACTCAACCAGACTGTTGTCGATCATGACAATGAACACTACAAAACTGAAGCTGTAAATATTGGGCAAGCGGAAACTCTGGCGGATATGTATAATTACTACGACATTATAAGTCTAAAGCGCGTTTAACTACCTATAGTTTGTTTTTATATGTTTTATAAAAACTTAGATGAGCACTAAATATTTAAAAATAACCAAAAACAAATGATAACTTATTATTATTATTATATCAGCTCATATACGTCCCCACCGAGGGGCTCGAGCCTACCCTGAATCAGGGCGATTAGGCCTTAGTCGACCACGCGGGCCCAGTGCGGGTTGGTCGACTTCACACACAACCTTCGAGTTTCTTCGCAGGCCTGTGCAGGTTTCCTCACGATGTTTTCCTTCACCTTTAAAGCAATCGGTAATGCTATGTACGTAAGTTTTTTGAAAAACTCATTGGTACATTGGCCGTCCAGATTTGAACACGGTACCTCTGGTTAGATGGACCGAGTCGTTACCGGTTGAGCCACCGACGCTTTTGAAATGATAACCGATGATAACTTATTTTGAAATAAAAACCCTAATTATATAATGATTTTCACTATAAGTGTTTACATTTGCCATCTTTTGTCATATCTCTAGAACAGTGGAACTACGGTTAATCAAAATTACCCGTGGATTCCCCGGGAACTACCAGATCGAATAGAACAAATAAATTTCTAATGAGTAAAAAATAATGTGGGGAGAAAATACTGTGGACCCACCGGTAGACTATAGCGATGGGACCACGGTTAAACGCAAGACCAATTTCACGAGCCTCTATTTTACCCCTTTTTTTTAATTAACAATTGGTAAGCCCTTGGCATCATCTTACCTGATGGTAAGTGACGATGAAGCCGAAGATGGAAGCGGGCTTACCAAGATTCCCCAATGCAATGGAGACTGGCTATCTTCACTTCTGTTCCACTTATTCACTTCTGTAATGTTCATTTTCTTTTGCGGTACTATGTTTTCTGTTAATTCTAAGATTGCAATTTATATTATAAGTACTTCGTCATTTCAGCGGTACGTGGGGCGTCCAACACAGCGTTTCCGCGTTTGTCGTCCCTAGTACGCTCTTTGCAGCGCGGTCACCTTCCGAAGTGCAAAGGGACTTGAACTCTCTCTAAAGAGCCGCTAGGCTCGACGTGGTGCAGGACAGGAGCAAGTGGCGTGATAAGGTGTTGGGAGCCAACATCCTATTTGGGTCGCTGAGCCAGCGAAGCAAGTATTTATAAGTAGGTACTATTAAAAAAAGCGGACAAGTGCGAGTCGGACTCGCCCACCGAGGGTTCCGTACAAATGTGTAGGTACATTATATAAATCATAACATAGCAAATTGTTAGGCACTACATACACCAAAATTGTTAGGTACCTACCTTTTTTTTCATTTCTCGTTATAAATTAAAAACTATATATCATAAAAATAATAAAAAATCTGTTTAAGCTTGTGCCAATGAAGCCCCTTCATACGATATACCACATGACACAGTTAACTCAATTCAAAATTTAGACCGCCGTTCCTTGCATAATTTTAATCACAATTTTCAGTTCTTGTAGTATAAGACGGTATTACTTGCCAAATTTCATAGTTCTAGGTCAACGGAAAATACCCTATGAATTTTGATTGTGGAAATATATTTTTTTTGCGGCATAAACGCGTACCTTTTTTAACGTTAACTTAGAAGTTTGAATTTTTTGCAGCTTCAAGGGACTGTAGTCGGAAGTGGTTCTGATTTGAATTCGATACCTCCACGCGTTGACAGACAGACGGAAGGACAAAAAAAAACGTGTTGACAGACAGACGGACGGACAAAAAAATCCTATAAGGGTTCCGTTTTTTCCTAAAAACATCTTGAAAATCCGAGCTGAGATTTGTATTAAATCAACGAGTAGGTACTGATATTGTTATTTTAAAGTTCGCCCTAATTGAGGGTAGGCTCGAGCCCCTCGTTGGGGACATATATGAGCCGATTATGATGAAAGTGGGAAGTGGAAGCTGTTGGGTTATTTGTTTTTTTTTCTTAGATTCACGTATCGTTACCCTGACTTTCGTGGAAGAGGTCGGCTGTAAGTTGTACGAATCCAAAACAAAACTTATACAAATCACGTAAATTACATGATTGCCCCAATTGCGAATTACATTCACATGAACTGCCACGAAATCTTCAAAACATATAGAACAAAGGCTTTTTTGGAAAATGTAATAAAGGATCGTTCGTACTAATTTCACAAATAGAATGATCAAGTACCAAGAAATTCAATTATTTTTCCAATTCAGCATTCTTTTTATTATAGCCAGAGGTAAACGAAGTGGTCAATTAAAGTTAAATCAGAATTACCGACCTACCATAGTTATAGCTAAATAAATCAATAGCATCATCAAATGATAATTAAGAAGTCCTAGTCAAATCAACAAGTGGTCAAAAGCAGAAGTGGCAATAGTAAGATTTCAATATTCCACATTTGGTCTCACGTTAGTGCATGTGTGGAGAGCTTGTTGGTCGTTTCGTCGAATGTGTCGGAAAACGGTTGGCCGTCAAACCCTAAAAATGTTTATGAAGCTTTATTACAAAAGTAGTGACTTGAATGTGACAGGTTTCCACAGGACTCACTGCAAAATATTCTTGATTCAATTACGTCAGCCGCCATATTAACGTGATTAATTATCGTCCTTTATCATCGTTGGGTCACATTAGAGGCCCTCGACGTTTCGGGGAAAAAACAAAAGGAGGGACGGCCCTTTGGGCTCTCTGCCCTTACAGAGGCTAAATTGAATTTTGTCGCCGAAACTAATTTTAATGGCTACGGCCCCGAGGCCCCGGGCGCTTATTTCCAAGAGAGGTTTTTGACAACAGCACAATGGAACATATTTATATCATGCCTTTTTCGGGATTAAAGTATTCTAATATTCAATCGGTGTTTGCGAACGGGATTGAACGTATAGTGAAGCAATGTAATATAGTAAAAGTAAGAGTGATAGATCGGATTGAATGATTGCAGCTGTCTTGTGATGTCAGTGATGAACTTTGCTATTTTTATCCGTCGACTGTAATGGTACGGTATTTACTGTCATGTAACGATTTAGTTAGAATTGAAAATTGAATAAATAGAAATTGAATTGACATAATAAACAATGTAAGAGTATGTATACTGCTGACAAACATACGTGTACCTATGTCTGTGACATACATATTGTGTGGTGATACGGAACCCGCAGAGCGAAAGTTCGACTCGCACTTGCCCAGTTAATTATGAATTTCTTAAAAGATATCGCTTCCTGAAAATTTCCAAGATTGGTTTTATATCAGTCGGAAGACGTATATACTTCGTTTATTTTAGTGAAATAAAGAATAGAAAAAAAGTATTTTATATGTTACACTTTTTCGAAAAATAAATTCAAAAATGTTTCCCTTAACATTTATAGTGTCTTCAGTATTATATTAATGCAAATGTACTACCTACTTACATCAATAACTAAGTGACAGCAACTTAATTTATGAATCTTGATCTACAACATGTACAATTATTTTTGAAGACTCAGTAAAGTTACATTTTTTATGAAGTGTACACCATAAAAACTTAAAGAAGATGAGTATTAAAAAATTTGGCTTAAAATGTAATGTTTATTCGAAATAGACGATTAATTTAAAAACGTACAAGTTTTCCGTCAAATTATAGGTGAGAAATAGTCACTTCTGTTTATCCGCATTACCTGCACTGTAATGAATATTGCGGAGCAAAAGTAATTACTGATGACATTTTCCTGCAGATTTATAAAGTCGCCTTTACACATTCGGCCAACGAATTGGCCTAACGATCGAGTTATAGGGACAACGCTATATATCAGAAAAGTAAAATTGTACGTTATAAAGTAGTGTCTCTGTCGCTCGGACGTTAAGACTATAGATTTTAAAGATAGGTAGATGGGTAGCGCTTGAAAAAATATGCTCGAAACTCAGAACCGTGAGACACTATAACACGTATCAAAAATCGAAGATATCTACTTTTAGAAATAACAATAGCGGTCAAGTGCGCGTTGACCGTTACTGAGTAATTTATTCGCCCTCAAGTAAAATACTGGGAACTAGTTGGAATATTAGTTTTTTGTGAAAAGGTTCTTGAAAACTGACATTTCCAGTTTCAGAAGAACTGTTAGTCCATTAACAGATTCTATGAAACTGGGAATGATCTGTAGCATCTACGCCAGTAAAATTTGGTTAAATTTGCTCTTATCATCCTTTGCTCGCCATTCAAGGCGTGCAAAAGTGGCACAATATTACGGGCATAAAATATATTCGACTATCACTTCCCCAGCTAATGTAACGTCGCCCGCTAGTTACTGTGTAGTTGGTTACACTGTGTTGGCGATTGCCACTATTACACCGTTACACTGAGGAGTAAAACATTTGTAAATAAAAAAAAATTCGAGCGAGACCTACAGTACTCGCATATGATGTGTAACATGTGACAAAATACTTTATAAAAGGACGGCAAAGATACGGCAGACTAGGCTGTATGGTCATAGATACCTTTGCCTTTTCCGCGCTTTTAAAGCCTGAAAAAAGGACGACAAAGATACGGCAGACTAGGCTGTATGGTCATAGATACCTTTGCCTTTTCCGCGCTTTTAAAGCCTGAAAAAAGGACGACAAAGATACGGCAGACTAGGCTGTATGGTCATAGATACCTTTGCCTTTTCCGCGCTTTTAAAGCCTGAAAAAAGGACGACAAAGATACGGCAGACTAGGCTGTATGGTCATAGATACCTTTGCCTTTTCCGCGCTTTTAAAGCCTGAAAAAACGCGACTTCCTGTTACAATGGGACACATTTCCGTCCCATTTCACGAAATCACTCCCACAAATTGCAGGAAAGCGAGAGCAAAGATGTTACACATCAAAAATGAGTGACGCATCTTTACGCCAGTTTGCTCATGTCATACCTAGTAATAATAGGTCATCTTTGGTCATGCATCGTCGTCTCTCATGTGCGACCTAGTGCTCAATTGCGCCTCAAACTTGGCAGTACTGCTGACTACTGTCACAACCTACGCCACGTTTTCCAGTGCGCGGTCGCCACTCGAGAACTTTACTACCCCAATGGCCATCTGTTCTACGAGCTATGTGCCCCGCCCACTGCTACTTAAGTTAAGCAATTCTGAGAGCTATGTCGGTTACTTTGGTTCTCCTACGGATCTCCTCGTTTCTGATTCGATCACCACCGAGACCTTGAGCCTTCTTATGAGGCCCATAGTAAGCGACCATGTCTCAGCTCCGTATGTCATCACTTGCAACACACACTGTTCGAAGACCTTGGTCTTAAGACACTGCGGTATTTGGGACGTGAAGATATTGCGAAGCTTCCCGAATGCTGCTCAGCCCAGTTGGATTCGACGATTGATCTCTTTCTTGCTGTTGAACTTACCTAACTGGACTGTTTGTCCCAGGTACAGATATTCTGCAACAAATTCGAGTGTAGAGCCTCCAACCTTCAGAGGAGTAGGTGCGACACGGATGTTTGACATAATTTTCGTCTTGTCCATGTTAATTCTAAGACCTACTAATTGAGAGGCTCTAATGAGAACATCGAGCATTTTGCCTAGGTCGTCCATAGTCTAGGTATCGTCAGCGAATCGAAGATATATACTCGCCGTTGATATCGATGCCGAGTCCACCCTAGTCCAAAAGCTTTAAAGCATGTTCCAAGGCGGCGCGGCGGTGAACATTTTCGGACTTCCTCTCCCTGACTCACCCCTCGCTGCAGCTGGATAGTTTCTGAGATTTGATCCTGAAGGAGAACCGACATGGTGGCGTTTTCATACAAACACTTCAGTACCTCGATATAACGATAGTCAATTTGGCACCGCTGGAGAGACTGTAACACAGCCCAAATTTCGACCAAATAAAAGGATACATACATTTCTGTAAATATAAAACAAATTTTGTTGAGAAAAGGTAAGGTTTTTTTTGCCGACATTGATGTACTAATTTCAAGATTTCGATAAATATCGATGGACAACTTTTCCATCCATTATTTTTGACAGTATTAGTAACGATTGAACTGGTTTTGAAATCCACAACTCTACAAAGATAGAATTTCTTAGCTAGAGAAAAACTATCAAATGTCGATCTATATAATTCTATTGATATCGTAAAATATGATGATCCATACAAAGTTGGCTTACTCAGCTGATTTGTATGAAAAACCTTTTTTACCGACTTCAAAAAGGAGGAGGTACTAAGTTCGACTGTATATATTTTTTTTAATGTACGTACGTTCACCGATTTTTCCGTCAATTGTTTATAATTCACGACATAATGGATTTCAATACTTGAGAGATTTTTGTAATTTGTGAATAAAATTAATTACTTAACGAGTATTATACTTCATTTTGTTTGAAGTTTTTCGGGAATTTCCCCACTATTGTTATGTTATTATCATAACAAAAGTGGGGAAATTCCCGAAAAATTCCAAACAAAGTTTTAAAAAGACTCGGAGTTTTCTCAGAAAAATAGAGAGCTCTGGTACTAGAACTACAAGTTGAAGACACGTCAAGCACCATCGTCCTGCTCGGCAGTTCACGACAAACAAACAAGACGGAAATAAAGTAAGGCGTAGGTGTCACGCCGGCCGAGAGGACCAGGCGCGCAGCAGTGACAAAGGGTCGCCGGCACTCCCGCGAGACTCCTTTGGCTGCGATCCGAATTAGACGTATACTGCATAGGCAAGCGATTTGTGAGAAATTGCATAGCGAAGCGATTAGATTTAGTCGCATCAAATACAGTAGAGCCTTAATAATTCGAACTAACAGGAACATCCACTTGTTCGTACTCACGAAGTGTTCGGATTATAGAATCATTATCATATTATTATTAGCTCATATACGTCCCAAGCGAGGGTCTCGAGCCTACCCTGAATTAGGGCGAACGGGCCTTAGTCTACTACGCGGGCCCAGTGCCGGTTGGTCGAGTTCACACACAACCTTCGAGTTACTTTGCAGGCGTGTGCAGGTTTCCTCACGATGTGTTCCTTCACCGTAAGAAATTAAAGTAAATAAGTAATTATCCTTTACTGCACAAGAGAAAAAATATTGTGAAAACATAATTAAAAATATTTTTAATACAGTTGCTCAACAAGTGGCGTATTGCAGGGACGTATAGCGTTTGGGATGTGGGCTATTACATACTCGTGCTTTTTTTACCTTTCCCGAACTCGTGCGTTCTCAGTACCAACTGTCAAAATGTCTATTAAAAAGAAAAACCAACCATGACGTTTTTACTAAAAAAAAATCATAGAAGTTTTTATGATTCATGCAAATACGTATGGTCTATTCGACCGATTTTCGGCCACGGCGACCACTTCGACTCCTAGTCGGTTTGCTGCGCGTGCGCTCGAAGATGGTTTATGTAGCCAATCTTCGCAGCTAAAAAAATTTTCGCTAAAAAGAAGCTACTAATTTGTTTCAATATCAGATTTAATGATTTGATTGAATGAGTTAGGTTAGGTTTCATTTTCATTTCATATCAATAAAAAAAATCTACTGAAGACTTGGCTGTATGGACATAGTTCCTTTTGCCTACCAGAATGGGTGAAAAAAAAATCTCTGCTTATATTCTACGGTTGGCGCCATTTTCTTTGGGATTTTAGTTGTTTGTTGCACAAAATGAGTAATTTCGACCCTATTTTTTTTTAATTAACACCACCGGAACTCAGTATAATTGCACAAAATGCTTCGGAGAACATTTTACCGGAAAAGTCAAAAAGTCGCATCTACATACGACGAATTTATTGCGTGGAGAGAAGAGAAAAAAGCAAATAGTTTTTCAGAAAATGTTATGTTGGCATACTTCTCCGAACTCTCAGCAAAATTAAAAACCTTCTACGTTCTGGTCGAGGTTTTCGATGATAAAAAGTATGCTGAAAATAAGAAACAACGTGGATATAAGTGAATACCCAAAATTAAATGCTTTCTTAAACCGACAATCAGACGGTTTTACAAGTAAAAAGTCGAAAATATTAACATCCAATGAAGTGGAAAGGTTTTTGAACGAAGCTCCCGATGATCGTTATTTAGCCACAAAGGTAATTTATTAATAAGTACTTATATTTTTCTTTAGTATTCAGTTTACGAAATCGCAAAATACAGTCAATGCATTATTTTAAAAAATATTAATCAAATCCCTTTTTTGTAGGTTGCTCTGATTTTTGGCGTTGTTGGAGCTTGTCGCAGGAAGGAGTTAGCCAATGTTACTTTAAAAGATATTGAAGCCCATGTAAAAACGCTACTAATCAAGATTCCGAACACAAAAAATAAGATACCAAGAAGCTTTGTTGTTGAAGGAGATTTTCTTAGAATAGTGCAAAAAGATATAAATCAGCGGTCCCAAAAAGGAAAAACCGACCGTTTTTTTTTCAAAATAACCAAAAAGGGAAGTGTACAGCTCAAGCAATCGGGATAAACAAACTTGGTAATATGCGAAAAGAAATAGCTACGTTTCTTGGTCTGCCGGATGCTGAGTATTATACTGGGCACAGCTTCAGGAGGACCTCTGCTACATAATTGGCAGATTCAGGAGCCAATTTGACGTCTTAAAGCGACTAGGAGGTTGGAAATCAGACAAAGTTGCAGAAAGCTACATTGGTGATTCATTAAACAACAAACTAGAAACTGGGAAAAAAATCACACAATACATTAATTTAAGGTCCAGTCCGTCTCCTTCACATGTTGAAGAGAACGTCCGTCCATCTACCTTCGTTGCTAATGATAATTCATCAGATCCAATTCCATCAACTAGCAAACGACATTGTATGACAAATATACATGAACAATCATACGAAATTAATAATAGTTTGTCTCAAACAGTAAATATGCAACCTAAAACTTCCCCAGTTAGTATAAAAAACTGTACCAATTTCAATGTATATGTGAATTATAACTTTTATAAGAAATAAATGATTAGTTAGTTGAGTTTATTATGTTTTTATTATTTTATTAAATTGCTTCATTTTTTCGCAACTGTATTAAAAATAGTCGTTCAGTACACGTGCGGAACCGTCATTGCAACTTGTTCCGACTGTCAACCCTCGCCTTCAGCTGCGCCTCGGCTCGGGTAGACATTTGTCGGAACTGTTTGCAATAACAGCCTTTCCGCACTTGTAATGAAATATACTAATACAGTGCAAAGGCGGCCTTGTCGCTTTCAGAGAGATTACAACACAAAAATTGAAATAAACCTAAAAATTGTCGGAAAATCACGTTTGTTAAATTTCTTAACCACAAAATAAGTTAATTTAGTCATTAACTGATGTATTTTACTCTAGCGGATTTAGTTTACAGACGAAAAAACAGCTTTATCTTTCAATTTGCGAAGCAACATTATTTCAGACAATGAGAGGTCACAAAGTGATTGTAGATTTCCGAACACCATATTTATGAGAAAGTGGCTTTGCAGACACTCCAGCTTTTAAACTGTCCAAACTGGCCCACTTCTGCTGTATAAAATGCACAAGGTGTTTCGTAAGTAAATAAATTCGGTGTGGTTGAGCAGTTCGGATTAGCCGGGGTACGGACTATCGAGGCTCTACTGTAATTTGAGTAGCAACAAAGTCAATTTCGGATAGACAACCATCTAAAGTTTGTTATACTACACCTCATTTCAAGAAAAACTGTTGTATAGGTACTATTGTTTGAAAATAAAAGGCAATTGACATAGCATCGTAATTGCCTTTTGTTTTCAAACCATAGCCTTGAACTCGCTAAAGCCTATCACACTGGCGGTGGCGACCAACAAGCGTTTTCCTGGCCGAGTCGCCGCACCACGAGCTCACAGCATTTTTATCACGCTTTTATAAGCTCCAACTGTATGTACGTACGTATGTCTGTTTGTTTTTAACCGACCCCTTTGCACTAGATTTTGACACACTTTAAACGCACAGATTTAATTCAAACTTTGTACATTTATCAAGAATCAGTGACAGTAATAATTTCTTAAGTTTGTCTCATTACGCAGATTGGGATCGCCAGGAATAAATGCATATCAAACTAAAAATTAAAAAATTATTCCTAATATAAGCTGAAAACAATAATGAACGAATGATAGTATTTTTCGTTAATTATTGTTTTCAGCTTATATTAAGAATATTTTTTTACCTTTTAGTTCTATGTGCATTAAAAGCGAGTTTTTTAGTTTTTTTTTAAACTATTTTTAAGGTTGGGAGAAATTGCTACCTAGCAATAAGGCTGCCTATTGTATAGGCTTTCTCCTATATTGTTAATTTCTTTTTTTTATGTTGTGATGCAATAAAGAATATTGTATTGTATTTATTCTGTACGACAACAATGCGCTGTGGGATCGCAGCGAGATCGCTTCGCACTTACCTCGCCGGGAACACGCTCGCAATTGTGGTATACAGTTGTAGGGAACATTGTAAGTAAGTACTTACTTAATCAATGAATAATTTTGAAATAAAATCATTTAGTTCTGAAGTTCGAACAAGAAATAAGTATTCAATGCTAGCTGATGCTCGCAGCTTCGCCCGCGTGGATATCAAGGTTGCGCAGTATATACAAACCCTGTCCTGACAATTGCGAACACGATAAAAAAAAATGCCAAATCGGTCGAGCCGTTCTCAAGTGATGATCTTTCATACATACGGCAATTGTTTTTTTTTTATATTGAATTATTACTTCTGGAGACAACTTTCATTTTGCTTTTTAAGACTTATGTAAAAGGCTGCCTCATTAATCTGACTAAAATATTTATGAAAAAATCAAGGTTATTGTTAATAATTTCTACTTCCGATAATTTTGAACAAAAATAAACGACTTCAAACAGGAAACTAAGGTTCCCTCGATTTCTCTGGGATGCCTTGGGATATCTCCTTTCCAACAAAAAAAGAATCATCAAAATCGGTTCAGAAACGACAAAGTTATCCTCGAACACACATAAAAATATACACATATACGGTCGAATTGAGAAACCTCCTCCTTTTTTGAAGTCGGTTAAAAAACTAAAGGCCTACAGACAATAATGAAGATTATTAAATGAATATTGGTTTTAGGAGCAATTTCATCTCCGGAAGAATGCTATCGATGAGAAAATAAATCTTTGCAAGAAAATCAAATACCTACACAGGAATTGGTAAATAAGTCAAAATCAAAAATGATCTACCAGAATTACGAATTTTCTATCTTTGCTTTTTTCATATCCTTATTTTTAAGAGAAATACGTGAAATTTAAGCATGATCCGCGTACGATCAGAATGGAATGTAACTAACACTAAGTAATTTGGCTATTTGTTCATGTTATTTATGTAAATAATACAATAATGTGTAATAATCACACGCGAGAGAAATTTAAATTCAATAAAATTACCTTTTTGATACAAACATTACAACAATCAATCATAAAATTTGAAATAGGAAAAGATGTCATGAAAACTGAATTGCAAAATAAAATGAACCTCGGCAAAAGCAAATTTAAATCAGCGTAGCGTCACAGAATTACAATGGTAGGCGTAGGTACGGTATGTACCGCCACAGATGAGATAATGACGGTTTCATTCTTAGCGCCATCTCTTGATTACAGGCAGAACTCAGGAGATAGAAACTCTGCCAAGCACTTCCAGTTCGTAACAGGACAGCGTAGTTTATGCCGTACCTGCTGTAAAAGTTCAACAAAAACCTAACAGATGGCGCTAGTGGTACCGTTTTATGATCGAGGTTTCATTAAATTTTATACCCTAAGCAAAGTATAATATATTTAATACTAGCTGTTTCCCGCGGCTTTGCTTTGCCCGCGCAAATCCCGTTTTTTACCGATACCGTTAAAATTTCCGAATGAAAAATAGATTACGGCCTATTCTCATATCTACCGAATATACACAGAAAATTTCATGGAAATCGGTCCACCCGTTTCCGAGGAGTATGGCTACTAACACTGTGACATGAGAGTTTTATATGTTTAGAAGATATATCCCCAAGGGTGCAAAAGGACCCATCATCATTCGATTTTCGTGTATATTCGTCTATATTTTTGTTTCCTGTATCTGATCAGAATATGTGATAATTATGGCGAATACCTCAAATGATAAAGGAATAAAAAAGTAAAAAAATTAAGGACCTTTTTAATTTTAATTTACCTACTCCATCGTCTCAAAATACAAGAAACGCCTTTTTGACATCGTTTTAGGGTTCCGTACAAAAAGGGTAAAAACGGAATATTAGCATACTTACATAATAATAAATACCTTTGTAAAGTAAAACGGATATTTGTATTAATTTTGAAAGTTTTAATATAATTCACACAAGCGTGTTACATCCTCGGCTGCATCGGCACTTAACATCAGGTGAGGTGCAGCCAAACGCACTCATTTTTAAAAAAAAAAACCTAAACTTAGTGTGATTTTCCTACATTATTAAAAGTATTGAGCAGATTTTTTTACCTGGATGATGAATTATCTTTCTTCTTGTTCAGCAGATGTGAAATATATTTCATTATGACTTACCTGAAAAAGAAAATTTACTAATAAAAAAATGCGATTTCATATTTTAGTGTTTCAGTGTCATCCTATTAGCCTTCAGAACCTAAATATTCGTGTTGGGTTGTGCTGATTAGTTTAGGAATTCTGGATACCTAAACATTAGGTGTAAAACAACATTTTTTATAAGAAAAACTATTACTATTTACAATGTTACATTTATATATTATATTTATTTAAAACCTATCATGTTATATCATTTCAGTGATTTATCAAGTCACACCTTTTGTTTAGGGATATGTCCCGGTGCGGTAGCCCAATGGTCAGCGCTCCTGTCTATTGGGTCGAGGTTCGTGGGTTCGATCGCCACCCTGGACAAACAGTCGTGTGATGAAAACTTTTGATTTAGCGTTTAGTCTGTTTTACCAACCAAGTCCTGTCGGTTACTAAGGGTTGCCTGAAAGAAAACGCTGTAAGTTATAAGGCATCCTTTGTACCTGTCTATGTTTAAATGAATTTTTTATTATGAATTAAGAGTATGTACTCTCATACTTACTTTTTTTTCTCTGTATATGGGTGTTGTCTGATGTGTATATATTTAAACTTATATAGATAAGTATGTATATCAGCGGCTGGTTCTCATAACACAATACAGGGAATCCTAGTGTAGGCCCAGATGTCCGAGTGCTATTTTTTACATTATTTATTGAACTACTTACATAGCGAGCTCATTGTGACTAACCCAACCGAATCGATTCCACAAGATTCGACATTATAAATATGCAGTTATAACAACGATCCGGTAACTGCGGCTTCCACTCATCATATTGAACTACTTCTCCCAACAGGCACAGTCGATCAAATCAAATTGTACAGCCATGCTGCGCATACTTTCTCGCGAAGCCTTCACCGTGTCGGGTACACAAAACAACAACTAACATAACGTTTACCTAGTACAGTGTACTAGATTTGATGAAAACTTTACAGATACCTTGGGTTTGTATAGGAGGTACCTTGTTCATAGATTTATTCTGGAATAACTAACTACCCAGTGAAGTAAGCCTAATTAAGCGCTTGTTATTCACAAGGCTCCATTGAAACCATCAGAGCAATTTTTAAGAAAAAGTAACAACTTGGATTTGTATTGATAGCTTAGTCCAATTTTTCACGGAATAACGAACTACAGCGTATAGTTGGCTATATAAAGATAAAATAACGCACAGAGTTAAAAAAAAATTCCAGATGCTTTTTCTTATTTCTCCTACATTGAAAAAAAATATTACTGGTGAGTTAAAAATTATATTTTCCTGACCCAAATTTTACCCAAATTCGTCCAGTAGTTTGGAAACTAGAGCACCGGAAGACGCACAGACACACACATATTTTTTTTATTTTTAGACTATTGGTGTTAGGCAATCGATCCCCATCAAAATCTTAACTTCGATGTTTTTTGCCTTCACAATACCCCGGACACTACATACAACTAGAGAACGGCAGGGAGTGTCCATACTAATAATATATATATATTATATAATATATACATAATATAATTTGACAATCTTCTTCACTCCTTCGTCGCACGAAAGTAAGAGTTGAACTCTTCGTGCAAATTGATTAGCTAATTCACAAATTTGAAAATGTTGTTACTGCACATTTTTTAGTATGGAACTTAGATATTTTTTTTGAGAATTGCCTATCGGTTCCTTGGAGAAAGCTCTTCAGTATAATGAGCAGAAGCCCGTTAACGGATCCTACACCGATTTTGTTACACCTATAATAAATGTACAGTTCATTTATTTTATTACCGACCAGGGAAACAGAAACATTTCGGAGTTCAATCAAACAAATCAAGATGGAGTTCCACTCAAGCAAGAAAACGAGTTAAGACCAGCACACTGAATTTACCCTAAACACGAATGTAATTCAGAGCAAAATTGCTTGTACGGATGCGCTGTACCAAGATTTCCTACAACACTGTCGCTCTCCTGGGAAAAGTTGCAGCCTTTATAGTAAGGGCTATTTACTTCAAAAATGTAAAAAAAAGCTTTATTAAAATAGAAAGAAAGTGTTTGTTTGGAATTAGCTTTAGCCCTTGATTTCGCCCGTGTCGTTATCTTTTACGACTATTTTTGAGGGTGTTCAGTGCGTGAGCCGCTGGTTTTTGCCGATTCTTCACAGGAAATATGTATTTTTTAACAGTGGCTTATAACAAGATTGTATTTTTTCAATAATGCATTTTTTCAATACAGTTGCCCGAAAACTGGTACTTTATTGATTTTAGCGCACACGTTTCGTAAAATTTTATTGAGTTATTTTGGTTCTGACTACGAATTTAAGTAATGAATAATTGAGTGATAAAAAATATACCTATGTGTATTAATGTATAGAAAAAATAAAGTGAGATTACTTCGCCGGATATTTAAAATGAGTCAGAAGTCGCGTAAAATGAACTTTGGTTGCCGATACCTTGGTAAGTATGTAATGTATGTATCCATGTTTTTGTTTTCCTGTTACGGTCCTTTTTAGTGTTCCGTCTATAACTAAGCCTCCGCCGCTGTCTGTCCGTCTGTCATCAGGTTGTATTTCATGAACCGTAATAGGTAGACAGTAGAAATTTTCACAGAATATATATTTCTGTTGCCGCTATAACAACGAATAGTAAAAATTAGAAAAAGTGATAAATAAAGAGACTTCATAAAAAAAACGTGTTTGTATTTTTAAAGGTCTTTAGAAGTATTTTTGATTTAGCTCTATCGTAAAAACGGTAATACATACAAGCATGAAACTTGGTGAGATTATAAATCTAGTACTGAAGTAAAACAAAAATAATAAAAATTTGCCATGTATGAGTAATACTCGCGCTAAGGAGTCCGAACTGAATGACAAAAAAAGTATATTTTTGTCGCTCGCGTTGAAGTTTTTTGTTCATAATGTGAAATTATTGTCTTTACACTATGTAGTTGTGTGAAGAGATATGGTGGTACGGAACACTCGGAGTGCTAGTCAGACTCGCACTTGGCCGGTTTTTATTTATTTTACCTGCTTTCTCACAACTGTTTTGCAATACTTCTTAAAATGTCACTCGTTTATTTATCTATTTACCACTCTTGTAACATAAAAAAACTATTAATTCCAAACTGTAAAGAAATAAAAGTGTGTTGAAAACAATCGCGGTGTCTCTCTGCTGTACGTTTTTACTGTGAACTTGGTCTCCAGATAAGCACTAAATGGATCTCAGATTCTTAGCTTACCTTCAAGCCAGTCACTGAAATAACCACTCTACGTTTCAATCCTTAGAATCTGTTTTGGTTTAGCTACAAAATTGTTGTTTGTGTGTGCTTTATCAAACTAAATTCCAACTTTACTCCTACAGTTTGCAGTTCAATTTTGCTAGAATAGATTTACGTGAACGTTTCAATTGGATTTAAAGTCTATTGTGCTAGGTTTATGGTTAGTTTTGGCTTGTAGTCGATTTGTTGTTATAAATGTGCCCTTAAAAAGCCAGTGAGTGATGTCGGCATACATTACGAATGGGACGTCGCGCCACCGCCATAGTTATCGCAACAAGTAGTGTTTTGCATGTCCTGTTTAGACTCGAGCGGATTGCATGCTGCATGGGATCTGACATCTGCATCATCATCATATCAGCTCATACATGTCCCCATCGAGGGTCTCGAGACTACCGACTAAGGCCTAGCGTGGTCGACTAAGGCCTGATCGCCCTAATTCAGGGTAGGCTCGACATCTACATATTTCGTTCAGTTTTCATAAATGTAAAACAACGTAAACAGATTCATTGAGAAAAAGGCGACTCAAATTAAGGTTCCATACCACCACACCTTTCCGCTCGAGCAGAAAATGATTCCTATTCATTTTAATCAAAACACACCGCGTGAGCGACAGAAATATGTTGGACCAATGGACAATAAACACAATTTTTTAATCTTCTCAGACTTCCACTTAACATACTACTTAATCGCCTTTGTGGCGTAATGGTTAGGCCTTTTCAGGGAGTCGCGGGTTCGATTCCCGGCGGAATCCAACTTTTAACGACTCTGTTTGGTTTGCGGAAGTGCATTTTCTAAGCCAACCTGGCTAGATTGGTAGTAGATGGTGGTCCATCTCATCCAAGTTATGCCGCTAAACATCAAAGTTACGACATTATTGAGTTCCGACTCGAAGATAAGATAGCCAGTTCCCCATTGCGTAGGGGAATCTTAGTAAAGCTCGCTTCAATTTTCGGTATCATCGTCACTTACCATCAGGTGAGACGATGTTAAGGGCTTATATACCAATTGTGGATTTGAAAAATAATAGAGCAGCTGAGTCGTAGGATAGGTAGTCGTAGATTCTTGCGTAGGAAGTCCATGTTTTGACGAATGGACCATTGGTTTAGTGGGGAAACTTTTGTTTAAGAGTAGAAGCCATTGTGAAGCTGTGCATGGGGTCCTGCGGAGGGTCCTGCGGGGGACACTACTGAACGTGCTTGACTATTCCATAAATCTTTGTTACATTTTTACTTTCGAGCGACCGAGGGGCGAGCGTCAGCGAGCGATGAAGGAGTCAAGAAGGTATTGCGATGGAAATAAAAATCTAAATTGAGATTTTGATGGAAATCAATTGTCTACAGTCTACACTAATAGAGACAAAAAAACTAAAAATTAAAAATCTTGATTTTAAGGGTTGCCACCATAGTAAAAAAAAAAATATTTTGATGAAACTGTACGTTACTATAACTTAATATTGTACTATAAGATAAAGTAAGTAGTCATTCCAGGAAATATGTGGATAAGGTATCTCCTATACAAACCCCGGAAGTTTGTTATTTTTACTCAAAAATAGAACTAACTATTTTGATAAAACTTTGTGTGTTACTATATTTTTTTACAGCACACTATCGCCGCTCTGGTGGCGAGTCTGCCGTTCGCGGATCGGATTGCTAAGCCACCAAAAGCGTTTCCTGTAGACCAAGACACTGCAGTGAATCGTCTATAACAGACCTAGGGACCAATGATGATGATGAATACGCTATAATTATTCCAGGAAAAATCGAAATTAGTTACCTAGGTTTCTTCTCATAAGTGGCTTTAACGATTTTAATGAAATTTTGTTAGGTAATGAAAAAATGAAACTTAAGATAGGCCTTATTCCTTAGGCCTACACTGGGCTGTTCGTTTGTACAGAAAAAAATAATAACTTAAAATTTAATACAAATCTAGATTTTAAATATTTTTTATCAAGTCTGATACATCTCTTTTCTTTGCTAACCGATAAAGTCGATTTCTGCGTTTCAGATGGAGTAGGCTACGCGAGAAAGTATGCACATCGAGGATGTACAATGTATTTCCATAAATACATATTGTTACGTTATGGTAATATGAATGCGGGCAGCGCAAGCCTGTCGTCGTAGAAAACCTTGGGAGGGGGGGTCGGCTATATCCAGCAGTGGACGTCCTTCGACTGATACGATGATGAATATTTATTACACTAAAAAGCTAAATAAAAGGCGTCCCATGTCAAAAATTATATTATTTTCTAAATCGGCAATACTGTCAGCAAGTACTCGTGCGGGTGACTCGCGCGCATCTCGCTACGATCTCGCTACGCAGTGACTACGCGACACAGCCCGGCTACGCCACGCGCTACGTAAGCACTGATGTAGTCAAATAAAAACGCAATGATCTTCTTGTTTATCAGATGTTTTTTTTCACTAATTCTCAAATTTAGATCAGCCAAAGGACGTCCACTGCTGCACATAGGCCTCTCCCCAGGATTTCCACGAAGACCGGTTCCGCGCTGCCCGCATCCAGCGGCCTCCTGCGACATTCACCAGGTCATCAGTCCACCGCGTAGGAGGCCTGCCTACGCTATGTTTTCCGGTGCGCAGTCACCATTCGAGAACTTTATCATCCCAACAGCCATCTGTTCTACGATTTCTGAGAGCTATGTCGGTTACTTTGGTTCTCCTACGAATTTCCTCGTTTCTGATTCGATCAAGCAGAGAAACTCCGAGCATTACACGCTCCATTGCCCTTTGGGTGACTTGAGCCTTCTTCTTTTTCAATTTTATATATATTACAAAAATCTGAATGCTAAAAGAAGTCTTACTTATTTCCGTACTTAGAAATTTGAAAGTTTTTATTAAATATATTAGCAGAGACCTCAGTAGGTATGTATAATTATTTACAAGTAAGTAATGAAAGCAAGGCAAGGGCCGCTACCTCCTATCCGGGAAGTCGTAGTTCGATTCCTCCCACGAACCAATGTGATTTCGAATTTCGATCTCATATGTGCGTTTATCCGACGCTCTTACGGTGAAGGAAAACATCGTGAGGAAACCTGCACACACCTGCGAAGAAACTCGAAGGCTATGTGTGAAGTTGACCAACCCGCACTAGGCCCGCGTGGTCGTCTAAGGCCCGATCGCCCTAATTCAGAGTAGACTCGAGCCCCTCGGTGGGGACGTATATATGAGCTGATGTGAAGAAGTGATGAAGATGGAATACTCGTAGATATACATTTGGAATCACCAATACCGAAGACGGAAGCAAGTTAACTTGTAAATCCTAAAAATGACCAAAATACTACCTCCATTTAGACGTAAGCCGTTTTATTTCAGTAAACCTATCCCCTTATCCGGTATCGGATCCTTCTGTGACCCCTTGTAATAATAATGCGAACAGAGCATACGGGCGACCCCCAGACGTAGCTGAAAATTAAGCTCCTGAAACATTTACAAGAAAAAAATATGACTAAATTGTATGAAATGACTAACAAATTTCACATTGAACTGAATTTATCTAAAGACTATACAGGGTGTCTGGTGTGACAACGGACGCATTTTAGGAGGTGAATCAGAAGACGAAAATGAACAACTTTTCTCAAGAAACCTATAGTCAATTCTCAAAAAAAAAATTAGACTTTTCATACAAATTGGCTAGCTCATTAGCCAATTTTGTATGAGAAGCCCAAACACTTTTTTGCAAATTGACCATTGGTGCCCTGGGTAAAGTTGTTCAGTTTCGTCTTCTGATCCACCTCCTAAAATGCGTCTGTCGTCTAACCAGTCAACCCTGTATAAACGCAATATAAATCCTGTGGACTGATTCTAAAACTGTATTTTAGCTACGTCTACCGTCGCCTCGAGGCTTAAGGTAATAAAGCCCCCGATAGAATAAAATGTCCCTGGATTTTGTAGAGTGGCAACCCTTTTTATTGTGGAGTCTCGCGGGAGCGTGCGGCCGGTGTGTTTCGGCAACATGTAACTAGGAAAATAAAATTTGTCGTCCCCCAGAGTTATGAGGCCAACATTTGGTGCGAATGTGTTAAGTAAGAAATTAAAATTTATCGCCAACATTACATATAGCACAGGGTTTTCGCAAGGTTTTGCAATGTAACTTAAGATTAAAAATTATATTTTTATGCAGTCGTGATTTTATTAAATTTTTAATATTAAGTTACTAACAGGTATAGAAACTACAGAAACAAGAGTTACTATAGTAAAATGAATCTTGTCAGTCTTTTCAACTTAACGGTGCAACAACAATCAGGTAACACATACCCGTAAATTGGCTAATTCCGAAACCACTGGCCAAAAGGAAATCCTAAGTAGTAAATATATTACCAGAGGTGTTTTTAGGCCGGGATTGGGGGTCAGTTGGGGAGGTGGAGTTCTTAATGAGCTGCTCATTAGGGGAATGGACCGCAAGGGTTGCCATCCCATACATGTGCATGAGAAATACATGAGTGGGAGGGACTAGAATTTTAGATGACTAACATTACGCAGGTGAGTAAGTAACAGAACTAAGAGCTCCCGATAATTAAGATCGACCTGAGGTTCTTGAAACGCAGTCTTTGATTTTTTATGAATTTTAGAAGCCTTTTTTTCATATTTTGTCCGCGTAATCCAACAAGTTACGACTATATTAGTGTCGGCAGTATGTTAGTAATTTTAATATACAGGTTTTAAATTACAAATTATTTATTTTTACCCTGTTCGTTTTATTTGATTAAGAGCGTATTCACAAAATCGTTCCCTATATAAACTTAAAATTAATACTTCTTGAAAATAGAGGGGCCGATTCTAATGAAACTTTATACACATTAAAGCAAGCCGCGAAGTTTTAGTATTTGGATAGATTTTTTTCGCTCTGGCCACGTTTTAGGTTCCCTCTTAAAGTTTATCTTCAAATATTATATGATCTAGTTTCGCACAATTGTTGATTTGTTTGATGACGATGTCTGATAATGATGGTAGGGTTTACTCACCCCACTTCTTTCAAAGGATTTGACCTGCATTTGAAAACTCGGCGGTCTCAGATGACTCACACAAAGGAATCAGATTCGTAGTCAAGTGTCCGGACATAATGTCACTCTCTTTGTTCACGGAATTATACTTCCGCAGGTCTTAATCTTTGTTAAACATAGCTATTTTATTTATTTATATCCTTGTTTCCTGTCAAAAAAAATTGTTATGTATAAACCGGGGGTCTAGTTCTTTTGTATGTGATCTAAGACGGCGGGTTACATTCTATTCACTAATTGAATAACTTTCTTCAAGGAACCAGTACACAAATCGTAAAAAAATCGGACCTCTAAAATAAATTGATTAGCTAATTTTTCATTGTTCAGTTTTTAAAAGGCGTGTAAATGAAAATAAAAATAAAGAGATATAGCCATTGCATACTGCACAAAGTAATTAAAACATAAATAACTTAATTTATTTCATAATTTTCTATTAAAATTAGTACTGGGCCTGTTTGTTCTTTCAGAATATTTGGACCTGTAACGTCATCACTTAGTACCATTTGATAAATATATAAAAATAACCAGTGGTTACAAATAAATTCTTAAAATAGTATAAAAAACCTTGCTTTTTGATGGGAAGTCCAAAGTTTCTTTTAATAACGAGTTCGTTTGAGGTCACGAGCAGACATAATTTCAAGTATGTTCTTATGCGCGTAAAACATATGTATAGTATATTTTTGAGGAACTGCAACTTTGTGACTTATTAACATTTGAAAAATCATAAAAATAATGTGTGTGTGTGAAGACTCATTTTTTTAACGTTTTCGAAAAAGTTGAAGAACAAAAATTTGCGGCTCAAACGAGTTTGCGCCTGCGCCGCGACACCGATGACATCACGTCACATTACTTCAAGCGAATGTCGCCTCGTTAGTAACTATCACTCGTTAGATGTGCGTGGTCACCCCAATCACGCAGGTTAACTGCAACTAAGCACGGTCATTATCTAGATGTTTTTATCCACAGTTGGCAAGCCCCTGGCAACATCTCACCTGACGGTGTGACCATGATGCTGGTTTTATTGTATGTGGCATTTTTGTACCATTTCCGTGCATCGCAAGGCCACGGCACGCTGCTGGTGCACGTTTCTATCACTAGGTAGTAGAAAAACGAGGACAATAGGGGGTAGCTTCACCAATCTAGACTTGGCCCGTTAGAGTACGGCCCAACTTTCCCGAGTTTGGAAAAAGACCCGGGTCCCAGCTGTGGGGACGTTACGAGTTGTTAATGACTTAAGGCGCTAAGTCTCCTAGGGGGGGGCACAGCGGGCATTCGCAGTGCTCACCTTAAGCACGAAGCCACAATCGTTTCGGACAGTCACGTTTTCGTTCTAGGTACGATGTGAGAGTGGAATCCCTTCTTAGAACGTGGCCTCTCCAGGTCCAGGTCCACTTTCGACGAGTAGCCTGCTGTGAAAATGTCCACCGAACCATCTACTCATGGTAGCCCCACTGGACGCTCATAATTACCTTTGAATGGAATAATTGAGTTAGCTAGCTCTCGGTGTTGGCGAGACGCGAATACTAATCGAGAAACGTGTTCATAATATTGGGAAACACGGAGTAAAATCGAACGTATACTCAAAACACTTGTTCTCTTCGTATTCTATACAAATAACCACTAGTGCGTCAAGTCGCGTCGGTACTAATATAGAACCAGATTGGTTACAACTAAACTGTCAGCAGCGACGTTGGTGTTGCGACCTCCGTTGCGCCGTTGCGGCCGAGTGGCGCGAAAACAATCGTAAAAACCGGTAAAGTGCGAGTCAGAACCGCGCACAAAGGGTTCCGTACCATCATACTACATGGCGCTAGTTTCTTCACGTTTTTTGTATGGAAACTTTCACTTTTTCAAATTTTTAGTATTTGGCAACAGAAATACTGTGAATAACTAC